>CM068593.1:10771705-11371705 GCA_035048485.1 Pteria penguin | reverse complement strand
TCTAAGACTTAGTCATTTCATGCTACTATCATTTACGAAAATGTCACTTTACTCCATTTTAGGGTTTTAAGGTGTTATATTTTCATTTATGTGTTCGATACCTAATTATATTAATATTTAAACGTTACATTCCATCTGGTTTATTTAAAGATCAATGAAGATAACAATGCACATAATTCAGGTATGTACGTCATTTGTAAGATTAATTTTTCTAAAATAACGAAACAAAAATTATATTTACATTATTATGCGCTGCACTGGAACCATCAGGAAGGACTAAAGATGCATACGTCGTAGTATAGCATGTTCATCCTGACAAACTTTGAGGAACATCCTCAATAATTCTTTCGAAAATAACAATTATTTTTCTAAAATAACAAAACGAAAATCATGTTTACTTCATTATGCGCTGCACTGGAACCATCAAGAAGGACTTCAGGTGCATACGCCGTAGTACAGCATGTTCATCCTGACAAACTTTGAGGAATATCCTCAATAATTCTTTCTCACGTTCCAGCTGCTCTAACAAAATGGTAGCCTGACTCTGTAATCAGATAAAAGATCATCTTATGTAAATTTTAATACATCACATACGAGTTTGGTTCGAGTTAATTTTATATGCAAAAAGTATATATTCTATAACCTGTTTTGTAAATTTTAACGGACCATATACAAGTTTGGTTCGAATTCTATATATGCAAAGCGTAAATATTAAAACCAGTTATTCATATTTTAGGCAGACTTGGAGGGATCTGAGAATCGGTTTATTAGTTCTTCAGAACAAAGGAATAAAAACAGCGCGAAAATCAATTCATCAAAACAAGTTAGGAAATGTGCTCACTCAGTTACCAATATGATAACATGTTGAAAGGAATCAATACCAGAGCAGCAAAGTCAATTTAAATTATCTCAGTTTAAAAAAGCAGGTACACAATAACTATTTAATATTTTAAAAGATATACAAGTATCTAATCCAGGAAATCTAATAGTATTTATGAATCTAAGATAATAAATAATTAAGTAAACAAAGATATAAATAACCATAACGGTTTTAGTATTTACTGTCTTCAACAAACATTCGCGTGACTTTTCCCGATCCACAGGAGTACAACTAACATCCGATCAGCATTTTCGTGAATGAAACTTTACTGGTCCTAATTTACGAGTCAGTACTCTTCTTCAACGAAAACCAATTTAATTCATGCCACGGCGAGAAATTCATTAATTGGTTCGTTAAAGAAAACGTGGGATGGTATCAGACCCAGTTACTGAAGTAAGGGACACCGACTTCTAATCAAAAATTCACCGCGACAATTTAATCATAAGCCAGGAGTTGGTAATGAACTGTGTCTAAGGACTGATTTGTTTATACTAATCATCTTATTGCTAAATAATGATGATATTCTCTATATTTTTGGCTCGAATAAAAACAATACTCACGTTGCCTAACTCGTGACCATGCCGACATGGTGTCACGTTGTCATTTTGCCACACGTGACTGTACAGTGTTTAATATGCAAGGATAGCTACATTAATGATCTTGTTTGTTAGACAGATTTTTAAATAATGTCTTTATCGGTATATTTAATTGACATAAGCATTGGATTTCTGTCATTACATTTCTGATTAATTGAAAAATTCGAATAATTCAGGTTTCCTAAAATCTTCAATAACAATGTACATGTATATCAATAAAGGAAATATAATGATATTACGCGCCATCTGTAATTTTCATAAATTTTCCACAGAGTCATCATAATTACTTCATACTGATAAACTTGAGTTATATTTTCGTGAAAAAGTCTTTCCTAAAAATATATATTTTCAGTCAAGACATATTCACGTTAATTGATGAAATATGATGAATTCGATATGCGAATTTTTTATGCCCCAGAATGAGGGCTTATTGTGTTTGTCCTGTCTGTCTGTCTGCTTGTCTCTCTGATTGTTAGTTTGTCAACTTTAACCTTGGTCATAACTTTTGAACCGTGAGGGATAGCGATTTCAAATTAGACATACGTACTCAACTAATGAAGTCTTTTCAAATGACACCAAGGCCGATGACCTTTTGACCCTGACAATGACCTTCACAAAATAAGTTTTTGGACCCTGTTGCCGCCGGGGGCATTAGTGATTCACAAACACAACTTTATTTTTTTTAAGGGCTAGGAACTTTGTTGACAAAAGCCCACTTAAACACATTTTAAACTATGGGGTTCAGTGGATGAGGTGCTCGGCACGTGACCGAAAGGTCTCTGGTTAGACTCCCGCTTTGGGCACTCCGGTGTTCTGTCTTTCGGATGAGACAAAAACAACCCAAAGTCTCTATATCACGGTAGGCGTGGCATGTAAAAGATCCCTCACTGCTTCGGGTGGGTCCGTTGCCAAGGTATAAATTTCTATATGATGCATCTGGAAGATGACGTCACCATATACCCAACATAATCGTAAAGTGACGTTAAACAATAACCAATCAAAATAGGCGCCGATGATCCGGGTTCGATTCCCGGGTTGCGCCACTATGTGTAAGAGGTTGGTTACCTCCTGCTTCCATGTCGCAACATAACTGAAATATTTTTGAAAGCGACGTAAACCAACCAAACAATCAAACACATAGTCGAGAAATTTGTCTATTCTATGTCAAAAACTAAACAATACATAACAAAACTATTTTTTCAAATCTCAGAGAAGGGGCAACGCTCAGCGCAGTCAGTCTCTATTGATCTTTGCGAGTAACGAGGAATTACAGTCAAATCTGTCTATTAAGGTCAGCTAAGGGAAGAGTCAAAAGTGGCCTTTATAGACAGGTGGCCTTTATACAGAGGTCTTTTAATTAGGAAAACATAGATTTGGGGAATTTAAAATGTGACCTTTTAGACAGGTGACCTCTTAATAGAGGTGGCCGCTAAGACAGGTTTTACTGTATTTTTATCGAAATATAGAAATAATTTGATAAACAAATAAAGAAAATTTTATTTTATAATTTATTTGATATAGAAATAAAATTTTATTTAGACAATTATTGATCTGGAAAGGGGTGAAGGGCATTTGTGCTTAAGAACTTTATACTTTTATTTACTATAACATAAAACAAATAACAACATGTACTTAAATTCCATGTAAGCAGAAAATCAATAAATCATCTTTCATGTAATAGTTCAAGAGCACTGAAAACTGAGCATTGGACATGCATAACATATATGTTTATACTCCCTACCATTTTCATTCATTCCATAATAGAGTGTTCTGGAGGACTCACCTGATTAACACAGTAGTGTTCGAATGTCAGAATTAATTTCGTGGATTTCAGAAAGAGGTCTCCAAGGACAACTGACGTCAGATTCTGTAACAAGAAATTTGCATTTGTTTGACAAATTGGATATGTGACCTTTCGTCGTTCTCATTTATTCTAACTAAATTACAATGCGAGCAATTATTGAGCAAAGACGTTGAAGCACTGCATATGGAATACTCTTCTCACTGTAGGTTTTGTTTGCTGAACACTTACTCATTTTTATTAAATTCTGATCCGAAAAAAAAGTAATGAACAAATAAACTTTAATCAAATATAGGAGGAATAAATATTTGCTTATGCTAAGTGATATTAAAGTAAAATGAGGTCAGTAGATTGGGGGTGGTCTAAATTTTTTTTTATATTAACAGCTCAATTTTTTCAGCATTTGTTTAAGAGTTGGCAGTTAGTTCAGTCAAGTAAGTTAAAAAACAAATACTTGTATTGGTTGGTGGGGGGGGGGGGGTTAGTGGAAATATTCTTTATTAATTCTACAATATTTTCCTATAATCCAGCATCGAAGTATGGCAATTAGATTGGAAATTTAGTGCACTTCCATAAGATAACACCCTCTCGCTCCCCATCCCCCCGCCTAATATTAATTTTGGTATATACCTCATCTCCGTGTTTCTTTGCCATGTCTACTGCGGCTTCTAGACGGTCGGTAAACTGGGTGTTTACATGCAAAAGCTCCTCCATATTCAAAAAGATCGCTTCCAACTGTTCCGAACTTAACAATCCGTTATTTTTCATCGGTTTATAGAACTCCTAGAAAGAAATTTAATTTATATACATGTATATGTAATAGTCAAATACAAGCGGAAGTATTTGAAGTATTTATTACAAATATGATTTGTATGTTAATAATTTCTTAAGATGTAAACTCTGCTAATAGAAAATGACCTTTCAAATATATTACAAACTTTTAAGCCAATTCAACTTAATTGATAGATTATCATCCCCGCCCGCCCCTCAAAAATCGGTCTGCCCGGTTTTCTCTTCTTTTTTTTTTACTGGCAAATTTGACAATTTCCAGAAATTTTTCGTCACGATTCCGGTTTCTATACTTTCGATTCTGGTTTTAAAACGAAAGTAAAGGCTAACCTGAAATCCATCTATGAGAAAAAGCATAGCTTGACACCCATCTGTTGAAATAAGGGCATTAAGTGAAATTCATCTATAGACAAAACACTTTTGTCATCGGTATTTTTTCTCGGGAAATAAAAACTAAAAAATGAAATCCTCCCACCCGCCCTATATTTTGGTGACCCTAGATGTTAATCTACTAATTAAGTTGAATTGGCCTATTCAATGAAAACTAAACTTAATTGAACCAAATCAATTATACAATCTTTTCGGCATGGTCTATTCATACACCGTCTGACATGTATTTCACATTTTAATGAAACTGCAGTTGCTAGAATTTCTATTATCAATAACGTCACACGGGACTTCATAAATGCTGCCCCATTAATCAAGGACTACTATGACGTCATTTGCAAACGACTGCTTACCAACAGTTAAGGGCCCTGCTGTCAGAAGTAATAAGCCCAGATAAGGAGATTGGTTTTATAGCAGATTCTACGTTATCTTAGATATGTCATCAATATAATGTTTAGTCGAAAAAGGGCCATATTTCTTTTGTTTATTTTAGGCCGCTTTGACGGCCACTCCCCTGCTTTGCAAGACCTAAAATCGAATCTGCTTCTAATTGTCTGGGGCACCCGGCGGGACTCTGTTAGATCTGTTAACTGTACTGGTCTATTTATTGATTGTCCAATGTCCATTGTGTGATCCACACTAATTAGCTAGTATATCTAGGTCACGTGCAAAAAAATAACAAAGGAATTCTTATGCAACATATTTTCATTTGATGCCAAACAGTCTCTCTCTCTCTCTTCTCTCTCCTCATACAGCTAAATATTAAACGAAATCTCTCAAAGATAACTAGAAATTATTGTCCTAACCAGCAAACAGAACTCTATAAAGTTTTAAGAATGGCATCATCTCCATTCAAGAAAATTTTCATATATTCTCCACAATGTTGCACGAAGTTATTGCCCAGGCAAGAATTTTGGCTATGTGTACACTGTGACCTTGACCTTGTTGACATGACCTTAGTTGAAGGCCAAGACACACCCTTGGGTAAGTCGAATGTCTTTCCTTTTCCCTTTGACAACACTTGTGTGAAATATTATTGGTCCATAATGTAGCAAAAAGAGGTTATGTGCCGGACAAGAATTTTGGCTATATATACACTATGACCTTGACCTTTTAGATATGACCTTAGTGTAAGGTCAGAAAACACCCTTTGGTCATGAAAAAAAAACTGTGTGGAATATTTTGGTCTGCAATATACTTGTAGCATGAGGATTTAATGGCCCGGACAAAGTTAATAAACAGGCGGATAACAGACAAAGAGACAGACAGACGGACAAACTGACATGGTGATTCCTATTTACCCCCAAACTTTGTTTCTGGGAAGGGTGAGTATGATAAAAAGGGGCTCTATTGAAGAGATTCAACTGTTCATTGAAGAAATTTCTCAGCTATGATGCAAAAACCTCTCTTTCTAAAGAACAGCTTCAGTTGAAAACTCCCTATCATTTATTTATATATTATTATTCGTTTATCTACTTGTTCATTCATTTATGTATTTATTTATTTGTTTTTAAATTCATTTACTTTTTCAACGCTGTTTATTTAAGTTAATTTTAAAATTTATTTATTTATTTATTTATTCAATCAATCATTTATTTATTTATTTATCTATATGTTCAATTTTAAATTTATTTATCAATTCATATCAAATCCCAGGACCCGACTTCTTACAATAAATGCATACATTTACAAAGTTCGAAAAAAAAAACGAAAAAAAAAACTCCTTTAAGATAAAGTTGTCAATAAAGTGAATAATAAGAATATTGGACCGAGATACAATATAAGACTTTGCCAACAACTTTAGTTCGTTTTACAAAACAACCCACCTCTTTCAATATTTTGAGGTCTCTCCCATAGTTGATTTCCGTATCCCGTATCTCCAGTATAGTTTCTTTCCGTTCGTACATCACTTTTTCAGAAGGAAAATCAATGTCTTCGCCTTCTGTATAACATGGGCACTGTCAAAATATATATAATTGTAAAATACACACACGGGTATACATATAACGTAATAATCTGTTGATAAATATACACGTTTAAGCTATTTCTGCAGAAATCGAATCATCAAATTATCTAAAATTTCAACGTCAACTGAACGTTTTGCTTGGTACGATATAAGGATATACTACACCATGGTCTATATCTTTTTCAGACAAAGAATACTGCACAATATTTGTGTATACGGAAAAGGAGAGAGGTTGCAACACCTCACTTCCATCTTAATAAATAGCCCCCTCCCCTCCCTCACACACACACTTTTTTTTCGATGTCCTCGTGAAATACTCGGACTTTCATTTATTGATCCCATACATATTTAATTGTACTTGTACAAAATTAAAACACTATTACATGTACCTACGTCAAAAGAAATGTTTTATAAGTAAAGAAAGTAAACAGGGGCCACTTGTTAAGCTCACCAATGGTTAAATTTCATCTGACTATATCTTTGAAATGAGAAGACTGTAAGTTATAGTCTGTGTACTCATTTGTAGAATATGAAACAAGCTTTGTAAAGTAATTCAGATTTTTATGCAGAAATGTTATAAATTAAAGTAATTGTCTCTCAAACTTTAAGCTCTGGTTAGCTTGACCAGTGGTGAAAGTTTCGAACAAATTGCCCCAGAACAGTATAAGGGTTTAACAATGTCTTTAAAATTGTATTTTGAAAAAAAAAATACATCAAAGAAATTGAAACGACTTCATCTATTTTTAAAATTGTGCCTTACCTCATCTTGATTAAAATTTAAAACCATTTCGAGAATAAAGCACTAAAGCGTCCGCTGTATTACGTTATGATATAGTAAACGAAGTATTCATTCACTCAGCATACACTTTATCAATATTAATTTTCTGTAGAAACCAAAGTATTTAGAATGACAGACTGCATGTCATCTCTTTTACCACTCAGCAACGCAATATTCGATCCTTGTAAAAGAGGTTTTGATTGGTTACGTTAGCAACCAATCACGATGCAATTAGGATAATTTGAAATGCTAAGGGTGTGATTCTAAGCTTCCTCTTTGCAGACATTTTCAGGAGTATTTTCCATAGATCTATATTAGGTTTTGTGATGTAAATAACAATATTGGAGCCGGCGTGGCTCAGTGGATTAGGTGCTCGGCTCCTGACCAAGAGGTTCCGGGTTCGACTCACCGGTGTTCTGTCTTTTAAATAATTTGAATGTGACAGCGAAGGCCAAGGCCCCGTGTCACGGTAGGCGTGGTACGTAAAAGACCTAACACTACTTTAGGCGCAAAGGTATAAATGTCTATGCGATGCATCTGATAGATGATGAAGCCGGCGTGACCTAGTGGTATCGCGCTCGCTTCCTGATTGGGAGGCTGGGGTTCGAGTTCCGCTCTGCTCATGCCAGTGTCATGTCTTTCGGATGAGACAGTGAAATCAATCAGATAGATGATGTCTCCATACACGTCAAATAATTGTAAAGTGACGTTAAACAATAATCAATCAATCAATAATATCACGTATTTGTTTCAGAATGTTATCAAACACAATAATGTACTCCTCCCCGACATGTTACTGTTTCGACTCTCTCAGTTTAAGGGAAGATAACCCTGGACCTAGATCCAAAATTAAACGACTAGTTAAGACAACCAATGCTCAAATTTTGATAGTCAGATATTACATTCATTTGCTTACAACGCTGATAATAAATCCGTACAAAGAATTCAAATTATTTCTTTTTAATAAAATATCAAGATGAAAATTTTATCACCGGCTACCTTAATTTCAAACCATTAGCTCCGAAAGGTAGAAATAGGAGCGAGTCAGAGAAGGATACATTATTGTTTTAGAATATTATAGAAAAAAAGAAGAGTTCTTATTTATGAGAAAGTAAGAGGAAAAATGTCCGATATGCATCCCTGCTTATTGGCAATGTCTGCCTTTAATATCTAAGGCTGGACAAAGTGTTGAAATGATGTAGCCCGTAGTAAAAAAAAAAAGAAGAAAACTAAAACGAGAAGAAGAAACTAATATATCATGATTAGGTGAACTTATGAGAGAGTAAAATCCCGTGTGGACCAGTAATGTCCATCGTAATTTTGCACAACATGTGCAAAATGTTGTCACCGTAATTGCCTTTGGCTATAACAATGACCGCGTGTCAATACAAATAAACAAAGAGAACGAGAGACAACAAAAAGAAAAAAATAATGATAATACAGAACGAGAGAAAAAAGGAAACAGCAAACAAACTCCTACACAGTACTGCTTTTTCCTTCCTTTTCTAGACATCCATATCTCTAGAACCTCCCTTAATATCTAAAAACCGAGGCTATGTGCTATGTATACATGTACGTCGGTGCGTTTAGGACCTTTGACTGCCTCGGTTCGGTCCGTAGCGTAGAACAATATATATCCATCGAGTATTCCTAAAAGAAATACTGTTTACTTTATCTTACGTCCTTATTGACAAAAGATACTTCTAAAGGTCATACGGCGAGATTTGGTTTCAATTATTATTATTTTTATTACGTAATTTATGATTTTCTTTGACGCGTGTACTGATTTACTTCAAATTACCTCGGAACTGTCGAACGGGAAATGAGGTACCGCTATCCCATATTCATTAAAATAATCTATGAATGTGATAATTATATCAACATGACACTGACGTTATCGGAACAAAAAACAAAACAAAACAAACAAACAAAAACAAATGTCGCTTAATTAGTCATGAAAGAGACAGCAAACAGCATTAATCTAATAAAAGATCAGATATTTTTGTATCACTTTGATACTCTGCGATTGAAAAGGATATTAATGCGCTGCATTTGGTGTCGCGTTTTTTTTTTTATAATTTAAATATCCAATGAATTTTCGACCAATCAGTGTACGGTATGCTAGCCAATCACGATGAGTTTTACTATATTTGTTCGGCGAAAGTGGACGTTATTATGTTGTTCATTATATGCACATTCATGCAGTTGTGGGCATTGTTTGGACTCTGATCTTGATTTGATATTTGGTTTTGAACAGAGAAGTGAAAATCAAAGTGATACCTATTCATGCTAGATATCCATTGACATTTTTCATTTTAAATTATCCTCCGATGTCAATTTCAGTTTTTGGGATGACGTTAAACAAAAATCAATCAATCAACCAGTTTCAGTTTGTGAATATGCTAGTTATGATTGAACCATTCGGTCCTATATCTTTACGGGTAAACGAAAATCTGTATATAGCGCAAATATTCCCATGTAAATAAACCAACTCTGGAGTCGTACATGTAGGCGCTGCCATTTTCTTCTCGTTCACGCTTCTCTGGATTTATCTCATTCGTAATGCAAATACTAGAATTGTTCCGATATCGCCATACGCTTTCATGTCACTGTAATATGTCTTCTGATTGGTCGACTTAAATATTATAACACCCCCCCCCCCAAAAAAAAATTCAAACCCCCCAAAAAACCCAATAAATAAATAAATTAATAAATAAATAAACAAACGCAGTACATTCAGATCCTTTTCCAGCGTAGCAGCATAAAAAGATCTGATTTTAATCAGATTGCAAACATTATGTGAGGCCAACTCACGTGACATGAGTCAAGTAAATTAGATGCCTGTTCTACAAAACTTACAAAACTTACGAAAAGCCGCAAGTTTTGCCATCTTTGATTTCCAGAATCAAGCAGATGAAGATGACAGATGAAGTCAAATAATATGGTTTGAGAAAGCATCAGTATCTAAAACAAACTTAATTATAATATCTGAAAATTTTATACATATAAATATCAAGGGGAAAATTATAAAGAATTTTCGTAAGTTGTTCAGTGAAACGGGCACCTGTCGTTTCAATCCTTAAGGAGTGTGGGGTGTTTTGTGTTGCCGTCATTAGTTTAAACATATTTATTGCTCAAAACAGCATAGGATTGGCCACAAGTTTTACCAACTTAGATAACGCCTCTCCTAGAACATACATACAATTATAATGTTATACGTACGTCGAATAAACATAAATAAATATACATATATATATATACATACACATATACACGTACACATGCACATAAATATGTACAAAAATACATACACACATACATACATGCATGCATACATGTACATACACACAAACATATAAACACATACATATATATACACACATACACATACATACATATGCATATACATTTACATATATCTTGAGGTAGGTTTGACTGTACTTTTATGCACATATACATGTACAATATTGAACATAATTATGATGTTAATTTAGAGCAGCTAAAAAAGTACTTCAATAATGATTCAAATATTTAAAATAGAAACAAGAGTGACAGGTGCATATTAGGAAGAATATTTCAGAATGAGAAAGTGCTTTGGTTGGAGTAGAAGGGGGGAGGAGCGGTCGCTACGAAAATCTTTTACTTTTAGATATAAACGTATGAATAGCTTGAAATATTTTAGCATTAGTGTTATTAGAAAGATCTGGGTTTCCGTACAGTATGGTGCTAATGTCTAGGTTGGCTCCAATTTCTGTAAATTTCAGAAAGAGAGTTCGACGTATTTGTTGATAATTCGGGCAATGGATAAAGAAATGTTCTGCCATTTCGACCGGAGCGCCACATGAGCATGCACTACTAGTTGTAAGATTTACTCTAAAAAGGTCACCATTTAGAGTGCTGCAACCATGACGCAGCCGAGTATGAAGAATGTTCAATTTGCGATCACCGTGGTCAAAGTAAGCAGAACGTCGACTAAATGAAGCAGTTAATTTGGCTTTAAACTGTGCATTTGAGGTGCTGTTTCTATGAGACAGAGGAAGATTGTTCCAGGCAGCGATAGTAGAGGGAATGAATGAGGACTGGAAGAGACTTGTTCTACAGCGAGGTATTGATATGTTTTCACTGTTTCTGAGATTATATCTATAAGTTGCTCCAACTTGATTAGGTACAAGAGTTGATATATATTCTGGAGCTAAATTATTGTGAATCTTGAACATTAAACATAGTTTCTTATTCAGTCTTCTTGTCTTAAGTGTTTCCCACCCCGTCTCAAAATAAACAGCTGCTCGACTGCTAATTGAAGGAAGACCAGTAACTATTCTGCCAGCTTCTAACTGAAACTTTTCAAGACGTTCAGAACCGTAGAGAGTGATATTATCCCAGACTTCGCTAGTATATTCAAAGGTGGGACGAATGAAAGTTACATAGATGTTTGATAAAAATTTCCTTGACAATTTGTATTTAAGTTTGCGAAGAACAGCTATTTGTTTTGATACTCGTGATATGATTAAATCAACATGGTTGGACCATTTCGCATCCTCTGAGAATAAAAGTCCGAGATGTGTGTGTGTGGTTGCTGGATGAAGTATTTCTCCATTGAAATTAAAATCAGTACGAATGAAATTTGCTTGGCCTGATCCAAATATCACGATTTCAGTTTTTTGTGGATTAAAATCCACTAACCATGCGTTTGCCCAGTTGTTGATTCTTATTAAGTCACTGTTGTTATCATGCTGAATTTGTCGAAGGTCATTTGAAGTATGAGAGTTTGAAGTGTCGTCGGCAAACAATCTGGTCAGTCCTTGCAGTCCGTCTGGCAGGTCGTTTATAAAAATCAGGAATAACAGAGGTCCCAGGACTGAGCCCTGGGCTACCCCGGCTTTAAGGTGCCCTATATTGGACACAGAATTTTTTAATTTGACCTGTTGTGTTCGATTAGAAAGGTAATCAGACAGCCAAGCCAAAAGTTGTCCTTTAAACCCATACTTGTCGAGTTTGTAAATAAGGCCTTTAATCCATACTCGATCAAAGGCCTTACTTATATCGCAGAATGTGAAGCAAGAGAATTCTCTATTATCAATAGCAAGACAGATTTGATGGTAGATATCAATTAACTGGGTAACGGTCGAATGTCCAGGTCTGAAGCCAGCTTGAAGGTTATACAGAAGATCATTGTCGTGTAAGTAATTATAAATTTGTTTGAACATTACTCGCTCAAAAAGTTTTCCAATGCAGCTGAGTAAGGAAATTGGTCGATAGTTACTTGGTACCGACTTGTCACCTTTTTAAAATATTGGAAGGACATGAGCGTGTTTCCATTGTGACGGGAATTTTCCCAACTGTAGAGATCTATTGAAAATAATGGATAAAGGGACAGCAATTTCGTTACATATATTGTTCAGCATAATATGGCTGAATTTATCTGGTCCACTGGCCTTTTTCGGATCTAATATTTTGATCTGATCTATAATGTCAGTAACACTTATATCAAGACCATATATCTCAGCTTTAGTTCTTTTTTCAGGGATGGACAACTCATGATCATCGTCATGAGTGTCGGATACACTACAAAAATATGCATTGAACAGATTTGATTTATTTTCATCTGCAAAAGCTGCAGTTCCATCATGAACCATGGTAGGAAATTCGTACATTTGGTTATTACCCTTTATTAATGATCGAATTAATTTCCAATACATCTTTGTATTGGAGTTTTATATCCATGTAACGTGTTATCCATCCCCTCATAGTAGTCCTCTTTAAGTTTCTTTTTCATGTTATTTATTTTATTTCTCTGGGTTTTGTATTTGGTGTTATCGTTTTCGTTTCGTGTCCGTCTGTATACTTTTCTCAATCTGTCCCGAATCCTTATTTCACGTCTTATGTCTGAATTAAACCATGCTCTGTCAAGTGGTCGAACCAGTACATTTTTCCGTGGGATGTTATTTTCAATCATAGACATGAGTGTTTTTGAGAAATTAGTAACAGTAGTATCAATATCGTTTTGGTCAATTTGCGTGTGCCAGTCTGTGTTAGCTATTTGATTTCTTAAGTTCGCGTAATTGCCATCTTTATATATCCATACTAAGCGCGAGAATGTTTTTGGAATTGTCGACTCGAAGTCAAGAACCACATAGGTACCCTTATGATCGCTTAGATTATTTACATCAATAGCTCCCGACTCGTGTGAATTCATTGAATCTGTCAGGATGATGGGATCTATGCAAGTAGCAGAGGTGTTGGAAATACGAGTTGCCTCTTTGATTACATTAGACAGATTATATAGTGACAAAAAGGCAGAGACTCGTAATGGTAAACGCTTCATAAAATCGACATTCCAGTCACCACACATCATAATATTTTGGGAAATATCTAGGGCTGAACCTACAGAATGTTCGAGTCTGTCCCAAAAATCCACTCGACAAGATTCAGGTCTATATAGACAACAAAGTAAAATTCTCATATTCTTGTTTGTAATTTCGACCCAAATAGTTTCATCACTATCGTTTTCAAGATCAAACATTCGCTTTATAGTAATACCGCTTCTGAAATAGATGAGAATTCCACCCCCATGGTTAGTTCGGTCTTTTCGAAAAGGGGGCTCAAAATGTGGAATTATTAGATTATTCGTTGTGACTGATGCGTCTAGATGGGTCTCAGTAAAACATATAATATCATGTTCATCAATATAATGCTCAATATCAGACATCTTGTTTTTGCGACATTGAAGCCGAAAGTCACCACTCATCCACCTTTTAAACTCAGTGGTGCTACCCTGAGATTGAACCCGGGTCCCCAGTACGGCAAGCCAAAGTCTTGACAACTAAACTTTGCATATACAAATGCGTATATCGATTTCCATGATAAAGTTTACCACTGTGTTAGTTGTCGGTTACGATTGGGTTGTTGAAAAGAGATAAGAGGAAGGAAAACCGAGTGAAAAAAGAGGAGAGATGAGGTGGTAGGAATTAAGAAATGGGTGTGATTGTGGGAAATGACTGATATATGACACAGAGAGTAGGCATGGGATGAGGAAAAAGAGTCACATCCCCTCTCTGCCCCTTCTGCCGCATGTATGTAGCTGTTGTGTTATTTCTGTATAACAAAGAAAAGTGTAGGCCGATTTTGATATCATCTATTTCCTTTAATTTATTTTCTTAAGGGTTTTCTAGTGCATGAAAAGGGTGCTGCTCAAATCAGAGTCGAGAAGGAATGCTTCTTAATTGCCATCCTTTTTCTTGAAATACAGTCCTCGCTTCTCAGGCCCAATAAATCGTACGGGGAACTTTCACCGAGTTACCGGTCCCTAGAGCACTTGTAGTTAGTTTATCGCATTCAGCCAATTGCTAGTTATCACATGCGGGTTCTATATTATAGTAAACATAGTAAACAATCTTGCCTGAATTCATGCTAATTAATATCCAAACATTCTAATAATAATGAATAGGTACAAGAGTTTCGTTAATTGCTTTTGAAAATATAGAATTGGGAGAAGGGAAACATATCGGACGCCAATCTGCTAGGCGAAAGACCTTAAATCTATTTACTCATAATAAATCAACATCGCGAACAACAAAAGGCGAGAGAAATGTTATTAATGATTTCAAAGAATACATATATCAGACTGCACCCATTTGTATATATTAGCAATTATCATAAACAGTGGCAGAGTGCACTTTCACCAGTGCTTGGTATCAATGTACCAACTGACCCTGATTGGAGTCATATAGGCGTTTTGGCTACCCTAAGGGAGCAACCATTTGATTTTTAGGGGGGAGGGGAGGAAGACTTTCACCGGCCTGAAATTTTTTTTCTGCCCAATTTCAGAGCCGAATTTATTTATTTTTTTTTTTTTTGGTTTTTTTTTTTTTTTTTTTTTTTTTTTTGGTTTTTTTTTTTGCCGGCCCTTCGGACCGGATTATTTTTCCCCCTTTTTAAAGTTCATATAAATGAAATGAGCGTTCATGATCCCGGAAAAATTATTAATTTTTTTTTCACCCAAAATTTGAGCCAGACTTCTTTTTTTGCAAAGTCTCCCCCCCCCCCACTTCCCACAAAAATCAAATGGTTGCTCCCTAATTCCTGCTCGGGATGAAAAATCTTAGCCTTCTGAGTGGATATAAATGCCAGGTTCATCTTTTTGATTGAAATGCCATTTATGGTCTATCTGTTGACAGGTAACAATATGAATATTTATTTAATGGGTCAGCATTTTTCATATCAAGGTTCAAGGTATTCTCAGCAAGCACATTTTCTGCGGACTGAAGGCAAGTTCAAACAAGGCAAATTTTGAAAATGAAAAGCCACGGTGAGGTATAGTTTTTTTTTGTGTATTTACTTTAGTCGGGGCCTCTCTGTTTATCGAAATGTAAAGGAAGCTTCTAAATGATCCTCTTTTATATAGAAACTTCTCCATTCATTAATATGTAGCCCTATGGAAAATATTTGTTAGATTGATACCTTAAGAGGTCAGCCATTTTGTGGGTCAGAGTGTTAAGTCTTGTGCTTTAATCAACAAAAATACAGACTGAATTTTTTAACAATCATCTTTGAAAATATAAACTGCTTACAAACCAATAAATGTTAAGATATAATCTATTTCGAAACTGTTAACTTTGGTACAAAACTATGAAAACTCTTTCCAAAGAAAGGTCTTAAAATTTGTATTACTATGAATAATAAAATGTTTGACCCCAAATATGGCTGACTATGGAAGGAAACTCTAATAAATTCAGACAGTAAAAACTATCTATCAACCGAAATCAATTTAATTGCAACAAGAGCCTCAAAAACCTTCTGGTCATGCACCTACCTTGGTCGTCGATCAATACCTTTTCTCGCCTCGTGCAATATTATACTCGTTTAATAACTCAACAAGGTAGACATCCCATAATTATCCAGACCTCCTTCCACAATGTTAACAAGGTTCAAATATTGCTAAAATTTTCCACTTAAGTAACATTATAACCCAAGAAGAATGGTAGTTAAATAGATAATACCATTGTGTTATATCATTTATTAGAACTATTATCAGATGTTTAACAATTTACACAACCTGGTTTCCAAAGTTCAACAGCCAGGTCTTCGTCTTGTGGTGCTATTCAATGTCAATCTCTCATACAGATACGCTATACTACTTTCCGCATTCCCCCTCCGTTATCGGCTCGAAGGAGTTTTTACAAAATCCTTGTAAATCTGAGAAAAATTCCATTTAATGGTATAAGTGACTTACATGGTGCACTAAATGTAAAAGCCTTTCTATTAAGAGATTAATTGATGTTTAAAATGTATTATACCATTGAATGGGATTTTCCCAGTTTTACCAGAATCTCGTAAAACAGCTTCGAGCCGATAACGAAGGGGAAAAGCCGAGAGTAGCTAGCGCCCTTTGTATGAGAGGTTGATTCAATATACAAAAAAAATTTCCTTAAATGGAGCCTGGATAGCTCAGTGTATGGAGTGCTCGGCTCTTGACCAATAGGTCCCGAGTTCGATTGCAGCTTGCGATACCCTCATAATATTCAATTGATTTGCGCAATGTGGCACGGCCTTGTCGGCTATGTATTGGTGACCAGTATTTATGAAAAAGGAAACTCTGGCAGTCAGAGGAAATCGCGACCACTCAGCAGGTACACTTGAACACCTCCCAATTGGGTTCATTCTCAAGCGCTCAGGTGATCCAGACCACAGGTAATTCATGCTTCAAGTGCCACCGAGATTGTCATTAGCCCCTGCAGTGGTAAACACCAAGAAAAAAGATTTCTTGGTGTTTGTCCCTGCAGAGGCTAGTGACAAGAGACAAGTGATCTTGTATACCGCTTTGAAATTTATTTTCAGTTTCTATGTGATATCTTATTTTGCGATCTTCTGATTAACTATTACTAATTGCCTGTTTTCAAAACAATTTGAAATGAGAGACCAGCGGTATTTAGAGTTACCTTTCTTGTTTTAGGCTACCCAATAGTTGTTTGGGATAAGGTGACTTAAGGATAGAGGCGGGAGTCAATTTTTTTTTATCTCCGCGTTGAAGAGTTCCACCCCGTCTGTGTACGATAACCGGCAGAAGTTCCGTTTTGACTCCGTACTTTTCTTTGCCCGCGGCAAAAGGCATAATAACACTGGAGTCAATTCCATTGTTAGTCATACTTCAATGCTCATATAAATCAGGATTCATAACCTGAGTAGTCATTATAATTCTCCAAGTAAAGGAAATGAAACAATTGAAACCCCTGTTCTAAGGGAATCTGAAGAAGAAAGTGAGGTAAATATTTCCAATCATTTTCTTGGAATTGCCTAATAGGTATTTTATACTCTTCATGCATACTCTTTCATGCGTTTTTGCAAAGACTGCAATGCATATTGTAGGTACTGAGCGTTGTGCTGGCAAGACTATATCATTAAGAGAGATAACTCTTATTGATGGTTTACAGAATAAATGCAAGTGTCACTTTCTCAGTGCCAGTTTCATAAAAGGTACAGGGGAAAGGTCCCAAGTTCCTGTCTTTATTTAGAAATATGTATTTCAGAGATCTTGTATTTGAATTCTGAACAGAAAATATCTGCTAGAAAATTTTTTATTGTGAATTGTGTATTTCTGCCTTTATGAGGCAATGAAGAAATTCCATGTTCTGTCAAATCAGGAAGTTGGAAAATCTCATTATTGGTAGCCATATCAAAGGTTACAATGAAACTCAATAATGCTCAAGTTTAATACAGCACCTCAAAATTGATAGAAAGATATCTGAAAATTGAATAACCGGGATCTGTCTTTAAGGCAATGCAACTGTGCGGTAAGAAAGATGACCGTTGCAAATGCATATAAGTAACAACTTCCCAGTGCTGGTATTTAATTGTTACGAAAATGGTGGAACATCATCTTTGGACTCATGTTATCACATAGATTTACTTTCTGACCCAAACCCCACCACCAGTCGACTAGAAGCTGTCAAAGGTATACTATTTGAAAAAAAAAATTCTGATTACATTTCAGAATTTTAAAAAAATCTACTATTTTATTATCTTTTCTTGTCGTTAAACCCGGATATATTTTTATATACTAAAAGTCCATCATGATTTATTAGAAATCTGTTATGGATCTTGAAACATTGTAAAGTTATCTACTAAATGATATTCATACTGTACCATACGCAAATGTCTCTTTTTTATTCTTCTTTTACGACACACCAAGACATTTTACTTACATGGTGACGGCATCTGTCTGATGTATTGCACATAAGTTTAGATTTAAGGTGTAGTGCCGACTTACTTAAAGCAGTGATCAAGGGCGTAGGAGAAGGGGGCAGAGGGGGGCACATGCCCCCACTTTTGAAAAGGTGTGGGGGCACAAATGGGTTTATGGGTTTGTGCCACCCCGCCCCCACTTGATGACGTAAATAAATAGACTTACTGTAATAGTATACATGAAAACGTGTTCATGACCAGCACATTTTTATTTCTTTATTTTATTACTTTTATTTTTTTCTGCTTTTTAATATTCTGAAATGTTGTGCCCAACCCCTCCCCCACTTTTTTTTTGCCCAGCTACGCCACTGGACTGAGGGATTTTGTGGAGCGTCTACGCGATCCGGTGTTTCGTTCTTTATCTGTCTCATCCAAAGGATAGGTCAATCACAAATCACCAGTTGGATTCGAACCCGAGACATTTCAGTCAAGAACTATACAGATTGAGCCGGTTACACCTGCTGTCATATGCTTATATACTTCAACGTTATAATATCATTCATTCGGTGCATTAGATTAGGTGCCAAATTCGCCAAAGAACCAAAGAGGAGCTAAAATTGTTTAAGGACGGAAATTAATTCTGATTATGTTGGGGGGATATTCCTTAGTTTTCATTATTACCTCAGAAACTTCAACAGCCGAGTCTTGTCCTGTGCTATGTAAGCTACTGTACAAACTCCCCTGGCTAAAGATGCTACTTGAGGGACTAGGTGGCGCATCAGGTAAACTCTCTTGACCTATGACCCCACTGTCTGTACTGACGTCACTCATATTGCTCAGGCGGTGTTTCCCTCCTCTGTTGAAGTCAGTCACAAGTCGGTGTTCTCCCTGGAACAATGAAGATGTGACGAGATTTCAGTTAATTATTTATTATAATTTTCTTCTATCTGGTGAACATAATTTACGATGTTAATTTCAAGTTGAATATCAGCAAGATCGTCATTATTAAAGAGGAATGAAAGATCCTACTTGATCAAATGGTATTGCCAATTAAAACCGAAAATAACGAGGTGAAGGTTAACTCAAAGATTGCACATTCTATAAATAGTTTTCAAATGTATAACATTGAAGTTACTTCAATTAAAGAGGTATAGTAATAGCTTTCAATGACGGATTTCGTAATTATTATGATATGTTATACATCATTTATATTGGCAATAATATACTTTCTACATGTTCAACTTATGTCTCATTAAATACCCAGATTCGCGTCATTCTCTTGTAACGTCATTACGAAAATCTCTGCAGAAATAATTGGCGGAGCATTAGGCCTTTCCTGTCATGTAAAATATGAAATTCTTCTATGAAACAGTTGTTGCCGGACTTTTGCGACGGATGTTGTATACAACCAGGGGACGCTTACTCCTACCGGGCACCTGGTCTCACCTTACTTTTATTGGGGTTTGCATTTGTCTGAATATGACATTGTACACGATATTGTTCTTTTATTCCACGGACTTCGAGATGTGATTGACTTTTCTGTACTTTTTCGTTGCTTACTTCTATTACACTGATTTACTTAAGGTAACGTGCTTGCTTCGTGGGCAAGTGAGCCTGTGTTCAAATCCAATCGGTGGTTTGTCGATATACTAACTATCTTTCGGATCAGAGCAAAAAATCAGAGGAACCACGTTAAAGTAAACGTTGGCACTTGAAATAGGCCTTGGTGGGTCCTTTGTATAGGTTTAATTATCTTTCTGACCAAACTTTAAGACACTATCATAACTATTTAGGATTACTGATAGCTTTGACCATAGAGATTTCCACATTTAATAAACACATAATGAAACACTTCAGCATGTCAATATTGCACTGTCACTGTGGCGCTCAACGATGCCACGACGGACGGTCATGCACCGTTGGAGATCAACTGTGAGGCCAATGCCTGGCGGATTTCACGTCTCCTGTGGGGTTCACAACACCCGTCACGAATGTCTAAAGCATACTGACGAAAAGAAAACCTCAAATGCTTTACAGTTCCCTCCAGTTTTACATAATGTAAGGGGCAATATCCGATATATGCATACAATGTTTGCCACGCAAACTTGCGTCAAATGATTGTGATGTCATGATCAAAGCAATAATGTCATAATGAAAATGAAAATCACGTAATAAGTGGTTTGTCGGATATTAGGCCGCTTACATCATATAAAATTGGACGAAGGTAAATTGCAAACGCAACAGACCCTTTCACATTTTTACGGGACTCACGTTTTAGGGGAAGAATAGTAACATTTCCTGTAAAACTTTTGACGTCATAATCAGATAATGATTGTGTCTTACGTCATATTGCAGGAACAGTAATCATTTCTTCTCCCAAGACATCAGTCCCGCAGTTATTGTGAAAGGGTATACTGATGTTTATCAAATTTAACGTGATGTAAGGGGCCTTATGTCAGACATGCTACTTTTTGCCGGGATTTTCATTATGACGTTAATGTTAGCATAGTGACGTCGGAGTAAAAAAAAAACGCAAATTTTTACGGCAAATTATCGTTTGTATGGCATGGAATGATAATAAGATCAATAGGAAAATGGTCTATGTAGACATTGTCTGATGCAAAGTGAACTACCTCCATTACGCAGTTTCATTATGACGTCACAATTAAATATAATAATAAGATATTTAACGGGATATTTATTTAAGAGGTCGTAATGAAAATGTGTGCCTAAACGGTGCATTGTCAGAAATATGGCGACCAGTCAACTGCGTCAAAGTAATCATTACATCACAAGTATCTACAATATGAGAGAGACAGAAGGAAGTCTGGGCCCAATGAAAAGTGGAACCGTTGACAAAGAATCTTACTACATATATACACTCGACAATCTATCTACCTGGAGCTCGTCATTTTCGTCTACTTCCTGTAAGCTAACATCATCCGGAAAGTCATTGAAGTCATCTTTAAGAAGGGATGTTTGTCTGGAACGCCCTAAAGCAAACAAACAAAAGGATTAAAATCGTACATGTAGGTTGAAATACACATAAACCGGTCAACAATGCCCTTTAGTGTCAATAGCTTCATCAAAGATTTAAGTTAAATTTTATCAAATGGAACGTTATAAAATGAAAACTGGGGACAATATATGCCACCTGCTCTATTTTGATCCTGATTCGGAATGGCAACCTATAAGATGATTAAAAACAACTTATCATGTAGGTGCGGGACGGGTAACCATAGGCTTTGTCGCTGAAACCTTTATACACCGTTCCACTTTCGTCAAAAGTCAAGCACTTTAGCGCAAAATCTGACTATGATGACGTCATGCAAGGTTGGACAAGTCCGACATTTGATTATGACGTCATAAGTATAACAATCAAAAATCCGGTAAACATCGCTTTCTATGCTGAAAAGTGGAACGGTGTATTATGAGGAGTCTATGGATTATTAGAGTGATCGATTATGACGTCATAAAAATTCTTGACGTCATTTAGTGGGGAAAACGTTGTATTTCCTGCCTTTAAAACAGGACTGTAGTAAATGACAGCGAACTCCATTTCTGAAAGGGGGCACCAAGGGAAGGGGGTTGCACCTTCAAAAAATAATTATTATTTTAAAGCTAGTAATTTGTCTGCAAAATGTTTTTTTTTTCTGTAAAGAATGGAAGATAGAAACTTGAGATTCTCCAATACCTTAGATATTTACATTTATCTAAAGCTACATTTAATAAATTCATACCTCCAGTGTGGAGCTTGTCGTTTGGTAATTTGCCGGTACCGGAAAAGGGGTCACTTTTGTACGGACGTTGTTTTCGGTGTCGCCGTCGCCTTTGCGCTTCTTGTGTGACGTCAGAGACATCAGATGTCGAACGAATGACACAGCTCTATTTAAAAAATGCAAATTTCATATATGATATATAAGTGCAAAATATACGAGGTTTATTATTATTAATGCATTGGGAAATCGATCAAAATAACGTGTGAAAAAAAACATGATAGATCATGCTCATCAATTTTAGAACGAAGCCGTACGTGTGAAATGTATAACATTTAAAAATCTTGTGATAATTTCAGATAGATTTCAACAACGCCTATCCGATGTATGATTAGGAAACCATATGCACCCGCACACTGCTCCGTTTTACTCTCAAACCAGCAGCGGATCTTAATATTATAATTTCAATATCCACTGCTAGTGAAGGTTTTTGACTCCAGATACATGCACAGTACAAAACATAGAGAAAACAAAAATTTTCCTTCTACGTGTACAACTGCAAGGTTCAAATCTTCATCATTTATACGTTTTAAAATGAAATAGAATATGAATGTGTATTGCTTAGTTTGTTGTTTTACACCAAACTGAGATTTTTTCACAGTGACGCCATCTGCCGGATGCATTGCACAGACATTTCGACAAAAACAACAAACACAAATCTTTTATATGCCAACGTGATATTCCGTGATATGGGACGCCGGTTTCCAACCCGACGTAGCTAGGTGGATGAGTCGCTAGGCTGGTGACCCAAAAGACCCGGGTTTGACTCTCGCTGTGTGCATTCCGGTGTCGTGCCTTTAGGATGACACAGTAAAAACCGAGGTCCCGTGTCACGGTAGGCGTGGCACGAAAAAAGATCTCTCTCTGATTCGGGAGAGCCCGTTGCAAAGGTAAGAACAATGCATCAGGCAGATGCCGTCAACATATACGTGAAATACTCATGGAATGACGTAAAACAATAATCAATCAATCAATCGCCGGTTTCTATTGCCTCATCTGAAATACCAGACATCTATAATTCATCGATTGGACTTCAAATCAGAACCTCTCGTCGCTGAATCAGGCACTTCACTGACTCTAAATATACACATCGTCTACTTTCGTTTTAATCATATTCACCTTAGAATCATTTGATGTAATAGCATCCGGTGTTGTATCATTTCCGGTTGAAACTCTGACGTCATTTTCTGAACTACTCACACTCGTTGTTGGCGAGGGAAACACAAATATTGTAGAACTATTTACTGCAGGACTATTTGGAAAGGAAAAACAGCCGGGGCTAGGCACCTCATGTTCAAAACAGTGACCCAATTTACTTTCACTACTAGATTTTGATATGGGGTGCTGCGAATTTAATTGTTTATTGTCCAAATTATTCTTTGTATCAGTATTTATTTGGGAGTCGGATTTTCTTGAAGTAGGTCGTGACGGTAACTTCCGTTTCCGGGAGGCTCGAAGGAAGGGCCGTTCTGCATGATGATGAGATAGAATGTTATTTGGAGTTTTTGGTAATGAAATTCCAGCAAGCCTTGCACTTTCTTCACAAGACTTTTGCATCTCACGTAACCGCACTATTGCCCTGGAGGAACCTTTTCTCTTCTCTGCAAAAAGATCTCCTGAAACGTTCAAATCATCACTTTTTTCATAAGAAAAAGCACTTTCTAAAATTTCATCATTTATTTTAGTATCACCGTTATTTTCAAGAGAGCAAGAGCACGGGGATGAAACGGTTTCTGTATCAGTACAAATTTCCTCTGTTAAATTCATAGTACGAACTTCCTCTGATAAATTTTTATTTTCATGATCACCGTCAATTTCGGCATCGCTAAGACTAGAATCTAAAGGAACACAGGGCGGTTCGAATGAATTGATTTTCATCACAACATACACATTTGTGCCGTCTGTCGACATTTCCAAGGGATCGGTGGCGTCTTCCGGTACCGAGTGAGAAACGCTTCCGTCCGACAACGACATCGAATGTTTGTATTTTCTTTGCCGAGAACTGTTCGATTTCCGACAAGAGTCGTAGTCAATGACATTTGCTGATGAAACTTCGTTAAATGACCTACTACGATGGAATTTCTTGACGGAATCTGTTGACTTCTTTGAACGGACCTCTGCTCTACACGAATCGGATTTATTACTTTGCTTATCAGAATCTATTTTGTGAGATATACACACATCATTTTCTTCATTATCTTTGCCGTTCGCCTTGATCGATAACGAAACTTTATTTAAAAGAGGTTCCGTATTAGTCCAACTGTCATTGCCTTCAACAGTTTTAGATGCGTTTACTCCTTGTTCAAATTTTGAAATACTTAACGAATTGCTACTTTTTATTCTATGTTTTTCACTATGTTGTTCCTCTTGTTTAGACTTTGTATTTTCCATTTTTTCACTCACAGATTTAAGACGTTGTTTTACATTTTGTGTATAAAAGTCATCTGCGACAGCTGAGGAACCACATAAAGAAATGTCCGGACATGAACGACGGTGTCCAAAGAACTTTTCATCTTCAATATCTTTAAGACCTGTGTTTGATTTCCCACATTTTAATGATAAAGGTAAATTTTCTTTGTTATTTATAACACTTTTCACAAATTGTTGTCCTTTGATTAATTTTTCTCTTCTCATTCTTTTAAATTCGGCAAAACTCGGAACAGCAAATCTTGTCCTTTGTCCACTTTCGCCCTTTCTATTATTTTCACCACCGTTTTTCCTTTCACTGAAGTTTTTCCTTTGCCTCTGCAAAACTCCTTCAAGTTCTGCCATACCCGGGTCGTCCCTTCCGATTAATGACATTGACCTTTGTTTTGACCTTGAGCTCCTGCTGTCGGATTTACATAATTTTGTTGTATTATGCTGAGTTCTGTTGTCTTTTTCATCCTCACTTTTCGTTGACGCGTTATCAAAACTTTCATTTTCATCGACATTATTCGAGTCTGGCAGACTGAAGTCATCGTCAAAATCAATTTTAGAAAGGTCCAAATTCGATAACGCTTTCTTCATCCCACCAAGAGTTGTCGCCCCTTGCCTTTTGTATAATTTATCCAGAACATTACTGTGTCTTTGTAGATACTTTTTGAACAGTTCATTGTTCAGCATAAGTTCTACCCTGGGGGAAACGTGTACTTTCTTCAGATGCTTTTTCCCGCGACTTTTCCCAGCGTTTTCTCCATCAGTCTTTCCTCTGACGTCACCAATCGGTGGTTTCTTCGCACACCTTTCTTCCAATTCTTTAGTGTCACACGTAACCTCTGTGACATCATCTATATCGCTATTATCTAAAGCACAAGAGGTCATTGCGTTACCTTGAACTTTGACCATATTTGTTGATATTTAACATTTTCCTTTATTTCTAGAACTGAAGTATCGGCTGTCTCTATGTATTCTTCATTTGCTTTTCAGAAAAGTCTGAAAATTAAGGGAAAAACATAAATACAAAATTCCAAGAACTGTTTATATATCAATGAATCATACAACAAAGTTTTAAAACCGGACAAACGAATGCCCTTTTTAACTGCTGCTATGATGTGAAAACGAGGTTGACTTTATAGACTTCTTCACAATAACTGCTGTCGTACTAAGTATAATGGTATAATGTGGGTATACTACTACTGTCCGCGCCACTCACTCTGGAAACTGGAAAATCTGGATTTTCAGTTATTCATCTTCAGAATAATTTCAAAAAGGCAAAGCCATTCGATAGATCTTGTTTAGTCGTAACTTTTGGTGTATGCTATATGTTTGTATGAAGAAGCGTTCATATTTTATAGAAAAAAAATCAATTTTAGATAGGGCGATTTCCATGTTAAATTTTGACGTGACGCCGTCATGTTTCCCATAGATTCAATGTTAAACATCGGCAACGTCACGTCAAAATTAACATGAAAAACGCCCTATCTAAAATGATTTTTTCCCTATAAAATACGAATGCTTCTTCGTAGAAACATATAACATACACCAAAAGTTACGACTAAACAAGACCTGTCGATTGATATTAATTTTGTGAAGCTATTTTAAAGATAAATAAGTGAAAATCCAGATTTTTCGGTTTACAAAGTGAGTGGCGCGGACAGTAGTCTTGGTTGCATTATACAACATGGTAAGCACTTTTATATTATCAATATGCATTTCTTATTGAAATACTTCCTGTACTGTGTATTATTATTGATATGAATGTATTACTAAACTACACCCTGTGGTGTGAAATAATATTATCATTATTACTACTAATTAATTCATTTGCCATAATCATGTCAAACACCTTAATGTCTTTAGAACTGTCTAAAGAATATGAATTTATATGCTGTTGTATATGCCCGAAAGGGCCCCTTGTTTTTTGGGAATAAATAAATATTGTATTGTATTGTATACCGGTACGTGGAAACACTAGCACGGACAGCTAGCTAAAAAAAACCTATAGGCATCGAACTGTTATCGGCATTAATAAAACATTTGTTTACTTTAATATTTGAGGCTAACTTTCCGAAATCGGTACTGTACATACATGAATTATGAGGCTGCAGTTTTTGTTTGGGGTTTTTTCGGGGTGGGTGGTTAATTGTTTTGTGGGGGTATTCTATGGGGGTTTGCTTTTGGTTTGTTCGTCGTGTGTTTTGGAATTTCTTTTGTTTTATTTATTTTTTGTGTTTGTTTTTTTTTTCTTGATTCTGTTGTTGGCTTACTCATGCCGGCTTGGTACGGTCAAAAAAGGAACGTCAAAATAATGTAGTTGGAATAGTTAACCGATTTATGGGCACAGTCATCCCTCTTAGAAATAAATATAGAATATTTCATTTTGATAAAAGAATATTTTCTTGAAATAGTATGATGAGGTATCTATAACCCTTTCGTCTCTTTCTGTTTACCTCATTATGGGAATTTGAGAATTTCTGACGAGTCATGCCGTACAATAAACTGGAACTAAAACGAAGTTTGATATATACAATTTGAAACAAGTTAAATATACTTCCCACGTCTCTGGCACGATATCGAATTTAGCTCAATCACAGACTACCCTTTAATTACAATATGTGTATTCCCCTCAATTAAAAACAAAAATGACAAAAGCTGGCATTATCAAATCTACTCCGAGGACGTCTTCGTTAGCCACATATAATGCTGGAACTATAACGGTATTGTTTTTTCCGGCCATCTTATCAGATCAGCTTCACGAGATCTGTCTCTTTATCTATAGTCGGGATCGCGTGTACTACAAGCCATTCATAATGCTGTCAGACACGCAATGAAAAACACTTTGTATGTATCAGTTTTACAAATGGAGGCAGTGCCATCATCTGCGAATGTGTGCGGTTCTAGTGTGGAGGTAAATTCGGTCACTTCATGCATGCTGAAGTTTATAATTCATTGATCAGATACGAATCACGAGTTCGAATGCGTCATATACCCATAAATATCAATATATGGCATACAAATCAACAAATAATAAGAAAGATATATTAATGAAATAGATATTTTAAGAAAAAAAACATATAATGTGTATTTGTTTGTATTCAATCGCTCAACCAGGATTTTTTCGAATATGTGGCGATGGCCTTTGGATAGTGTGGTGTGGTCAATCAGTCAGACAATCATGGACTCGAACTATACTTGAAGCCGGCGTGGCCTAGAGGTATCGCGCCGGACTCCTGATCGGGAGGCCGGGGTTCGATTCCCGCTCTGGCCATGCCGGTGTCCTGTCTTTCGGATGAGACAGTAAAAACCGAGGCCCCGTGTCGTGGTATGCATGGCACGTAAAAGATCCCTCACTGCTTCGGGTGGGTCCGTTGCAAAGGTCAAAATTTGTATGCCCCGCATCAGGCAGATGCCGTCACCATATACGTGAAATATTCGTGGTGTGACGTAAAACAAAAATCAATCAATCGAACTCTACTTTGTCAGATAGTAAATATTTTTTTTTTTACAATATCGGTACTGTAAATCAGTTTACACTTTTTCCCACTACAGAAATATAGTACCCCAATTTTGTCACGGGAAATAATTCAATAAATCAAACAAACACTTCACATATTTTAATGGTCGCATTGTAATACACAGAATTCTAGATTCCACCCGACTACAATGGAATGTGAAAACGATACCCCACCAATATCTGTTGAAAAAATAGTTTCTATACTGTCCTGAAGTTTAATAGGTTATTGCTGAAGTGTTAAATTGCCGTCAACAATATAAAATTCACAATAAAAAATTCTCAAGCTATATTGTTACATGTCGATTTCAGTGACGGATCCAGAGTCATTTTGTCGGGATTTTCTTTCAATTTTTATCACACGGTAGAAATCAAAGGAATAAATTCCCGAGTGTAGGAAGTCTTTCTATGCTTTAAGAATCGATAATTATGAATATGGCTTTCATACGTGTACAGTCCGTCTATCCATCTGTCTGTTTACAAAATTGTTCATAACTTTTGTAAGGTTAAAGATATGGATTTCATATTCTTATTGTATTCCATTGGTACCATTTTTCATCTTTAGACTATGACCATGACTTTGAATTGGACTTCTCAAAATGTTTCTGGGATATACTGCCATCCGGGGCATCGATGTTCGACAAACACATCATATAAGAAATTATGTTTTTAAACAAAAATCCGTGCATTACCATGCAAGCGAAAAGATTTCGTTGTGCTAAAAATTCATTTGAAATTTCTAATGAAGATTCCCATATGAAATGAAATACAAATAGTTTCGAAATTGGATGGTATGCATAAAAAGATGGTGGTGGTGGTGGTTGGGGGGGGGGGGGGGGGGGGGGGGGGCGCGCTACACTTTCCAATCTAATATCGTCTCCGAATTTTTCTCAACTAGTCTACAATAGCATGCACGTAATAGGTGTGTGCACAAGTTTTATCTAGAACTAGAGAATAGAATCACGACTCTAGTTTGTATACTTGAATCTGATACCCATAGAACACAGCTTAAATTACCAAATGATCTATGATGACTGCATACTTTTGTTTCATTTGACAATGATGCATGCACTTTAAACTGAAAACTTCAAAGCACACTTTTTGTATGCCGTACTGACTGACATACTAGTATATATGAATAAATATATATAGTTCGACTGGTATTAATTACATGTATATGTAATAAGTCTATATATAAGCAATAGATCTGTACTGGTGTGTATAAAATTATCACGATAAAAAAGTTCAAATAAATTAAAAAGTTTCAAATTAGATTAGAGATTCGTGTCATGTAATGTGGGAAAATCAGTGTATATGTCATATTCTATTTTTGTAAAATTACTTAATTAGGACGGTTGAAAGAATCGTTAGTAAAACTAAAAAAAAAGAAACAAAAAGGAGGGGGTGTAAATAACATACATTCACTATAGAAGGGAAAATGGACTTAAACATTGTAATATTCAGATCTAGAATATGGAATTAAAGTACAAAATATTCGTTTTGCTGTATTGACAATGAAAAAGGGGAGGTAACTTTTAAAATGCATGATCTTTTTCTTGAGTAATTTTTTTTACCGAAAAAGGGCTGAAACCCTATCTGTTTATTTGATAACTAAAAATTTACTATTTACATATTACATTAATAAGAAATTCGAATTCCAATAAAAGAAGCGTGTAGACCCAGGTAGTTTATTAACATCTGAACATCTGAAGTACAAAGCAGTTCTTTAAAATACATATTAACGACATAAGCGACATAAGTCCGGGGATTACATATATAATAGAATTTGGAGTTAGGGAGTAAGCGTTAAGATAAAAGATCAGGTTTCAATATTCTTATGTTATTTATGGGTAACTTCATATCAAATTATTTTTAATCTTAAAATTTACGTCTCTATCTTTACCATTCATTGTTTGCATGAACTGCTTTCGTGAGATTTTTTTTCATCGAAGATATGCATATAAATGAACATTGGAAAGGGCATTAATAATGTTGTTTCAACTTATGCCCGGTTCCATTTCAATAGAATAAAGTAGGTTTTAATCAATTTTTGTGGCATATCAGTCTCTTCTTTGATTTCATACATTTATCAACCACAGTACTGGTCAAAGGCCAGTGTCCGGCTAAGACCAGTTACTGACTACTACGTTATTAGGGGTAGTCAAAATAAGAACTGACGAAATTTCCATATGTAATGGTAAGAATCCTATGTATTGCAGACAATCACCTGAAAAAATCTCATAAATTCACGTTTCAAAAGCGGGAATAACGCATTAGCCGGTAACTGGTTTTAACCGGTAACTTGTCCTCTACCAGTAATGCTTAATGCATGTATTATATAAATTATTGAGAACTTTATTATATGAGACTCAAAGTTTCAAATTATTCATACATTCAGAATAATTCTAAAGTGCTTTAATTAGATTTTTTTAAGTTTATGTATGTTTTGCTTCGTGTGGACATAACACTTTTTGTGTAAGGGTTTCAATGTGTAAAATGCGTTTCATTCAATACGCCGAGATGATCCATGGGGTATACCCCTCGGGATTTATCTTCAGTTTATGAGTGAAATCTTACATTTCGATCTTTTGTTTTACTATGATTATTGCCTAAACTCCGGAAACAATTAAGAATATTTCATATGTGTTTACTTCACCGGTGAACTCAAAGGCTGATATTCATATATTTACAATAACAGTAATAATGTGACCAAACATTTGTTTTATCGCTTACGATAAAACCAGAGTCATACCCCAGAACACATTCGAAATGTTTCGGACCCTTTCTCATTCGATCAAGAACTGGGTATTACGTTAAACTCGAAGCGGGTTCGTACCGGTCGGGAAGGTAAATCCGGACGCGCGGTATATCCCGACGATCGCTACTGTTTTTCTTACTTATTGACCACTTCAAGAAACTTTAACTTCACAGTTTGAAAGAACAATATCTTTTTAAACTGTATGCTAATGGACAGTTTAAAATGTGTTCATTTAATATGATTTTAACGAACCATCCGGATTAACTTTGTGTCCGGATTTAGCTTTTCGACCAGTATAGCTGTTGAACCCTACTCGATGACACTCAGTCCTATGCCATTGCGGCACTTCACTCAAAACATTAACGTACCACGCTAGACATTCAAGGACCCTTGGAAAACAGTGGTGAGACTAGGTGCTATGGGTGTGCGCCTCTCCCGTTGGCATACAACATCTGCCTTAAAAGCCCTAAATATACAGGCGAAACGCATTTCTTAACACACAGTACTACAGGTGCACGTGGATTAACAAACGCAAAATAATGGGTTCTGGCAGCCTGTTAGATATCACATGATACCATTATTATTTTCTTAACTTAGCAGGCGCTGTGTTGTCAAGTGGGCTTTCAGTTCGCATTGAAAATCAGACCATTTCAAAACTTTTTTCCCGCTGTTAGTCTGTCGGTCGCAAGTAGTACACGGTGTACATGTCTGTTTCTAGCACAGATAAACATCATCAATTTTGCAAAATAATTGAATATTTACAGGGTGGTACCAAACAATAACAAACCATCAACCAAAAGTCCGGTCCAATTTGGTGGCTCAATACTCACTTACTCATTTCTTAAACTATTCCGATATACAAACCAAAACTTTTCGTTACAATAACCAAAACATCTTCACCAACGCATATAACACCATAAATTATTTATATCATTGATAAACCTAAAATTCCTGTTAATGTCATTCATCAACGATGGTTTGCCAATTTGTTAATGTGATCTACTTCCTTTCCCTTTACTAAGATGATAGGGTGTATTTCCTTTGATTCTTATGTCCTTAATTCAAATCCTGTCATTTGCTCAACAATTTCCTGTTCATAGGCTAGACAGAAATTGACGATAGTTATTGTAGCCATACCAACCGTGCTCGGAAAGGAAAATAATTACGAGAATGCAAAACGACGCTTAAACGCTAGATTACAAGTAATCCTTGAAGTTAGTGTCACTGCCTTAACCTGTTGACATTCTCAAATCTCACCGAAAATTTTCCCTAAGAGAGGAATTATATTTTTAATTTATTCAAATGCCTAGCTACCCTTCTAACAAAGTTTACCCAGGAAGTATCAATGGCTGGACTCAATGTGCTTAACAACCATTTATGATATATATATAATATACAAGGGTTAACAATTAAGGACCAAGGTTTAACCATTGTCGCCCCTTTTAAATTTAGAGTCAAATAAAAAATCCCGAGTTTCAATGAATTAAAAATTTTCTAAACCTTATTTCATGACCAGTGTGTTCCCATGCACTTACCTCTATCATAAAGTTGGAATCCTTACTTCAATACCCCCTACATATCCCAACACGAGATAATAACTCAGCGATATTGGAATACACAAATACTTTCAAATTCTATTGTCGTTCTTTTTCGCCGACCACAATTATTTCACAAAACATAATTTAAATTTCTCAAATACATTTGAAACTATAAGTAGCTCGTAGATATAAATATATTATTCTAAATGATAAAAGGCAATAGGCTTAAGAGAATGTCTTCCAATGTATTTAAAGGCTGAGTTGCTTTGTATGTAACTATCATAATGGGTTTGCTATTGTTCGGGAGTTCTGCCCCCCTTTGTTTAGATCTATGACGTGTACACATCGCGATAGCACTGCATGTTTCCTAAACAATGTGTATATTAAAGATAGATAATAAGTCTTCTAGAAGTCAATATAGAGTATGTGGTATGGATGTGTCGCAAGTGGCACATTCAGAAGTGAGCGGCGGATTTAGAGCCCCCCCCCCCCCCTTTCCGCCACGATCTTAAAAGGTATAAATAGATGATTAGGTTGAAAATTGTCAAATAATATCAGAAAAACTCCAGATATGGCACTTAAAATGGCTGAGTATTTTGGCTCCTTTTCGGAAATCCTGAATCCGACACTGGAAAGGATGAATGGGTACTCTCCTTTTGGACGACATTTTGTATTTTTATCATTATCCAGTATTTTGGCATTTGTAAATCGTCAAAATTAGTTAATACCCTCCCTCCTTTTAAATGAATTCTTTATTGGAAGAAGAAGGGAGGGGGGTTAAGATAAATGTCGGGTAAGGGGTAAACGTCGTAAATTGTGTATTGATTATTTTATATCACAGAGCTTTACGTCAACAAGTATGTTACAAAATACATGTAATACACAATTATATATCAGAAGGGAGGTGGGGAAGGGACAAACAATGAAAGTGGCGTATTGATTATCGATCAGATATCACAGGCCCGGATCCAGAAATTTTGTCGAGAGGGGGTCCACCCCAATGATTTTTCTCAGAGAGGGTCCACCCATGATTTTGTGTGTAAAATTATTTGATTTACATCGAAAAATAATAAGAAAAGTCATTTTCACCGAAACTCAGTCCAGACCCCGGACCACCCCCCGGATCCGCGCATGGCAGTAATAAAACGTCATTAAGTATGTTATAATATACATGTAATACACTATATTGTATTCGTTACCGTGAGACCGTTGTTGGAAAATTAGTGATTGAAGGAAGGGGGCGGTAAACGATGTATGTGTTGTATTGGTTATCGTATAGATATCACAATCGTCCATACTTATGTAACGAAGTACATGTATACTGACGGATCAACGGGAAAGTATAAGTAACGCTTAAACATTAGGTCGGGTTTGTTCGACTTGTAACTTGTTATAAATGCCTAGCTGTGCTTGTTTGCCTTATTTGCGGAAAAGTATTGAGTGATAGGGGAAAGCATGGGCTTCAGAAGAAAACCAGTAACTTATTACGAAATGTACATACATTTACATAGAAGCATGTATTTTCATTGATAACTCTGACAACATCCCCTTTGGTCGGACAAATTTACTCAAAAAAGGTCATTTTCGACCATAATTATGTTTGCAACCCCCCCCCCCCTCCTTTCCGGACCGAATAGTACAAAACATTAGTCATAGGAGGGTGCAACCCCGCCCCTCCCTTTCAAAAAATTTCTAGATCCGCCTGTGCCTTTCACCAGACCCGACCAGGGCCTGAATCGAAACAGAGGAAATAGCTTTAGACGCCGTTGTTGTTTATAGAAGAATTTATGGACGAGTCACAATAGAAAAATCGGAATGCAAAGTCTCCTTTCCCCTTTCTGTAACATCTTACCACATTTTCAATGTACGTACGAATTTTTCTTAAGGACTTAATACAAAATAACCAGTTTGCAAATCCCCCGCCCCTTCTTTATCATTTGTTTTTATCTCGCACATTGAAGCGAGTTAATATAATGACATTATTGTCAGAAATTTCACTTACCACTAGGGTAACCGGTATTGTCCAAAATTTCACTTACCACTAGAGTAACCGGGTTCGATTCACATTTTGCATCACTACATTCTCGTGGTCTAGACCCACCCTCAGATTCGGCGAAAATTACTTTTCCTGTTATTTTTCTATGTAAAATTAGTAATTTCACACACAAAAACATGGACGGAAACCGTCTCGATAAATACATTAGGGTGGACCCCTTCTCGACAAAATTTCTGGATCCGCGCCTGCATTACGTACACTTCTAATACTTATATCCATTGTGGTCGAGATATTCTTGAAACCGACGTTGAAGCCTTTAATCAATGTCATCGGTATACATATAAGTTAATGAAATATGCATAATATCGATTTACCATAATTCAGTGTATTCATAGATAGTCGCATGTAGTTGATGCCCGCCTTCATACCTATATATCCGAATTCGGACTTCTACAGTTTTTAGTAGGACTTCCTTGGTTCGTTAGCATGCGAGTGCTTATGTATAACATGGACGGAGATAGTGGCGTGGGAGGGGTAACTACCTTTCTTGGTTGATTGATTGATTGATTTTTGTTTAACGTCACACTACGAATATTTCACGTATATGGTGACGGCATCTGCCTGATGCAGGGCATACAGATTTTGACCTTTGCAATGGACCCACACGAAGCAGTGAGGGATCTTTAACGTGCCATGCATACCACGACATGAGGCCTCGGTTTTTACTTTCTCATCCGGCATGACCAAAGCGGGACTCGAACCCCGGCCTCCCGATCAGGAGGCGAGCGCGATACCACTGGGCCACGCCGGCTTATCTTTCTTGGTAATTTTTATTTAAAATAAGTATGAAATGAATTTTTAAGGCGGAAATTCCTTTCCCTTTTTTATCTCTGCAAAATGCCAAAATCCGAAGTTGTACCCTGTTGCACAGTGCATTTTTTCTCGAATATACATGTATATATTGCTATGCTTTTGTAGGAAAACAAATCAAAGTCTAAGTTTGTCTAACCCACCCACCTCTCCAACACTTCTCCAAAGGAAACCCATCATTTCCCACTTCCTCGGTTGTACTAGAGATTTTCTCTCGAATATACATGTATATATTGATATTTTTCACAGGAAAACAAATCAAAGTATACCCATCCCCCCATTTCTCCAAAGCAAACCAGTCATTTCGCCCCTTTCAATAAATATCTCTTTATAGCGGAATATTATTTGTGATAGTGTGTGGAAAGATAACTGTGGATATTTTTCCCAGGGGAAAATCAAAATATTAGATATCGATTATGATAACGTCATTTTGATATTTTAATGAAAATATAACGTAAAGTTACACTCCTCGCATTGTTTTGTAGTATACATAATGAGTCTATCGTTGAAATTTCAATATGCAGTTTCTGTAGACAGAGTAGTTGATAACATTTTTAGCAACCTACTCCAGAACACCTCCTCTGTATTGAATTATACTCGAAAATCCACTCACTTCGTACCCTCTTTCGACTTCATTTCAAAAGATGATAGCATCCCCTGTACAAGTTTTACAAACATACCCTAAAAATTACCCCCACCCCGTCACATTCTGATGTACCCTGTAGCAGTCACCACCCCTCACATGTTTTAGTACAACATCACACCAATCAGCATCGTTATAAACATTCTCTACATCTTAATATAAACAAAACTTACATTAAATGTCCATCTTCAGTCCAGCCACCATTACCGTTTATCCATGACCGCGCACAAAGGGTCGAAAACCTTTTAGCGCAATTTCCGTATGTCAAATTTTGCTGCTAGTCAACACTTCAATGAATGTAGACACTTTTACACTGAATTCTACACCTTCTTCGTAGCTCAAGGTGTATCTTTATTCAGAAAATCCAATTAACTCCTTTAATTTGCAACTTCGCCTTCAAATTCCTTGATAAATATTTTGATAAAGAATTAAATATACATTTCAAATGTCGATAAATAAACACTTCTACTTGACTTGTGATTATTTTAACAGGGTACTTAAAACGTTAATTTAAAGCCATTTCGACCGCAAAATAACGGGAAAATGACGCATGTAGGCTGAGATTTAATTAATGTGTCGTTAAAATATTTGGATTTCAGTTAAAGTTTTGTTAAAACAAAACTAAAAGATAATGTAATAATCTAATTAGCTAAGGTTTAGTCTTACACCTTGTCGTGTATTGCTAACAAAACAGGAGAAGATTACCCTTTTCGGGTACTTGGTTTTGACCCTGATTGCAACGAAATCTGTGCCTGCCTACCTCACAACAGGCGCGGTACCAGAAATTTGGTTGAGGGGGTCCAATCCGACAAGGTTTACGAAAGGGAGAATTAGCGTTTTACTGGGATGCAAATTACTCATTTCAAAAGAAAAGTATTAACCCCCCTCCCCAGAAAAAAGTCGTTTTGCCGAATCCGAGGGTGGGTTCAAACCCCCGGTCCTTTCCCCTTGATGCGAACATGCACAACGACATGCGGCACCGAATATTTTTATATTGTGGGATGAAAAATGCTTAATCATAATAAAATAAAAATAATAATAAAAGATATAATATGGTGGCCATAGTAGAAAAGGTTATGAATTTTGATCATTTTTTTTCACCCCGTCTATATCATAAAATAAGCGAGTAAGACTGTTTTTTAAATATGTCATAAATTCTAATAAAACTATTTATTGGACAAATATGCGACAAAAATCGTAAATATAAATATTTTCACACCTCGCACACGATTTGCAACAAATCCCCTGTTTGTTTGTCCGTTTCAATGATATAATTCTTAAAGCCAAACACAGCTATGCACTCTCCATATTTACTTTAAGACCACAAGTACATATGATTAAAGAACAGTTTTAATACGCATTTCCAAATCTGCTTAAGGTACCCCGCATTTTTCAGTTGAATTACATTTTTAGAAATGACAGTCTGTTTTCAGGTATTGACCTTGTATCTTGTAAAAGATCCCTCATACTTCGGGTGGTTCTTTTGCATAAGTCTAAATATCTGTGCATTGCATCTGACAGGTGCCGCCACTATATAGCTAAAGATACATTGACCTGACGTAAAACTAGTAACTAAGGAACTTTATGGTTATATATGTTAATACCTTTAACTCACTCTGTGGTATACTTTAGAGATCAACGTCAAGGGTTCGAAAGACTGCTGGGGCAAGTGATGGGAACTCTTGTCATGGTATGAGCTGACATTAGGTGATTTTTATGGGCACTAGATCTTTCTTATTTTTGTTTGTGTGTTTGTTTGGTTTTTTTCTTTTTTTTTTTGTTTGTTTGTTTGGGGTGTTTTTGTTTGTTTTGTTTTTGCTTTTGTGTTTGGTTTTTTTCTTTGTTTTTGTTTTTGGTTTTTTTTTTTGGGGGGGGGGGGAGAGAAGGTTGTTGTTGTTGTTTAATTTTGTTTTTGTTTACTTTTATTCATTTTATTTTGTGAAGGGGGAGGGGGGGGGGGGGCGTTGCGTTTGTTATTGTTTTCTCCTGGTGCTGTATTATACAATGTCGTCATCAGCAGCAACAACAACAACAATAGTAAAGGAGTACTATCAACGTTTTTGCCCGTAATGCACCTTAACATTACTAGACGACACTAAAACTGATTGTGAAGAAAACCAGGAGAAGATGGAGATCACATGTACCATAATTATTCACCAATTACACTCAGGATTGAAACCAAATCAAAGAAACTGTACTGTACTGCGAAAAAGTGTGGTGCGGGCTTCGATCATGGGTCGTTCTCTGAGGTGCTAGAGTAAATGCCCATCTCTGCTGCCACACTTCTTCACTACCAACTGGAAGTTTTCTTGAAACCTTATGGGAATCCCCCCCTTCCCCAAATTATACATGTAGCGGCAAGCAAGCACTTCCGATTCTGAATCAGACTGGAAAAAATGCATTGGACAAAGCCTCGAACCCGGGTTCTTCATGAGACTGCAGATCCTCTACTACTGGGTTCACTAGGCCGATTACACAGTGAACCTTCATACTATAGGATACATGCAGAAAGGTAGAAAATCAGTGGCAGATTTAGAAGGGGGCTCGCCCCCCCCCCCTTTCGCCACATATCTACAAGTAAAAATCCACATTTGGCACCAAAAATGGCTGAGTTGTTTTAATGTAAAGTACGAAAATTTCAAAAGTTATGTCACTGTTGCACTCAAAACTATGGACTCGTCAAATAAGTGCAAATTCTCGCAAGGGGCAAGTGTCTCCAGTGTTGCATGGTCGGGTATAAAAAAAATTAAATCTGCTTGTACATATCAGCTATTAACCGGAATGCACTTTGATTTCCAATGCATTTATTAACGTAACATGCATTGCCTTCCCCGTTTCCTGCCGTTGGCCAGAAAGACTACCAATATTTATCCCTTTAACTGAACAGTAGGTCACGAAACACGCGCTTGTTTTCCCTTTCAAATGACATTTCAATGTAAAGTGCATTATTATATCGCATATTCCAAAGGTTTTCTTTACGACCATGTTGTAATTACAGGGTTTTGTTCGGCGCAGGGGATTATAATGCCACAGTGTTTTCAGCGAAAATTAAAACCAGAAAAGCGCGCTGTAATTATTCAAGATTCAATATTTTGATAAAGCTGCCCCAGTAGCATAGATATCGATCATATTTGGTATAACTGCTCATTGCCTAATGAACCACTTTGTAGAAATGTGAGACAGAAGAATTTTGACTTTTTCACTGCATGTGGCATTACTTTACAAACAGTTAAAACTCTCTTTGAAATTTGTTAAATCATTCGGTGTATTCTAGCGTTTGATTATTTCATTGTATATATTTGGAGGGATATATTTAGCATAAAATGAAATGATACGTCCACGAAAACGTTTCAGTTTGAAGTTTATATCATAATTATGCAAAGCAATGCAATGAAGTAAACGTGTTCGATATCAAAAGCACAGTTTAATACGACAATTAAATCCGCAATAAAACATTCAGATTGCATTTTTTAAACCCTAGTTAGGTTTATAATCGTTGATCGCCGACAGCATAGTTTTTACGTACTTGTACTTAAAAAAAAACCCTCCCCCGCCTTTCCCGACTCTTTCTACAAGATCACTCGTTAAAATTGACGCTCATCTTATATAAATGTCTTTTAATACAAGAATAAAAAAGTTATCATTTTATGTCACGCCAAAATTACTTCACTCCATTGGTATACCGGTGTGGTCCAGTGCATGTGGTGCTCGACCGGAGTTTGACTCCTACTGTGGACACACCGGTGTTCTGTCTTTTGGACGAGACAATACAAACCGAGATCCCGTATTACAGTAGGCGTGGCACGTAAAAGATCCTCACTGTTTCGGGAGGGTCCGTTGAAAAGGTATAAATTTCTATTCAATGCATCAGGCATATGCCGTTACCATATATGTGACGCAAGTGTGGAGTGACTTAAACAAGAATCAATTAATCACTCTACTGGTGCATTGCACGGAAATTTCGATCTTTGCAACAAATTAAACCCACCCGAAACAGTGAGGAATATTATACATTCCATGTCTACCGTGACATGGGACCACGGTTTATATTATCCCACCCGAAGGACAGGGCAATGACGAACCAGATGCGGGGCTCGAACTCTGGACCTCTTGGTCCCTTATCAAGCACTTTACCGATTGAGCTATGATGGCTCCATAAAGTTGTGCTTTGAAACTAAGTAAGTTGTTTGTATACATATCACATCGCACTTCACATCACACTGTGTCAATGCACGCTGCGTAAGAGATCAGTACTTGGACTTCACATGCGCGGATCCAGGGGGATGGACCTGGGGGGAGGGGGGTTATGGACCCACCGTGAGATTCGGTGAAAATTACTTTTCTTGTTATTCGTCGATGTAAAATAAGTAATTTTACTCACAAAAACATGAATGGACACCCTTCCGGGAAATTCATAGGTGGTGGACCCCCTCTCGTCATAATCTCTGGATCCGCGCCTGCTTTAGTGTTCTTACTCTAAACATGCTAATAAGTGCTAACTGGCACTGTTACTACACTAAATTGCACCTTTTCTTAAGAAAGAAACTAATGAAATAATATCGTTTATTTTTGCAATCACTTTGTCAAAATAGGCGACATAGCTTAGGTATGATAACTGATCTCGCGCATGCTCCAAATATATAATACATGTATATATTTGTGGGAAAATGCATCTCTTATTGGAGCATGCGCGAAATTAATAGTACACGCATTTTGGGGATTGTTTTTTTATTTTATTTTATTTTTCTTAAGTCACTCCATGATTTTTTCACTTATTGGGTGGCAACATTTTTTTTATATATCGTAAGGACAAATTTAACAAGACACTGGCCAGCCGTCTGTTGGACTCGTACACAGGACCTTTCTCTCCCGAGCTACGCAGGAGATCCATTTCGCCACGCCGCTTCTTTTATATATAGTAAAACCCGCATCAAAGTGACACAGCGTTTAACTTAACCACAAAAAAAATTCTGTCTACTAAACGTTGCAATAAAGATTGGATGAACGCCATAAAGTTCAAATAAACTACAAACTCGCGTTTAATGTAGCATGCAGGACTACTCGAGTGTAAATGACACTTAGTTGATTAGGGGGTCTATAAAATCCGTGGTCAGTAGAGCAACAACTGTCAAATTGTGATATCCATATTAAGCGATGGTACCGGTGCGTTCAAAAACGTTTCAACGATGCGTTCGAAAACGTTTTAAAACGTTTTCTGTTAATATCTATCTCTATTCATTTGTTCCGAATTCTTTGTCTTTTTAACAGTACGAAACACTTTTCGAATCCGCTAAAAGCGCTTCTGTGGAGCGCAATGACATTTGAACAAATCCGTATAAACCCTAGTTTCGTTCATGAATGGTTTTCACCAAGGTATGTTCTTGTCAGATCGAAATATAATAGAAGTTAACCGACCCCTACACAGATTTCTGACGGTCAGAAGTCACATCGATTGTCAGTCCGAAATGGCGAATCCAAGCGTAGGACATAGATCTTCTTTTTCTGAATCATCTAAAATTTTTATTTTATTCATTTATTTATTTTTATTTATTTATTTATTTATTTATTTTATTTATTTATTTATTTATTTATTTTTTTTTGTTATTGGGGTTTTTTTTCTTGGTCTTCTTATCGCTTCGTCATTCACTTTCTTACAGACAATATTTAAGGCTGATCGATTATTGTTTTTACGTCACTCTACGGTAATTCCACGTATATGGTGACGGCTTCTGTCCGATGCATTACATAGAAATTTCTACTTTTGCAACTGACCCACCCGAGGCGGTAAGGGATCTTTTACGTGCCAAGCCTACCCTGATACAGGGCCTCAGTTTTGACTTTCTCGTCCGAAAGACAGAACACCAGTGTGCCGACGACGGGAATCGAACCCGGGTCCTTTCAGTAATGAGCCGAAATCTTATACACTGAGCCACAGCGGCTTCAATATTTAATATTTAAAGTTTCCGTTGCAGTAAGTTCGATAAAAAAAACCCCGGTAGCAAAATTTCAAAATTTTTACGCCGAATTTTTCCAAGATTCCTATTTTAAGATTATGGTAATTTCCAGCTGGAATGAAAATAGAAGAAATTCGGATGAAGAAATGTTGTAAAACCACATGCTTTGCATACAGAACTTCACTGAACTTCCCGATATGGAAGCATGCCAGTTTATATACCGGTATAAACAAGGGAATGACAAAGCGAATCATGACTAAAACTTTCATTTTTTTTCAATTTCAATCGATTTTCAATTCAAAATTCAAGTATTATGCTTGTGTCTAAGATTCTCGACTAATCCCCTGCAGTCAGAGTCCATTCGGGTTACTTCCCATTTCAATGTGTTTTAGTTCAATGTCTGTTTGTTTGTTTGCTTGTTTTCCAGAATCTGTTTGACGTCACACCAAGTTCATTGCACATATAATATGGCATCTGTTTGATGTAATATACAGAAAATCAGACCTTTAAAACACAAAGACGGAAGTTTTACGTGCTATATCTACCGTGACACGGGACCTGGCTTTTTACCGTCTCGTTCGAAAGCCAGGACCGACCAGCCTCATGCGGAACTCGAACCCCGGACCTCTCGGTCACAAGCCGAGCCGCAACCAATTGAACTACGTGCGGCGGTTTGAATTTCCATTGAAATAAAATGTTGAGTTTCATGTTCATTAATACCCAATGGAGGCCGTATGATTACCTTAATGAAACCAGACAGAGCAAATCCCTCGACCCTACTCATATCCTTGTTCTTGACAATCTGACTGAGAAAATGTTAATAATGCATATATAATTAATTACAGATAAATCGTTTTCCAGCCTGAATTATTCGAGACTGAGAATAAGAACTTCGTACTTCTTTTCAGTTATAATCAAACCCGTTTTAACGGTCAATTAAGATAAAAAGTGGCCACTTAATACAGGTGGCCTATTAATACAGGTTGGTTTCGTACAAACAATAGAAAAGAACAGAAAAGAAGTACCGTTTTAGACAGATGCTTGCAAATTTAAAGTGATTTTCTAAGGTGTATCTAAAATTAAAGACCATGCAAGATACGTATATTTCATACCGTTTTTATTTATTTCATTTAGTGTATTCATTCACATATTCATTGGTGTATTTATTCACATGTTCATTCGTGTATTTATTCATGTCACAAAGACATCAGACCGGAACTTGACAGAAAGGAGTGGAATATAGGCTTAAGTTAGCGAAAACAACTTACCTCAAAATCGGATATCTTCCACGACTTAAACACACATACGTAAAAAGTACACCCTTCTATATATACATATATATATTTATAATCCCAGAAACAATGGTTGCAGGGCGTCACACCACATATCCGTCATTTTATCAGTACTCCGCTTATTCATATACTGTTCAAACACTAGTTCCAAAACACATACTACCACCATGCCAAATTTCAGCAAAATCCAATCAACCCGACTGACTCATGTGTTCGTACGGGTAAGTGGTAAACATAAACCGTGTCAACCCAACAAAACGACTGCAGCAGTTTCTATTGATATAAATCGTTAATCCTTTGATTGCTTTCGAATCCTGCGACAATGAGAACTAAATGATCCTTCGAATTCGTTAATCCGCTTCTCAGCGGTTAAATCGTCGGCATATACTACATAAATCTATAATGTATTAGACTGAACAGAAATCAATATTTTGTTAGAAATACTTAAAGGACTTACAGCACTTACCTTCCTTAATTAAACATAGTATATATGACACAGTAAATGGAGCAGGTATAAAGTGAAATTCACTAAATAACTAAAATAATTGTCGACGAGCAGGAGCGGATACGGTTTGAGGAATTCGGGTTTTACCTTTTTTTCCAGTTTTACCTCACGTTCAGTTTTATATACTTTTATATGTGACCATTCATGGAGAAAGAGCGTGGTATAAAGGTCCTTAGTTATCAAATTTTATTTGTTTATTTTTCTAAATCAAGTTATTTTGTGAAATACTTGCGGCTTCACGGCCATCTGTCAAGAAAAAATATGTGGGGGGGGGGGGGGGATGGGGGGATGGGGGGAAATCGGATGATATTCTAATTTTTTAAAGAACCTTTATACTCTATATTAATGTAAAACAAAAAATACTCCTGAAGCACCGTCCTTTAAAGTATATCAAACCCCCCTTTTATATTATCTGCGTTTGTTTTCAAGACAATATGGGATTATATATTGAAAATAAGATCAGTTCGGTGGGGGTCAAGCGCTTAATTCGGAATCAGACATTCAGAAAACCATGTTTTTGCATTTTCTGAAAATAAATCACAAATTCAGGGCAGATCTTTAGAGGAGGGTGGGCAGGAGAGAGAATTTACAAATGAATTTCACATGACCTGGACCTCTTTGTACCGGGTCTTCGGTCCGACGTAAATCGGTTAGCGATACACTTTAGGTGACCGTCCTAAGTCGGCACTTCAGCTACATGTATATGACGATGGAATATTTTGTGATGTCTTTTATGTAATTATTCTGTGTGCAATTCATCCTTTTTTATTTCTCTTGTATTATTTTTTAATGTCCTTGGCGATTTTTCTAAAACAACTGTAAGTTTAAGGGCAGCGTGCTTTTTATAAGTCAAGCTACATACGTTTCTTTTTTATATTTTGACACATATCCATATCCATATCCATTCATATACTGAACACAATTCGTATGTACACCCCATTCCAGACAAACTTGTCTGTATACATGTATGCGTTTATATAGGAAGTTAACACCTCCCCCCACCCCCACTCGTGATATATACAATACGTACAGAACAAACTGAAAAGTGTTTTTATATATCTAAGAAGAGGTTCGCTTTATGAGTATATTAGCATATGACATCAGGGGGCGGATTTAGTATTTTGAAAAGGAGGATCAATTAGTTAGTGACAAAATGTTGCCAAAAGAAAGAAGCGGGGTTTTACCGAAGAAACATCAAAATCCTGAAAAGGAATTAATTGTTCCATACATGCAATAATCCAGCATCGGTATCTTTTGCGGAATCACAACACCCCCCCCCCTGGCTTTCTCCTCTCCTTCCCCTTGATCAGCCCTGCGGAATATTGTTTTAATCCTTCCCCTCTTAAAACAAATGTAGAGGGGACTCTCTGTACTCCGCAATGTCAGCTCCTGCACAGGTAAATTGACAAAAAATTTAAATTACCTACATTATCGGCAAGTTGAATTGCATACCTCCAATCAAAGCATTACATCATTATACGGCAATAGATCATGTGCTAGTAAATGTGTTATTACAGACAGGTGTGTAAAACTATAACTCTAAAAGTTAAACCAACTTCATTGTGAAGAAATCTCTCAGTTGGTCGCGGTGTCCCCTTGCAGCTCAGTGGTGATTTTATTGTTGTATAATTCTTTTGTAAGGGTGAAAATAATCCTGTTACAGTTCATTTGTTAAAATTGTCATAATCATCATCATCATCATCATCATCATCATCATCATCGTCATCATCATCATCATCATCACCATCACCATTATCTTTGTCATCATGGCTGTCGTTTTAACTATTACTTTACGCTGCTCTGATAATTTTACCAAACAGGATGACAATGTTCAATGCCGGAAAAAACCGGAGATTGCCGAGCATGAAACTGACCTTGACATAGATGACTATCTCCCACTTTGGGCTACCTCGACATTCAACATAGAGGATCTCCTACTACGTGGGGCTCACCCAAAAAGTTTTCTAAGAGGTTCTACATTTTAATGGGAAAGTATTTTAAAGGAAAACCTGATAATTTTTGTCACTGAATAAGAGAGGTCCACTATTAATAGTAACGCAAAACTACCTGTTTAGTAATTTTTTGGCAAAGGAAGGAGTTTCCTATCTCCTTCCTGCGGTGCTACCAATTTCCAATGCAAAACTCCACTCAAGGTGCGTCGGAGGTGCGTTTTATGGCAGACGTTTTGGAACTTTTTCGTCTGTTTGTTTTTAATTGTAGATATCTTCACTCTCAAAAAAGGGGAAGGTAAATGGGAAATGAAAAGGAAATATCTTTTGGACGATTTGTCATTTGAACACACATTTAGCGTAATTATAAAGATCGAAGCCGGTCTGTTAGAAAGACGGGAACACATAGAGTTACCACACAGTCACTTGGCTCACTCGAACTAAAAATGATAATTTTGTTTTAATTTCACTACATTCCACGTCTGATTTATCTTGTGCGTAACACTTTCATACAAGGCATTTTGCTATCAGATTCCATATCTATATTTAATTACAGTAATCACTTTCATGCAAGCTGTTTAAATATACAAAAAAAGTTCAAAAGTTTAATGCTACAAGAAGTCTTTGAAAGTCGAAAATTAAAATTTTCAGTTTAAATTACCTATATATGAGATCGGCAGATGAATAGATTGGCCCCATGCAGTGTACATAAGAATTGTACAGAGCCCTTTTTCTTTTTATTTTAGATGTATAAGTCTGTAAGAGGACAAAAATTTTAAAGATATGACATAAAATACATTTATGGCTATCCATTGTGCGATGTGTATTCTTATTCGTGCATCAAAGAGGACGTTGGAGGAAATCGCTTGCATCTAGCTAAATAAGCCCCAAAAAGGGGGGAGGGGTAGGGGCTAACAGTTACAAATACTGACAGTTACAAATATTGTCGTTAACTTTATTACCGTCTTATCGTTTTACCACGGTTGCGGCCAGCGGTAAGTCATGTTTTAATTTTTGAATATACAAGGGGTAATAAATACAAAAACTGAAACACGTAAACTTTTAATTTGGGTTTTAACCCCCTCCCTCCCTTAAATGTAAATTCAAAAATTAAAAGATGAAACGTAGTGAAGATAATGCCGAAGAATTTAGAGAAAACTAGGCATTTGCTAGAAGACCTCATCTGAAGCGGTGAACGATCACGTGTCAATGAGTACCGGGACACGTGACATTTCATTCGAGAAACAGAACAGAGACCAGCCGCATATTGTCCAGACTCGAACCTACAACGCTCACTCTATCGACTAGGCTACACCGGCTCCACAGTATACAATCATCTTACCAAACAGTGAATGTTGTTTACACAGATTTACATTTTGAAAGGAAATTTTGGAAAAATACTTTATATTTGTAAAACAAACAATATTATTAAAATAATGATACATTGATTATAGTTTTACGTCACTCCACGATTATTTCACGTATATGATGACGGTATCTGCCTGATGCATTGCATAGAAATTTATACCTTTGCAACGAATCCTACTAAAGCAGTGAGAGATCTTTTACGTACCACGCCTACCGTGGCACGGGACCTCGATTTTTACTGCCTCATCCGAAAGACAAAGCACAGGTGTACCCATGGGGGAGTTAAACCCGGAACCTTTTGATCACGAACTGAGCACGTCATGCACTGGGCCAAACCGTCTGAAAATAAGTATGCAATATGCAGAAATATGTTCCATAAATTTCTGGGTCTTACCACCTTAAAGCAATATAGACTAACTTTTAAGCAATTTGTTTTTCTCAAGCAGATCTTTTGCCCAAATGGTTTTAACACCCAAAATTAAGAATGTGTGAAAAAAATCAGCCGATATAAATCACTTAAAGGCCCGAAAAACATGTATTATATGCCGTGATTGTGAACGCCTTCTACACGAGAGTTATTTCTTTTCGGGACGAAAATAAGTTCGAGAGAAAAGACACACTGTCAGGGTGTTACAGAGCTTATAAAACTGAAGTCCGCAAAATTCTCTTTGCAAAATATAATTATTTTCAGTAGACATTACATTTATGTATAACATGATATTGCATTAAGTTAATAACCTTTGTTTCAAACGTAATTTCTATTCAATAAATCTTACATGCTATTCTAAAACGTACAACACCTCAGTTTACGCTTTATCTATTTTGAAAATTTGATATCCCATTCTTAAACGGTTTGTTTTTAATCCAAACGTCCATTAAATACTCGGAAAAAGTCTATCAACAGGGATGTCAGTCCCCTCCCCTCCTTTTATTTTTTATTCTCTTTCATTTTTTTATTTATTTATTTTGTTGTTGTTGTTGTTGTTGTTGTGGTGGTGGTGGTGGTGGTGGTACTTGCTGTCGGAAGACTAGCGCAATTTTCCCCTTCCTGTTCGGAGTGACATGTCATGTTTCAATTTTTAAACTGAACTTGTGAGGCTTTACGTCAATCGGAACTTCTCGACCTTTAGAAAGCAAATAATATTTGCTTGCTTGCAAAAGGTCGAGGTGTTCCGATTGGCTTTACGTTTATCTTTATTGCTACGTATAATGAGAGTGTAATGCTAAATTTTTAAATAAATTTCGTATTCGAAGAGACGAAGTAGTTAATAACCACATTTTATTTATTTATCTATTTATCTATTTATTTATTTATTTATTCATTTACTTATTTACTTATTTATTTATTCTGTTTATTATTTATTTATATATTCATTGTTTTCAATTTTCTCCTTTTTTTCTTTTGTTTTATTTTTGATTTTTACATTTTTTTTATCTTTTACAAGAATTAGATCTGTTTGTGTTTTCTTTGCAATTGTATGTAACCAGGACTGGAGTTCGAAATTATTTACTCCGGGACAACAGCCAAACAACAAACCCATTTCTATCCACCCCAACGATGTTTGTCCAGAATTCGGTACAAGTTCAAACTTCCGACAATGGATAACACCCGTTTGATAACTGTAAATTACATATATGAATAGCTGTTAATTGATCAATTATTTTTGCAATTGTAGTTTTGCCAGATGTTAGTAATTTTTTATGTAGATATTCAACTTATTTAAAGGTATCACGGAATCATAATATCCGTAAGAGGTTTTAATTTTATTTTTTCTTTCACTCAGTTGGAGTTGGGATTAAACATATACGACCGTTTTAACATTGTCCCTAATTATCATAACAAAACCGTAGGAAGCATTTCAAAATTGGGGGAGGGGGACCTTGAATTTCTTTTGACTTCACAACGTTATGAAAACTGGATCAATGATCTGTCAAAAACGGGGAGGAAGGATGCCCCCCCCCCCCCCCCACACACACACATACACACAAACACCTAATTCTTACGGGCCTGCCTAATCATCATGTACACATGTGTTTTTATTATTATACAGTTCAGTACAGATCTTGTGATTTACGAATAACATAGGGGCAGGCTTGGTGTAGTGGTTAAGCGCTTGACTTGCGGCACCGACGATCCGGGTTCGATTCCCGAGTTGGGCCACTATGTTTAAGAGGTTGGTTACCTCCTGCTTCCATGTCGCGATATAACTGAAAAATTGTTGCAAGCGACGTAAAACACCAATCAACCAACCTCCTACGAATGTAATAATACAATGTAAACAATACAATGTTATTTTTATTGTTGTTGTTGTTCGTTTGTTTGTTTTGTTTTGTTTTGCTTTCAGAAAGGGGGGAGTGTTTGTTTATCATTTCATCTCGCATCACGATTATGTCACTTATATGGTGACAGCATCTGCCTGATTAGTGCACGTCAATTTAGACCTTTGCAACAGACCCATCCGAAGCAGTCACGAATCTTTTACATCCCACGTCTAACGCGACACGTGGTCTCGGTTTTCGCTGTGTCATCCGCAAGACAGAACACCATAGATTCATCGGCGGGATTCGAACTCAGTACCTCTCATTCACCAGCCAAGCAACTAACCGGTTATGCTACGCCGCCTCATGGATTGGGAGGGGGAATGTTTCCAGCTACAATATGTTTGATTATCCCAGTGGGATCTCTTACCCTCTTTCGAATTCATAAGGGGAGACGGCTACCTTACCAACAGAACCCTTTAGGAGTTATTTTTCTGAACATACAGATAATGTTTGATAGATCAGGATTATAATGCAAACAAGAAAATGACAAACACGAATTGACATCCTCACACATAGACTACACGAACGAAGACGTTATGTAATGATGTTGGAAAGTGATAAGGCCTAATTTTTAATTGATCACACGTTTTCAGACTTCAATTGCAGTTTTGATGTTATCCTAAGTGGATGTATATATGAATAAGAAAAAGACACCTTTTCTTATCAAAATGCCGACGTCGTAAACTTGAAATCATCCATGTGCTGCATACTAAGTTAACAAATTATTGGACACATCGATAAGTTTGAAAACATTTGCACTTTAGCTTTTATCCCACCGAGGTAATATTTTGTGAAATGACTGCATATCTATAGATTAGGGGATTTGCAGTCAAGTATCATGACTATGCAGACCTTAAGCTATTTCAAAAATTAGGGAAAGAAAAGGGGAGGGGGGAGAGGTTCTGAGCTCGATATCTTTCTTCCCAAGGGCTTGACATTTAGATGCATGAACGTAAAAGCAAAGTTGGTGCACCCTTCATGTCTAATTACATGTAATTAATTTAGTATTAAAACGTGGATGTTTATTTTTAGTTATGATATTTTTGTTTCTTTGTGTGTACTTTCTATTTTGTTTCTAATGTAGTTTAAACCTCTCCTTTCAGATCCTGATCATCACCATATGGGTGTAATATTCCCCAATCGACAATGTAAAACAATAAAATAACATATTTTACATCAAACATGAAAGCCGCTGTACCCCAGTGGATGAGGTAATCGGCTCTTGGCCGGGAGGTCCAGGTTCGACTTACAACTTTCTGGCACCAGGTCTCATCTCACAATTCCAGAGTTCAAATAAATTCACCATGGTACATTGTGGGCGCGATACTGACATATATGTAAATTTTCGTATTTTACATGGTGGGATGGTATCATGGTGGAAGAAGCCGGAAGACTCCATCAATCTTGGGCTCATCGCCTCTCTACTTGCGTTATAAAGCGAGGGTAGATTGTAACTTGTCGGAGATCTGAGGTTACACTAGGTATACGTGTAACACCTCCATTCATACGGTGACCGAGGATATCTTAGAAAATTCAAAATTGTAATGAAAGTGTATTAAATGGTATTTCTTTTCCTGTTTACTATTCATTTATGACAGAGAATTGTATATAGATATCATAGACATTAAGATAGCTTGCACTCACCTTAATTTGATGTAGGCGGGGAAAACACCACTAAATAATTCAACAGAGAATCCGACTAATGTTAAAAACACAGACTTGAAGGTGTATCGAAATTCAGTTCAAAATTCCGCTGAAATAATGTATATCTATATCAAATGAATATTGGATATTTCACTGAAAGCATTTTAAAAATCACATCCAAACCTTAGCATTGATCCATAAACACAAACTGTATAATTTGTCTATAGTTGCACATTGTGTAAACACAACCTTTGAAATTGCATATTGATTTTCTAAACAATTAGATACGCCATGTGAACGGTTCAATATACTAACGAGGCGCAGATCTAAGCGAGATAACTCTGGACTGGTTGAAAGATAAGCGAGACGTGTTTGTAATAAGAATTTCAGTGGGGCCAGACTCGTAGAACCCTTGGTCTTTCGAGTCTTTGTCCTTCAGGTCATATATTTGATAGGACCGACCCCATGAAAATCCTAATTTGTTAATAGCTTAGATCAGTGGCGAATTTAGAAGAGAGGGGGGCGCACCCCCTTTTTTCCACAAATTTACAAGGCATATATAGCTGGTAAGGTTGAAAACACTCAAATAATACGAGTAAAACTTTCATATATGGCACCCAATACCTAATACCTGACTTTCACATGTGCAACCCCCCCCCCTTTTCGGAAATTCTGGATCCGCCACTGTATCGAAATTGTGTCAAACATTGAACCATGCATTCGTAGTCTAAATGTCCTTGATATTGTAACAGGCAGGATGTAAGAATTGTGGCCGGACACGAAAATCGAACCCAGAACTTTCCGGTTTTGGGAGGCAGACGCTTTCACCATTGAGGTATCCGGGCCGATACCGGTATCCGTCACAGTGTTTAAAATCATAAAATGAATTCTAAGTCTTAATTACTTTAAATCTAGAGATATTAGCTGTTTCGACCTTTTCTCAACCATACCTTTATTATTAAATATTGAGACTGAATGTTATCATTTTATTGACAAAATCACTTGTGCAAGATTCGAACCGAAATCATCTGCACGATACTCTAAATATAACTTCATACTAACCCCTCACCCCCCCCCCCTTAAAAAACTCCAGTAGCCCCTAATTTTGATAATCGAGGAGTGGGAAGAGGGGTGCATCATGCTACATTTCGGATCAGGCCACTTGAAAAGATTTTTAGTTAATAATCTCATTCATTCTGTTAGTTTGCACTATCAATGATTTCAACCTTGGTCAAGTTGCCGCATTTGTGTTCCTTGTTTACCCATTTAGAGTCCCCCAACCCTCAGTGGATACCCGGTTATGTCACTGCATGAGAACAAAGTCGGATGAGACTAATTACCTGACGGCAGAAATCCATGAAATATACTGTCTCCGTTCTATATAGAATCTGAAACACATTCCCGAAGTAATCATATTTGCAAACGCCATATCGTTGGTTTATCTGGCCAATTACAGCTGTTGAAACCCGACACGAAGACAGATTACAGCCGTGCTAGAGTAAGTGTTGACAAATAAATCCGATGTCAAGTGCTAATTATCAGTTAGAGATACCTTGTCAGTGGCATATCAAGGGTTTAAAATTAATAGGGTTATGTGTATTGAGAGGGTACTTGCGTAGTACATAGCCTCGATATTTTACATGTTGAAAGGACTTACCCGAATCGGTGAGGACGAAGGCGCATTGCAAGAGGAATAACGAACAAATTCGGTGTTGTAAAGTTGTTTATCACCAATAATTGACTCTGACTGCAACGAAGAAAATATAATTGATTCTAATTACAGTGAATCATAGAAACTATGTTCTAGATAGAAAAACCCATGCAACGGTGTTAAAATGCAGCGGCAGAATTAGAAAGGGGGGGGGGGGGGAAGTTCGCCACAAATTTACAAAGCATGTACGGATGATAAGGTTGAAAACACTCAAATAATATGAGCAAAACTCCAGATTTGGTACTCCAAAATGGCTGAGTATTTTGGCTAATACTTGACTCTCATATGTAGACCCCTTTTCGGAAGTCTTAAATACTGCAATGTAAATGGGACGTTATTCCTTATTGTTTCATCCGAAGTACAGATGGATAATCAGACAATGGAAAATCTCCTTCTCTCTCTAACGGTCAGGGTTAAATGATGGTCATCAAATTCCAGTGAAAATTCAGTGAACAAACGTGTTTCCATAAGCATGAACCTGTTAAATGTAGACTGGAGTTACCTGCTCTTGCTTGCTATCGCTGCGCAAAGAGACAGGTGACCACTGCCATTCTGGAGAGGCTCGATTCACTCCAGCCTGTAAGGGCAGATAACAAGCAGTACACACTGCGTGTAGATATAATTCGTCCGCAGTAGCATACGCAGCATTAGTATACACATCTGATGTAATTTATGAGAGACGCGCGATGTATAACCTCGAGGATTGAATTAATTGTGTCATTAATTGTTGATTCAAGATTAAATGAATAAAACAAATCGAAATCCGGTGAGATAAAAATAACCGATAATGCGTCACTTGAACCTAGGTCAGCCTCGTTATGAATTAGTGGTCACCAAGATCTAAACAGGCATTGCCTGTCTACTGTTAAATGGTACATTTTCGTACTGCAAGCGGGATAACTCTTACTTTATCCTTTAATGTGAAATACTTAATCTCCATGAAATAAGTAAATAAACATAAGTATGATGATAATAATAATGAGGAGGAGGAGGAGGAGGAAGTGTAGATAACTAAATGAATAAATAGATAAATAAACACACCCTCCCCGTAACATGCAAACATTTAAAATGAAAAGAAATGATCAAAATATATTATATATAAAATCCGGCGTTGCCTAGTGGTATCGCGCTCGCCTCTTCGGGAGGCCGGGGTTCGAGTCCCGCTCTGGTTATGCCGGTGTCCTGTCTTTCGGATGAAACAGTAAAAAACGAGGCCCCGTGTCGTGGTATGCATGGCACGTTAAAGATCTCTCATTGCGTCGGGTGGGTCCGTTGCAAAGGTCAAAATATGTATGCCCCACATCAGGCAGATATATTCGTGGTGTGACGTTAAACAAAAATCAATCAATATTTCTTAAATATATTTTTGTTATGCTCGAACATCCAAGAAAACTTAGAGTTGTCTTTCTTTGTAGGTATACCACAATTCTCTATGCAGGGTTGTCTGCTTTTCTTTCATCGTTATAAGCTTAAATTCAATGTTGTATACTTTTTAATTCACCGTGTTGCTTGTTTACATTCAAAAGAGATGTACCGCAGAAGTAGTAAACACGTACAGAACCATATAGAAGGAATAGTGTTATCTTTATCAATGTATTCTTCTTTATTGATATAAAAGTGTTCATAATCAAATATTTTTTGATATTCCCTACTTGGATTTCATCCCCGAATCTAGGCTAATGAGAAAGTCCGCTAGTGTCCTTTTAGTGTCCCCTGCCTGGGATCGATTGTTTTGACTTCGAATGTTCTAGCTTTTTTGACGCTGATTTTAACCACAAATGAAAAGAAAAGAACCATAACCTTGAGGCGGGTACTTTACCCTACTTTTCTTTGTCTTTTTGTTATCAAAATACATCACATAGGCAATATGAGCCACATAATGAATTTTGGATGTCTAGAGCTCGATTCAGTAGAAGGAATTGTTCAAAATACATGTGCAACAAGAGTCGTCAGAAGACAATATAAGCTCGCCGGTGTCAACTAAATTCACAAAGCAAAAGTTTCTTGTAGGTATGTCGTTCTTCAAGGTTAAGGTCAAAACGTAGAAACTTTGGTATGTTATAAAAGGTCTTTTCACAAGGAATACGTACATGAAATATGGAAGTCCTATCTTATACTATTTATAAGTTATCACCAAGGTTAATGCATTTTAAAAGTAGGTCAAACTTCAAGGTCAAGATCACAAGTCAAAACTTTTGGTACCCAACGGAAGGTCGTGCCATGAGGAATGCACGTTTGAAATATTGAAGCCCTGCCCGTTTTGTTTTATTACTTACCGACAATGACCGGCAAATTCTTTTTTCTCCTCTCATCGTTGTGGTCATTCTCTACAGAGTTTTTGTAACTCATTTTACGAAAAAAAATTGGATTTATAAGTAAGTACAATGAAAGAGGTTTTGAAGGCAATGACTGTAAAACCTTGTTTTATGGTATTTACATTTTAGATATCCATAAAACGTTTCAAAGTAATAGAGAATCCTGCAATCATAATACAAAGATTATTGCATTATATATTTCTAAGCGTATGGTTATAAAAAGGCACTGAAAATGCCAGGAAAGTGTCATCATTGTGGATGCTATAGCTAGTTGGTTTTATGTGTTCGTTTTACTTTGGAATTTTAACACATTTTATAAGACATAAGACAAGGAAAATATGTACTTGCTCTCTATTGTTACGCATGTTTCATAATAGTCAGCCCCTAAAAATCCTTTCCCGAATTCATCATTACCTTTTAACAAATTAAACAATGCATATAAACTCGATATGTGTTTACTCAAGAGCAATCTCCTTTCAATGCTCGATTTGTAAAAAAACACCTGTATGAATAAAAGTGAGTCAAAGTGACTAGAGATGCTGTTTACGTAAACACGATCATGAATACAAAGCTTATTCTTTCTGAAGGCAACCATATGGAACAGGAAAAAACTGCAAGTGGTTATCTTGATACCATTTGAAAAGGAGACGGCACCATACTAGTTAACAAAAAAACCCCCCAGACTTTCAAACTGGACATCAAATGCTAAAAAATCAAATATTCATGATTTGTTTTTCAGGAAATACAACAAGAAGTCATAAGAAATTCATAAAGCCGACCATAATTGCACCAATGACAAGGATGAGCAGGTCGTATGAAGTATAAATAATGACGTAGTCCATACATGTACATAAGAATAAAAGAGAAAACAGAAGACATCTGACAAAGCTGTATGATATAAATCACCAAGGACCTGCACACAAAAAATGACAATAGCATAATATACACAGAACGACATTAAAAAATATTCGATTGTGCTGCGGTTACGATACCGACTTAGGACGGTCAATTGAAGTAACAAATGTCACTCAGTTGGTGTGATTAACCGGTTTACGGGCTCCCACCTTCGCACTCACCGCAAAAGCAGCACAATCAAAGGACACACATTTGAAAATTTATAAATAATCCTCCATATAGAGAACAAGGTAAGTTTGTATACACGTTTATAAAGTTAGTGTAACATATGTACATTTTGACATCTTATGTCTATTTCGAATATGACAAAATAATTAATTTGGTGCAACGGAAAAATACGCATCTCCTGTCGACAGTTAACGTCCGCAGTAAGACCATAGTTATCAAAATCTAATTGATACATGTACTTAATACAAATTCCTGGGAATGAAATTAACATCCGCAGTGTGCGTGACCCACAACGTAGTTTTTGAACAGTGTTTGTTACATATTGCGTCACTATAACGTGCCTAGCCGAGTCAGTGATTGGTTATGGGGAATAAGAGTTTCGGTAACTGAAACGTAATCAGAGTTCAAAAGTTCAGATCATTTATTTTTAGATGTACGTCTCATCAATACAATATATATACATGTGCATGTACATCATATAACATGGTATACATTTTAAAGGTACATTATTCAATATATATATGGACAGAACATGGCCTCTTACGGAGTTTGGCCAGATCTTTATCCGCAATGGGACAAATAGAGAAGCGGAATAAAGCTATTGTTTTATTCCTATTGATAAGTTGTCCAATTGTAATACCCACCAAAATATAGTGTAATCATACTCAAAATATGGACAAAGACAGGTTTAAACCCTCATACATGCGTAGAGAAAATAACAGTGCTTGAATATCGACATTTTTACGATTATTGCAGGATAGACAATTTGTTTGGTAAATCATCCATGTTTCAGAAAAATTAAGCCATTAATAATTCTCTATGATGTCAAAAATTTTATTGGAAACTAAAGCATTTCCTAAATGTCTGTGTATCCAGCCATGCGATTTAGGCTGCAGATTATATAACTCAGTGATAAGTTGATGGAAAATGAGAGGTAAGTCTTATTTTATATCTTTTCCTTTGAAGCAATTAACACTTTATTATTGATCTATTAATTTCTTTGAATATATTGTTTTATTAATAACAATAATTATTTGGCGTAAAATCAAACAAGCTCGAAAAACACAACACAACACCAACGGAAAAGTATACATCGATGACTTTGTAAAACATTTCAAAGATATTTACAATACAGATAATACACATGTACAAATTGACCCTGTTGAGACCAATGATTTACCTATTGAGGAGCTTAACTGTAATATCAGTGTGGATGAGATACTGAAAGCAATTAATTCTCTCAAAAGGGGGAAAGCGGCAGGTATAGATAATATTCCTTCCGAACTGTTTATTGATTGTTGTGATATTTTAGCACAATTACCGAGGTATTACATTAATCAATTGCTTTGCCAAAGTATTCAGTATTGCATTAAGAGAAAGATTGGAATCGTTTGCCGAAAACAATAACATCTTTTCTGATTTCCAATATGGTTTCCGTAAAAAACGGCGAACAATAGACTGTATCCATTTATTGAATTTTATTATTCAAGAGCAATTTACCAAAAAAGAAAAATTATACTGCGCCTTCGTTGATTTTAAAAAAGCATTTGGTTATGTAGATAGAACAGCATTGATGGAGAAATTGTTGAGTGCAGGATTCAGTACTAAATGTGTTACTATGTTACGAGTCATATATGACAATGTCAAATCATGTATAAGATCATATAATAATGTTTCTGAATTCTTTGATGTTCCATTCGGTGTAAAACAAGGGGAACCCCTTTCATCATTTTTATTTATGTTTATCAATGATATTGAGACTAGTCTATCTTCCGGCAATCCGGAATCACATATCACTATTGACAACGTTTCTATTTTCATGCTACTTTTCGCAGATGATACTGTACTTTTTTCAAAATCCAGTGATGGTTTACAATCACTTTTATGCAAATTATCTCATTATTGTAAAACTTGGGGTATAATTGTAAATACAAACAAAACTAGAGTATGTATTTTTGAAAAACAAAAATCTAAAAGAGACATGATTTTTAATTATGATAACTCCATATTAGATATTGTTGAAGAAATCACGTATCTTGGTGTTACTTTATCTAGAAATGGCAATATGAAATCTGCAATAAAATCGGTATGTGACCAGGCAAATAAAGCATTATTTTCTCTCAAAAGATTATTTGAACACATGGAGTTTTCCATATCATCAAAATTATCATTATTTACCAAATTGATTGCTCCTATGATGATGTATGGTTCGGAAATATGGGGGTTATTTGATACAAAACCACTTGATAATCTGTTGTTGTCATTTTGTAGAATTTTACTTGGTGTGCGTCCTGGTACTCAAAATGTTGCCATATTTGGGGAACTTGGACAATTTCCTTTTAAAATATTATGTAGAATACGTGCACTGAAATATTGGTTCGATATCGTTTCTAACAAAAATAATGTGTTATATAAAGCATTTTTAAACGAGAAAATGAAAGTCGAGTCAAATGTTTTAAAACAATCTTGGGCCAGCAAAATTAAGCATTGCTTAAATGAGCTCGGCTTCTCGTATATATGGATGTCAGATAATTCTGAAAACATTAATTTTGATTTTGTAAAACAAACTGCTGTTGATATGTATATCCAATCATGGAGAAGTGAAATCAATAATATGTCTCATCTGTCTTTTTACTCAAGCATTAAATTTGAATTTGAACCATATTTAGACTTTATCAATAACACTGTATATAGAACAAATTTGACCAGATTTCGTTGCTCATCGCATAATCTAAATGTTGAAATTGGCAGACATCGAAATATCCCACGAGAGGAAAGATTATGTACACTGTATAATGGTTCACATGTAGAAAATGAATATCATTTTGTATTAACATGCCCTTTATATTATGATTTACACGTGAAATATTAATCATTAATCATTAATATTGTACATATATTGTTGCACCTCTATCACTCACTTTTCATGCATTGTAAATATGTTGATATTGCCAGAAGCATTCTTTGCTTAAGGCTTATAAAGTATATATAATATTATTATTATTATTATTATTATTATCATCATTATTAATATTATTATTATTATTATTATTATTATTATTATTATTATTATTATTATCATCATCATCATTATTATTATTATTATCATCATCATCATTATCATCATCATTAATATTGTAATCATTAATATTATTATCATTATTATTATTATTATTATTATTATTATTATTGTTGTTGTTATTATTATTATTATTATTATTTGGGGTTTTTTTTTGTGAGAAATCATTTCTTTCGACGAAAGAATTGCAATGCTTCTCATCACGGAACATACAATCTTCCAATTTTACATGATGTTAGCGACCCTATGTCCGACAAACCACTTTTTTTCCGGGATTTTCATTATAACCTTATTGCTTTGATCGTGTCGTAACCATAATTTGACACAAATTCAAGCGGCAAAATATCATATATCGGACATTGCCCCTTACATTATGTAAAATTGGAGGAAGGCGCATTGACTGATCATGAAATGCCCGACATCATACCTTTTGGCACTCTCAATATGACGTCAGAAATTAGTGACCCGTCAGACATGAATTTAACAGTGACGACACAATGAAATTACATAATGGGTGTGGTTAATGTTGGTTTTAACAGTATTTATTTGTAAGTATTTACAGCAAATAAGTAATGTACAGTATATTCAGATAAGGATTTAGCAACAAGATATAATCTTATATAAAGCCATCTCCTTTTAAACCTAAATTAATTTTACATTACATTGTGGCCAAAAAGGTGCATGTATATTCAAACCATGTTCAAAATATGAAAATGATAACAATATAAACATTAAAAAGTTGGATGCGGCGACCTCTCAATTCTTGGATTGTATGCTGTAGAATATCGGTATTCCTACCTGTATTTTGTACTACGTAAACCTTGTTTAGATTTGTATCGGCAGGAGGGGTATCCATGATTGTAATTAGTTTCTTATATCGGAAATGACAATAAGCGGGGTTCTGATTAATTGTATATGTCTGATATTGTATGGTTGTCTTGCTGGTATTTAACATTAAAAGTAAATAAATTTATTGAATACAATAATGAGAATACTGAAATTCTATCAAGAAATCTGTTACTTAATACATATCCATTACCAAAACAGAATGCTATACGTAATATGCACTCAAAACATTTCAAAATTAACAGAAAGGATGTTCAATCTGCAAATGTACTATGTCACGATAAGAACTGTGTTAATTTAAATGCTCGCATTTCGACAGCTTATTTCTCTTCAGTGATTCAAGAGCACGAATTCAAAAATCTGTCGAACACGCTAAACATGGTAAAGAACAAAGATGATGACGATTTTATTTTGAAATGTATTGAAAATGGCATTGAACCTCGGCGTACAAATAATTTATAGTAATAATAATAAGTGATTATTATGTCAACTTGTCCGGTTTTAAGGGCAACTGCACAAATTGTAGTGAAAACATGAAATGTGGTAGGTGTTAATATAGGGGATAAACGTACTGTGTTTGATTGTTTCCGACAGGTATACCGTGGTTTTACCGTTGGAAACTGAGTTGGTGGTATAAACCACGGTATGCCTGTTGGAAATAATCAAGCATACAACGTTTATCCCCATTCTAATTCACTGTAACACAAACATCATTTTTCCTTTTTGAAATTGCCCCCAATTCCTCCTTGCTAAGGGATGGTTAGTGCCATGTTTAAAAATTTTCCGAAAATGGGATTGATGTTTATTGCACTGACATAAAAATTTTCTTCATTTTTCATATTCTCACAATTTTATGATTAATTATTATTCACAAATTGATTCACACATGAGTGACTTGACATGGCTTAGTATTCACAACTAAAATTTGAAATGGCAATTATTTTGCTCAAATCGTGTTTTTTCTACTCCAAGGTGCATCCGAAACTCGTTTTCAAAGATAGCCATTATTAGATTGCGATATTTTTTATAAAATAAGAGAAAATAAAACATGACCTATTTAAAAATTTGTGATAAAAGGGCATTAACTCAATAATCAATTATGAGAGGCATTATGAAATCATCCTGACTCCCGCCAGTACAATGAATGTATAGTCTTTATTATAGTTATACTTAAGAAATAATTACTCTGCATACTTCTTTAAGAAGCGATGTATCGAAACATTATATCATTGCATGAATATATTTACACGTGAACATGATTGAGGTGTTATGTTCAAATGTGTTTTCTGCATGACTTTTATTCTATTGTGAAATATCACAAGTTCCGGTGAATGCAGTTATCGGTCTTTGGGATTCCCTAGCGGCTATTGTGAATGCTACATGATATCGTAAACGGCTCAACAGGCAGTTCTGCTGCGGCGCGGCGAGATGAAATAACATGCTAGAAAGCATGTATGTTGCACTGTGGTACGTCATGTACGTTGCCAGTCATGTTGGTTCAAATTAATTGTAATAATTGTGCACGTAAATGGTTGCATTGGAAAATGCAAATCGTCCTTGATATGAGGCTTGAGATGGACATTGAGAACACTGGACGAAGTTGTTATCGACAGAGTTTTTATAGATGTGTGGACAAAGTTGTTATCGACAGTGTTTTTATAGATGTGTGGACAAAATTGTTATAGACAGTATTTTTATGTCCCCCTTCAAAGTATTGTTTTGCTGCAGTCGGTCGGTCTGTCAGTCCATTTACAGTTTCCGCTCATTATCTCTGGAACGAATAAAAATATTGAATTGACATTTGACATACAGATATATCTCAAGGATATCTAGGTCAAGTTCAGACTAGGTTATTGTTCAATAAATTTTTTCATAGTTATCCCCCTTGAACTGAGAAAATTTCTTAAAATTAGCAGTTAGCATTCATTATCTCAGAAACGGATACAGATATTGAATTGATATTTTCTATAGAGATACTTCTTAAGTATATCTAGGTCCAGTTTTAATTTAGTTATGTTTCAATAATTTTTGTCCGAGTTAATCCCCTTAGACTTAGAGAATTTCTTAAAATTATCTCTGGCACCAATAGAAATATTGAAATTATATCTCATACATCTAAAGGACATTTAGGTCGGGTTCAAAATGGTTATGGTATGAGTAGATGACCTCTAATGTGTTCATGTGAGTTACGCACACGTTACCGGCGTTGCTCTTGTTGATAATGTGTGGACCAATCAGAACTATCAAAACAAAACAAGTGAATTAGAATAGATAATAATAAGTATAAACCCGTTCAAAATGACCGCCCCTTTTAAGATGCCCACCAAGAATATAAAACAATGATAGATAAGACAATTTGTGCAGTTTTAGTACATAGTTTAAGTTGATTGTTTTTGCTTTGATAATATAAAATGCAACAAAGTACCACGAACAGGATTTATTACATTCCATTGGAATACTTGGACTGATTATGAAATATGCATTTAGTATACTTCAACTGTTGATATACTCTAAATAATTATTTGTCATATTTTGGTCTATAAATAAACCGTCCATTCAACTTGTTTCAGTGACGTTTAGTGTAACACTACGAATAATATCATTTTAAGATTTAATGTATATAAGTCTTAAGGAGAAATATTGACCACTGGGTTCAATACTGATCATGGTCATCATTTGTAATTCAAAATATTGTTAATTTTCCTTTTATTTAAATCTGTGAAAAATTACAGGGAAATATGATCCCGATATTTGCCCTTAAAAATTGAAATCAGGTCGCAAGTAGTTGTTATGAGAGACCTTTCCAAAATTTAAGCCTTATATGTAGAGAGACCATGACAAGATATATTGTCATGTTCATCCTCTATATCTTACAAAGACTTTCAGGTAATTCATATATAATGAGGGAATTACTCGCTATTTTCAGAACATATGTTTTGTTAAGTATTGCTTATAAAATCAGATAAAGAGACAACAAAGAGAATACAGAAGGCATCTGACAGAGCTGTATGACACAAATCAACAGGGACATGCACATAAAAATGATAGTCGTAAACAAACGTATTCGAATATACTGCAGTTACGATACCTTAGGATGGTTAATTAAAGCAACTGCCGTCACCAAATGGGTGTGGTTAACCGGTCTATATATATTAAACTAGGAACATTATGCTCATAGGCTTCAATATAAGGTCAGTAATGTCATATTTATCTTTTTATTTTTGGACAGTTCATTTTAAATTTCGTGTAAGCCTAATAATAATATATTAATTCTTTATAATAATAATAATAATAATAATAATAATAATTACATATATATATATATATATATATATATATATATATATATATATATATATATATATATATATATATATATAAATTACCATTTTTTTCTTAAGCCGGTGTGGCCTAGTGGTATCGCGTCGGACTCCTGATCGGGAGGCCGGGGTTCGAGTCCCACTCTGGTCATGCCGGTGCCATGTCTTTCGGATGAGGCCCCGTGTCGTGGTATGCATGGCACGTTAAAGATCCCTCACTGCTTCGGGTGGGTCCGTTGCAAAGGTCAAAATTTGTATGCCCCGCATCAGGCAGATGCCGTCACCATATACGTGAAATATTCGTGGTGTGACGTAAAACAAAAATCAATCAATCAATCAATCAACCATTTTTTTCTACAACCAGAGTTTCCTTAATTTGAGTTTTCGTCAGGAGTTGTTTTAGCATATTTAAAGAGTATGATATGTTCAAAGCGACATTTGGCATAATGAAACAAATATTAAAAGTTCGATGGGATGAAATGCCTATTTCTCACCCCAGAATATATTGTCAAAGGAGGCAAAGCTTAAATGTAAGATGACATTTGTATATCACTATTACATAGGTTTCCGGAAGTTTTGTGGAGATTGTGGTGAATGTCTGTAGTTCTATTGTCTAGGTATACCTGTTTTTCACCACAATTATACACAAATCGATGGTGATGATTTAATAAATAATTAAGAAAGTGTTCAAAGTATAGTAAAATAGTACATAAAACATCTTGTCAGAAAGATTTGAAAACTCATACCTTGCATCAACCTCCATATCTTAAGACAACCTAGTTTATCAGTATAAATTTCCATTATGTAATAGGTTGTCTTACTTGTTTAACAGCAGAAGTAAAGTTGTTTATATGAAGTATTATATATTATATTGTCTCATCCGAAAGACAGGACAGAGCGGGACTCGAACCCCGGCCTCCCGATCAGAAGTCCGACGCGATACCTCTAGGCCACGCCAGCTCATGAAGTATTATATGAAGTATTATATGAAGTTTTACTATTGAATACATCTTAGATTGTGATTTCTAAGGATTTACTACGGACGACAACTGTCGGCAGGAAAGCCTCATTCTTTCATTGCATCGTATAAATCATTTTGCCATATACAAAATAGAAGAAGGTTGTCGAAATGTGCGTATGGTACACTTTATTCATAAACGTATGCATATTCTTATATTGATTTACACATCTGGACTACGTCACTATTTATACTTTTTACGACCTGTTCATCCTTAACATTGCTGCAATTATAGTCGTCTTTAAAACATTCCCTACTAAAAAAACGATAAGGAATATTTTATTTCTAATAACATTTAGCCTTTGATGTCTAATTTTCAAGTCTCTATTTTTTTTTTTTTTATCAACCTGTAATACTTGTTGGCGCCGTCTCATATGTAATTGTTCCTGATACAATCAATCGATAACAGTTCAGTTCAGTTTTTTGTTTGTTTGTTTGTTGTTGTTGTTGTTAGGTGACGGGAGATAATACTTTCCCCTGGTACATGATTACTCTCTATTTTGTGGGAGTTCCTTATATTACTGAGTAGATGTTCTGGTTACATATTTTTACTGATTTTCAATGGCTTTCGGTTTCATGATTTTTGGACTTTTCAGTTGGTTTTATCCTCTTTTTTCATTGATATTGTACAAGGGTAGCTTGGTTTGATCAGCACCATAGATTACAAATAGAGATACCTACGCCGGGGTACAATGCCATTTTAAATACATTTCGAATAAACTAGTATTTCTCTGTGTCTTATATCATGTTCCGCGTGTTTGACAAACTTTTATATTCGTGAATCACTGAATAGAATTAAGTTATTGAAATCCTCATACTTGAAATAAGTTTTTATAGTGACAGAATACATTTACCGATTTCACACCTTATCTGTTAATGTTAGATACAAATATTACTAGTTCCCCGCTGAGGGTTTCACTTAAGTGTTATTATACCCCTTTTCCTGATGTTATGTGGCTGTGACACTTTCTGCACAGTGTATGTCCACATTTATGTATAAATACAGTGCTGAATTATATTTGTGTCGTTTGTATGTATTGGCATTCACGGTGGGTGTGGCTAGCCAACAGGAGACGCTTACTCCTCCCGGGCACCTGAATTTCAGGGTTCCGTGAATGTCCACTGTGGTACATTGTTGTTAGTGACATTGTCATGTGACACCAGTTACTTTCGTATTTTACATTAAGTGCAATTTATGTAGTGGTGATATAATACAATTCATATTTGCAGTATACATAAAATAACGTCTCTGAACAAAATTTCACGTAATACATTTCGATGTAAACGATTGAAATTTATTTAAATGTACTTTCGATGTTAATATCAGCAAGACAAATATCCTTCATTTCCAATGAATTAGCATCTCGCTTGTTGTAATTTCCGCTATATTAAGAAACTAATTAAAATTATTAATGTGCCTCCTGCCAATACACCCTTTCGCTGTTATTGCGGGACTAACATTTTGCAAATGATAACGTTTCCCATAAAAATTTTGACGTCATTATAAAAACTGATGGTCTCTTATTGCGGGAGCAGTTTGCCAACCAAAATAATAGTCCTACAGTAACGTCGAAAGGGTCTATAACGTTGTGAACAGAAGTTACGTAGAATGAAGTAGGAATACTCTGTAACACATATAATCCAATAATGCAGAGTATCGTAGCAATTAACATCCCTCATAGTTTACATTTAGTCACCTACCTAACGTTATTGTAGTTGCCATACCCCTAGAATTCAGAGATGCGTGGCATTTCAGTTCTTTCTAACAAAGAAAATACATTTGTTTGACTTCATTTATATGTTATAAAATTAAAGAGTGATGCATTATGGAACATATTTCCTTTCTTTCAAACGCGCAGTTTTGTTTTATTTTTATTCAAGCTCTGATAATAAAACTGCTTATAACTGAAAACTCAATTAAGTCTTCGAACGAACTAATCACAAAGCTAAGTGTCTACCGGAGTTATTTTCTACAGCCAAGCCGGATTTCAAGGTCATCTGTTTTAAACAATCACTATCTTCCGCAAAAATATTTACTAATTCATGACTTCAAATTATATTCTATACAAACTCGAACTTTATTATGAGGCACCTGTATGAAACGGGCACTTTTCCAATGCTTTAGGGAAATTTGTATTTTCTTGTGCAATGCTGCTTCTTCTGAATCTAGAAAAATATAGTATCGTATCTAAAGGATTTCAAACTTTGGATAGAAGATGAACGATATATCCAAGTAGGAGGCATAATCTATCCGGTAATAGCTTCGGCACATTGTTCATTACAGATTGGTCACTCAGTCATATTCATAGGCTTACAGACTGCGAAAGTCCCCGGACTGTGTTTGCTTTGCACTTCAACATAAAGAGTCATTGTAAGTTTATTCATAATTGTGTTGCAAATTGAAGTCAACAATGGTGATAGTGAAAATGAAAATAAGCTTATTTCGAAATAATTTAGAATATACAGAGTATCTAATACGATCTCCACTTCATCAGCAGAAGAGTCCCTTTTTATTTGGATGTGGTACATATTCTGTAAATTTCTGAATCAGAAATAATTTAAATATATATGTCAGAAAAAAATTATTTGATTAATGGACTCTCACCGCTGGCTCCTGTCACTAAAATGAGACAGTAAAATACGTGGTCTCGTGTCACATAAAATATTGTACTGCTTTGGGTGCACACGTATGAATTTCTTTGTCTTTTCACCGTATATGTGAAATACCCTTTGTGTGTCGTACAACATTTTTGAAACTGAAACGTAAATTACATTTTATTTCATCAAAGCCCTTCCGTTCTAGCTTTCATGAATTCGTATTATGAAACAATCTCAGAATGGATTTACTTATGAAATCTTGACATTTCTCTATGTATTGAATTTCGTGGAGAACTCGTCTTCAACTCTTTGAAATCACCTTACTCTTTGATATCAGCATTCTGTATATTCAACTGCATCTGAAAGATGTTAATGTTAAAATCATTGATGTTTAAAAATGTTTGACTAATTAACAACGTCACAAATTGATTATGGTATCATTTACTAGGCTTCTCGCTTTGAACATTAGGGACAGAGCTTAATCAAATGTAATGGAATTAAATATAATTCAAATATGATTTCTATTTATCAAAGTCCGAATACAAAAAAGAAAGAAAAAAAAAAAAGAAAGAAAATTCCACAAAATCAAAGATTATAGAATAATGGGGAATTAATTGTATAATTGAATTAATTGAAGTACGTATACAATCACAGAAATTCAATACATCTAATCTGTCATCTTATCCTAGAGTCATACGTAGGGCTGTGTGGTGCACCGAAACTTTCGGGGCACCGCGGTTCGGAAAACGTGGTTCGGTTTCGGTTCCGGAATTCCGTATTTCGGTTCGGTTCGAAATTTACATGGCGCGTCGAAAACAACAATATGGCGGCTGACAAGGGAAAAAGATCTTAAGTGTGGGATCATTTTGACTTTTTGAATAAAGATGGAACGGTCTTCAAAACCGTCACCGTATGTAAACTATGTTCATCCACATTCCAATACAAAACAGGGTCTACAAGCTCTATGAGCAACCACTTAAAACGAAAACATAATATTATAATTACGTCCCCATCAGCTGTCTCGAGCGAGAGTAGTACAAGTGTAGCTCCAACTCCAAGTATTAGTAGTTCTAAAGCCACAGTACAGCTAAGACTTGCCGATGTATTTGCTAAAACATCGAAACTTTCTTTTTCCTCTCCTCGACATATACGGATAACAAAGTCAATTGGTGTTTTCTTAGCCAAGGATATGCGACCCTATAGTGTGGTAGAAAATGAAGGTTTCAAGGCAATGATTCGAGAACTGGAGCCACGGTATAAAATCCCCAGTCGGAGGCATTTTGCAGACAATGTAAGAAAAAAGAGGAGTTACTGGCTCAGTTATGTGGCAGAAGTCACCATAGAGCTATACAGTACATGAATACCTAAACTTTATGAGGAAACTCGGTCTAATGTGAAAAAAAAGTTTAAAGCAAGCGTCTTTCATTGCCCTTACTACAGATTCCTGGACTTAAAGAGCTACTCAGTCATACAATACAATAACTGCTCACTTTCTATATGATTGGCATGTGATGTCATATGTACTACAGACAAGATGTATGGGGGAATCACATAAGGGAGAAAGTATCTCAGAAATGCTACTGAAAACTGTTGCTGAATGGGACTTGAAACATGACCAAATGCCTTCCTTAACTACGGATAATGCATCAAATATCATCAATGCTGGTAAGATTGCAGGATTTAATCCTTATGTGAGATGTGTTGCACACACTCTTAACCTGGCTACCCAGCGAGGGCTTCAGATTCCTCAAATGGAACGTTTTGGGGGGAGAATTCGGAGAAATGTGGCATTTTTTCATAAAAGCACAACTGCTATGTCCATCCTACGAAACAAATAGACTATCCTAGAATTACCCCAACACAAGCTAATTCAGGATGTACCAACGCGTTGGAACTCAACCTTTGATATGGTGACCCGTTTCATAGAGCAAAATTCTGCAATCGAAGCTACTCTTCAAATGAAAGATTTAAAGAAAAATGCTAAGGATGTCTATACATTATCAGATGATGACATTGCCAATGCAGATGCAATAATAAAAATACTTCAGCCCATGAAAACTGCAACAACTCTGCTGTGTAGTGAGAAATCGCCTACAATATCCCTAATCTATCCTCTAAAGGAGATGCTGCTGAGACAATTAAGTGTCAAAGATGATGACAGGAACTTAGTTAGATCTGTTAAGGCTGCAGTAATTAAAGACCTTGAGCCAAGGTACAGTCAAATATGTACTTTGATAATTGATATAACTCAGAGATGATTTCAAGTTTATTTTCAATATTACAACTTCATTTCATGACAAATATATATAGTGCATAGACAAGGTCACTTCTTATAGACTGATAACTTCAGCATGGTAATACTTTGTCATTATACATTTGTTATAATCTTTAAACCATAATACATTTTAACTTTGCTTAAATATGTCATTTAGATACACTGAAAAGAGCACACTGTAGTTCCTTCTTGAGAGTTCATGCCTGGACCCACGTTTCAATCCATGCCATATATAGCCGATTCAGAGCGTCTTGATGTTTTCTCTTCGCTGAAATTAAAAGCAGCCACGGTCAGTCTTGAGGTAAGTAGAATATTATAATAGCAATCTCACATAATAAAAGTAAAAACAAATGGATATTATGAAAAGAAATATTAGAAATTCAAGCATATATAAGTACATCACTAGAATTATTACATGTGCATTGTGCAAGTATGTAAAATATAATATTGAAATATAATAAAAGGTGTTAAAGTTTCATTCATTCCTCATATTCAATTAATAGATTGCTGCAATGTTGTTTTAGCTCACCTGAGCCAAAGGCTCAAGTGAGCTATTGTGATCAATCGCCGTCCGTCGTCCGTCGTTAGCTTTTCTACATTTTCGACCCCTTCTCCAGAACCGCTGCACAGAATTTCACAAAACTTAATAGGAAGTAAGTACTCAAGGTCCTCTACCAAGTTTGTGTTTTTCGTGCCCATCCGTAATCCAAGATGGCTGCCATTGGCTCTGATTGGTTGATACATTTTCGACTTATTCTCCAGAACGGCTGCACAGAATTCCACCAAACCTCATAGGAAGTAAGTACTCAAGGTCTTCTACTAAGTTTGTGTTTTTTGTGCCCATCCGTAATCCAAGATGGCCGCCATTGGCTCTGATTGGTTTACACATTTTCGACTTCTTCTCCAGAACCACTATACAGAATTTCACCAAACCTCATAGGAAGGAGGTACTCAAGGTCCTCTACCAAGTTTGTGTTTTTCGAGCCGATTCGTTTTCCAAGATAGTCGCCATTGGCTCTGATTGGTTGACACATTTGGGACTTCTTCTCCAGAAGCGCTGCACAGAATTTTACCAAACCTCATAGGAAGTAAGTACTCAAGGTCCTCTACCAAGTTTGTGTTTTTCGTGCCGATCCGTAATCCAAGATGGCTGCCATCGACTCTGATTGGTTGACACATTTTGGACTTATTCTCCAGAACAGCTGCACAGAATTCCACCAAACCTCATAGGAAGTAAGTACTCAAGGTCCTCTACCAAGTTTGTGTTTTTTGTGCCGATTCGTTATCCAAGATGGCCGCAATTAGCTTTGATTGGTTGACACATTTTGGATTTTTCTGCAGAACTGCTGCACAGAAATTCACCAAACCTCATAGGAAGTAAGTATTCAAGGTCCTCTACCAAGTTTGTGTTTTTCGTGCCCATCCGTTATCCAAGATGGCTGTCATTGGCTCTGATTGCTTGACACATTTTCGACTTCTTCTCGATAATGGCTGCACAGAATTCCACCAAACTTCATACGAAGTAACTACTTGAGGTCCTCTACAAAGTTTATGTTTTTCGTGCCGAAGTAAGTACTCAAGGTCTTCTACCAAGTGTGTGTTTTTGGTGCCGATCCGTAATCCAAGATGGCCGCTATTGGCTCTGATTGGTTGACACATTTTGGACTTCTTCAAAAAGACTGCTTAAAATATCACCAAACCTTATAGAAAGTCTTGTAGAAAAAAAAGCAAAATTTTCTACTAAAATGAGCTGTCATTTTATTGTAAATAAGCAATTTGTTCTCAGGTGAGCGATATAGGCCCATTTGGGCCTCTTGTTTATTATATACTACAGCCTATCAGAGTGAAGATGGAAAGGGAAGACAGCGCAGAAGACCCACCACTGCCTAAGTTGACAGAGGAGGGGAACCCACCTGTTGTATCTACTGGTGACTCTGTAGAACCTACTCAAGGCTCATCTGGTACCAGTACAGATATCAGCCAGCCAACCGAGCCATTAGTGGATGATTCCATTGTAGAACAGACCCCTGTGAAAAAAGAAAGTCAGCTATCTTCGTCTGTTTGGAGAGGTGTTTGTAACCAAGGTGGAACCAGCAAAATCACTGGATGTTAGAATTTACCGAGAACTAGTCTCTTACAAATCTGAAGCAAGCACTCCACTTGAATCTGATCCACTTGATTGGTGGAAGATAAATCAAGATAAATATCCATTATTGTCAAGTCTTGCAAAACAGTATTTATGCAGACCTGCAACGTCTGTAGCAAGTGAGCGAATTTTTTCTACTGCAGGAGATGTGGTTACAGCGCAACGATCATGTCTGTCTGTTGACCAAGTAGACATGCTGATATTTCTAAAGAAAAACTACACACTCTAACTCTCTCACTATTCAGGGAAATTACTGACCAAACCAAATATGAACCAAGTCAAAGTGAACTCTAGTCTAATGACCTAGTCATGTTATAATTGACAATTTGTTATGCACCTTTTGCATTGTTTCATTTCTTTTTTATTTATTTTCTGTTATACCTTAAATACAGGTAAAATCTGCATTTGTTATTTCATGGTATTAAATAGAAAATGAACCGATTCGAAAAAAATAGATTCGGGAGTGTGAATCGAAACCGAACTGAACCGCGAAAATCCTGCGCCGCCCCAGCTCTAGTCATACGATCTGCAGTTTTATTCGCATGACAGATAACCGATATTTAGTTGGACAATAGTTAAGTTTTCAGTAAAATTTGGACATCAGAAAGAATTATTTTCTGACTTACTTTATTTTTGTGGAATATCAATGACCTGCTGAACAAATTGTCCGTTCGCAATAATTGTGAAAAGGTCGATACTCAGGCAGTATAATAAGAGATGAAACCCGTGTCTCATTGTTTATATTTGACTTTATGATGTAACTATATTTCCGGTGGGTAGTGCAAATGGACATGTGACTCAATGAATGTAATTATATTTTATGAACACCCCCCCCCCCCTTCCGGCCGCTAAAATTATTCTCTTGAGAGTAACATTTCTAATAAGATAATCTGTGATAACTGAAAATGTTATTTTTATTAACTGACTACTTATACTAATACACACAAAAGGATTTTTAAGGGACTACTAATACAAAAACAAATGTTCATTTCATACAACTATAGATCAGTAGTCTGTAAGTTCAAACGAAAGAAAAGAATTCGAAATATTTCTGAGAAAAAAAATCGACCCCGAAAAACAGAATCTTCACAATTTGCGATGTTATTCACGTACTTCCAAATAATGCGTACGCTTTAACAAGTTGGATTGAGGATTCTATCGGTAATTTTATCGTGTTCAATCTTTCTGATGAGAGAAAAGACGTGACGTTGTAGATATTGTAATATAAAAGACCTCTCATTGTACAATTTAGCACGTAGCAGTTTTTCCCTATCTGAAGCGGCTTGAAATTAAAAAAAAAAATAAATTTTTAATTTTTGCTATATACCCCCATTTCTAAAGCAGACATATCTTTATCTTTCTGCGCTTCTCTATAATTAGCAGAGATAAAAATTATTCAAAAGTAGCATATGATGGGATACTGCTCCTAGTTCTGTGTACAGAAAACTTGTGATCATGTTAGATTTCATCCAATTCTAAATAATAAAAGAGTTTGTGGTGCTGTCTAGTGCCGTAAATTCCGCACCCTTAACCTAGCCATAGACATATGGTAAAATGAAGTCTTGAAAAGGACAGCAGCAGATACATATTGGGGATAACATGATTTGGACAACTTTCTATCCCTTTGAGCATATTTTATTAAAATTCTTATTTCAGACCAGTGTAAGAGCTAGATTTTCTCCATTTGTGGACTAAAATAAATTCAATATAGACCCCTTTTCGTTAACGATTTGATTACTTATATATGTTGAATCCCTTTCACAATTCATTCTTTTAATAAAATTTTCTAAGATGTCTATGGAAAATTAGTAACATACAAAAGGTTTACATGTAGGTCGTCTATGAATAGGAGAAGATGAATCTTTGAAGTGACCTCAGTTCATCGGAGATGGAGGTTCGTAAAAAACTCCTTTCTCCCTTCCCGTACACACACATTTCTGTGAACCATGAGTAATTTTCCCAAATTTATCTAAACTTTGCTTACCGGAAACGAGCCTATTTGCGTTTCATTTACTTTCTTGTGCTCTCCCTTCCTATCCCTTCAATTTTTAAAACTGTTCACCCAACATGTTCAATTAGCTCTAAACTTCTCCATGTATCAATTCATTGATGTTTATACCCCTAAAATATATTAAATATGAAACAGCTACCTTAAAAAAAGTGCTACATATATTATTAAATAAATTAACATATATTTCTTATTACAAGTCTGCTTTCAGAGCACGTAAAATATTATTCATGTATAAACAAGCAAGCTACTATGCTACTTCTACTGCAAGTACTTATAACACCGGCAAAACTTCGTATCGTATGAAATAATAATTGCTTTGCATTCTATATTATATTAAATTATCATATTAGGAAAATCTCAAAGATGGGTGCTGGAAAATCTCAAATCTACGTGTATACAATGTTAAGTTGAGGGAGTTTCAAATCTGAGATGCGAGTATAGGAATGTCTCAAATATTGAGATTATGAAGTTTTATTTAAATTTGAGAAAATCTGAAATATTTGAGGAAATACTCGAACTAATCACGGCGCTGTTCTGTTAACATATGTATCTGTGTTATAGACAAATCAAACATGATCATTTTTATACTGAGGCATGAACAAAAATATTTAATATTCGAACGAAAAATTTTGAAATGTTCCAAGCAATTATAAGAAACTCAGTCCACACAAAGCATACATAGTTGTAATTATGTCAGTTAGAAAACAACACCTGTTCACGGCCGAAACAAACACAACATCCATTCGTTCTCGCAATTGAAACTTCTTAACCGGTGTCACTGCTGGTGGACTGATAATCCCCAAGAGCATCAAAAATCTAGTTTTCAATGTTTTCAGTACTTATATGATACATGTACTTTAAATTTTAAATCCTTCTAAAATTAAGGAGTATCTCCCTCGTGCATAGCCCTCTCCTTAGATTACCTCTTTGGCTCATTTCTCGACCATTTTAACTCTGGTTTTTACTCTGCTGCTGCACAAAGTATATATGTTCTATAACTATTTATTGATCAAAATATCATACTTGCACATTCTGTGTATTTGATATGCAAAGTTGATAATTAACAACCTAATGAAAATCTAGAATGTCACATGGAATGGTTGTACGTCCACAAGGATTTGCCTTTCATTTTTCGTGAACAATTATTTCATTCCTTGTTTGTTTTTCTAAAATATTACTATTTTGTTCATATTCCATTGCGCCGTTGGTATTGTGTTTTTATTATTCATATATTATTAACATCTAGGATATTCAATCGTATTAAAGGGATCAAAATTACGAAGGAAACATTCCGTTGTTGGATAAAGAACCTCATGATACATAGTCTACAAAACAACTAAGGTCCCAAAATCGAACCCTGAAAAATACTTTTCACAGAGAAATCGCCAACGGAATTAGCCACGACAAAGTAAGTGATACCCTCTTTTATTTTTTTAACAATTTTTCTAATTAAAATGGGGTTAGCAGGCTTTACGTGTACGCTTCGAGTTTTACATAATGCCCGATTCTTTAATAAGAAAAGTGGAGACATTCCGAATGTATTATCTTGCATGAATTGTTTTATCGTAAGCGATAATGCATATTCTCAGTCAAATATTATCAATTATACTGTAAATACATGAATATCAATTCACCGGAGAAGCACAAATAGATGACATAACCTTAATTGTTTTCTCGCTTAAGGCAGTAGTCATAGTAAAACAAAAGATCGAAAATAAGATTTTACATGTACTTAGAAACTGAAGATAAATCCCGAGGTGTATACCCGATGGAAAGTTATTTGTCTGAATCATCTCGGCGTTTGACATCTAACGCTTTTGAAATCATGATCATGAAGCAGCGTGTAATTATTGAAATGACAAGTGGAAATCGGAACAAAAATCTTGCATTTTGGAGATCGGTAATTATTTAACAATAGAAAACAGCCTGTTTCTACGAATTTTCAGCCACCTCGCCTTAATATAGTGCTTGTGGTGGTACGTAAACCGGAATATTTCTATCCGTCATGGTTTGTTATTTTATTGAGGCTTTAGCCTGGATGTTCGAGGGAAAAAAAACAAATGTACATATACAAGAAAAAAAGGAGTTACTGGCTCAGTTATGTGGCAGAAGTCACCATAGAGCTATACAATACATGAATATAAATAATATACTAGAACATATATCACATTACAAAAATATTTGATTGTAGTGCAATTACGATACCGACTTAGGACGGTCATTTAATTTGACAAAAGCCAAACAAATGGTGTGGTTAACCGGTTTACGGGCCCACCTTCCCACTCACCGTAACAGCAGAACAATCAAAGGACGTACATTTAAAAATTTATAAATAATCCTCCATGTAAAGAACAAGGGTCAACAGGTATCGCATATTGAGAGGTCATAAAAATATAAACACGTAAAGTATTGTAAAATACATAATGGTATAAAAATATATGCGACATCAACATGATAAACCGTGCTCTGCCTGTCTGAAAGCGAGCTAAGACCCTAGATCTGTAGGAGTCCCGACTATCAGTCAGAGGGGACGAGGTTCAGGACCATGTCTCCTCTGAAAGAGGTTTGGACAAGGCCCGTCATATAGTCCCCACCGCCCTGTTAGTCAGCGTGCAACGTTCAAGTAAAAGTCTGCATAAGGCTGTAGAGGGGCCAAATACAAGACCTATAGTCTTTTTGATGATCTCAATATCATATTGTCTATTTATAAGACGTTTGATTATTTTATTACATGATAAAAGAACGTTATCGGAGCCTTTTACTTTCCTTAGTTTATATACGAGATCACCGTAAAAATAAGGATGGGAAATTCCATTGGATACATACTGTTGAAAAGAAATATTTCCAAATTTAGATAGAAGTTCTGAATAAGATCTGAAGAATTTGCCGAATGTGTTTCTTAGCTTGTGATATCTGTAACCCTGAGTTAAAAGTTTAGTAGTAATTTGTAAATTTCGTTTATGAAAGTCCAAAACATCGGTGCAGCCTCTGACAAATCGAACTAATTGAGATATATAGATACCATATAATGGGAGTCGAGGGACATCGCCATCCAAGTAAGGGAAATTTACAATAGGAAATCCAAAATCCTCACGTTTATCATAAATATTAGTATATATTAGGTGGTTGATAATTTTGATGTTTAAATCTAAGAAAGGTGTAGATTTATCTCAAGTATTAGCTTTATTCAATGTGAACTCTGGTGGATAAATTTCTGATATAAATTGTTCGAATTCAGGGTTGTCGATAACCAAAATATCATCCAGATATCTACAAGTATTATTGAATTTGTCAATGAGGTCAAAACGTTTTGATTTTTGAAGAGAAACCATAAAATCCCTCTCATAACAATAAAGAAATAAATCTGCTATCAGAGGCGCGCAGTTAGTACCCATAGGAATCCCAACTATTTGTTGATATATCTTGCCATCAAATTGCACAAAAATATTATTCATGAGAAAATCTAGTGCTTTACGTAATTCCTTGCAAGTCCAGTATTTATATGAAGTATATTGTTTGTTGGAAAAGAATCCGGAGTTATTGGAAGTACATATGTACGTTTTAGATTCTCTGTGAAAACACCATTGTATAAGAGACAGCAACTTGCTTTTAATCAAATCATGAGGCAGAGATGTATAAAGTGTAGAAAAATCAAATGTAGAAATTTGAGTCGCTTTGAAATTTAGCGAAAGAAGTTTATCTATAACTTCATGAGAATTTTTAATCGACCAAAAGTAATTGATGTTACTATTATGAAATGCGACATCACAGTATTTGATAATATGATCTTTTATAGCAGTTAGAGCAGACGTAATATGCTTCGATAGTACCGTAGTAGAGCAGTGGCTAGAATTAGATATGAAACGTGATTTATATGGACTTTTATGTAGTTTTGGGAGCCAATATATGGTTGGTAGATCAGATTTATCAGTTTTAATTTTGAAGTCGGACATGGTCATGAGGTGATCGTGCAAGGTGCTGTCTTTTGAGGTAGGGCTTTCCACATATGTATGAGTGGAGTTTAATTCGTTTTTAAGTACTTCAATATAATATAGTTTTCAAACAACTATTATGTTATTACCTGCTTTATCAGCAGGAACAAAGACATATTTAGCATGTAAGTCAGCTATCTTCTTTTTAATAGAATTTGCCGTCAATGTATTAGGCTGTTGAAATAAATGCGGATTTTCCGTAAAGTTCTTAATACGGATATCGACAATTCTTAAAATCTCGTATTTCCAATCATTAAGAGCATGAACCTTTACCTGTTCTTTTTTACACCAATGTTTACAATATGTAGTTAAAGCATCTTCTATAACGTCACGGCATTTATTGAAATCTATCCTGGACGGTAACCTATATTTAGGTCCTTTTCCAAAAAGGGTGCGCAATTTCTTGTCCGAAATACAGTTTAGGTCACCAGTAATAACATGACCTGCCGGTTTATAAACATATTTAGATTTATCACAAGAACACGACGAAGGAATAGAGTCTGAAACATCAGGGTTAGATGTAACTTTATTATAATTTAGAATAAGATTTCTTATAGGCTTTTTGTACTGGTAACAAATAAGTGGAGGTTCTAAATTCTCAAAATATTGGGGGATTTTAGATGTGACTCTATGATCACGGAAAATATTAGAAATGTTAAGTAGATCGAAGCCTTTATTAATAAATTTAATTTTGAGAAATTGCTGCTTGGGTGGAAGAGACGGAATACGAGGAAAGAGTTTATTATATGAAAATAAAATAATCAAATTGAGTTTATATCAATCAGAATTGCGTAAACTTCGAAGATCAGCTTCGTCCAGGATAGGTTTCAATTTATTTACCGGAATAGAGGATAGTGCATGCAAAAGTTCATGACGGCCATTATTTTTTGCGATAAATAGAAGATCGTTTAATGACCTATTTAAACGATTACGTTTTCTGATGTTAGGATTACGGCGACGACCATGTGACCTACGTATTCTAATAGTTTTATGTCTTAATGTAAAAATATTGATCTTATTCTGACGAGAAGAAATATTACCTTGTCGATATATTTGGTCGTTGAGACCGAGAGGATATGGGGTTTGTAGTTGTTTAATCCAGTAGAGCTCGGTTTCCAAAAGTCGTTTTTTAACATCTGATTTCGTATCACCTGGTAATTTAGAGATATTTTCTACTGGAGTTATTTTCACATTGTTAATATTATGTTGGTATTTATTAAAGTGGTTATAAAGAAAATTCTGGTATTTACGTCGTGAATTATTACGAATTTTATAGGAATGATTCCGAAAACGTTGTTTCAAAGTTTGAGAAGTTTCCCCGACATATTGAGCCCCACATCCTCTAGCTTCTCAAGTGATGACATATATAACATTGGCAGTATTTCAATCTATGTCTTTGTCTAATTTTGTGTTAAATGTATTTCCATTAACCGAAGATTCAATATTGGACTTGCAGCTTAAATGATGGCAAGTAAGACATTTCTTGGCGTTGCACTTATTAATCTTAGAATACCCTCTGCGTATAGAATTGACAGCTCTGTAAGAATTTATAGGTGTGAATGTTTTTGGAAATGAGATAGAACGTTTAAACTTCTCAAAAATAGGTGTTGGCTTCGCATGGAGTAAGTTTTATCATTGTGTATTATTGCATTGTTGTTGACGTAAGTTGATATACAGATTTTATACAGGTTTCCATGATATCATTTCGGAATTGATGTGAAATCGTAATTTTCGTTACCTGATTGTACCACCCGCTCAGATTCTGTTTACTTTATCAAAGTTTATGCATTGATTGACTCTATATTTCAACATTTTATCTATATTTCAACATTTTATCTGTTCATTAATCAGTGACAGTAATTCTATGTTGATCTATTGTAACTTCACTATGTAGATTCCATTTGTAAGGTTCTGACACATTGTATTTTGTTTGTTACAGTCTTTACCCTCTCCAGGGGTCTGGATAGCAATAAAAATTGCACAGTGCTTTAAAAAAAAATTCAATATTTTTCGTAAAATCTGTTGTTGCTTTATTGAACGTTCATTGTAATTAACAAAGAACAAAAGTACTCCAAAAAAAAAAAAAACCCCAAGGTTAAGGCCAGATAACCGATAGTTCGTACAAACATCGATTTTGTTTTTGTGCAAGTACCGAGGAATGGAAACTCAACTTATGAAACAAATGTTATCAGAGATGATTTAATGCATCATTGTTCTCATTATTTTCGTCTCCTGTATCTGATAAATTTATTATAGCTTAGCCCAAGGGAATTATACAAATGCATCACAGTGAATACGCGGGGTATATAATAATTATTCGATTGAAAGACTAATTTATGTTTAAACAATTTATGGCCGTTACAATAATAGACGATCTTCATATTTTACATATAAGCGGCCCAATGCTTAAATTTTGACGTCACTGTCTAGTTCTTTACGTCAAAATGAAAATTCCGGCAAAAAGTAACATGTCGGGTCTTGGGCCGCTTATATCATGTAAAATATGAAGATCGTCTATTGCTCTGGCACTTAACCGTACTCATTTTGTTTTTTGTCGTTGTGTGTCATACGTTTATCAGTACATCATTAAAGTGCTAAGGTACAAGCGGTACATGATAAGGGAGCCATTATATTTTAGAATAGAAATACAAATATATAGGCTATCCGGAACCCCTGGATGGGATTACCGTAATCACAGTCGTTAGATAGTATTGATGTGTGATAGTACAAATGTGTGATATTGTGTTATCACAATACAAATGGTATAGCAAGGGTTACAATCTAATGAGGAAGTCAACATGTTAGACAAACATGTTTGATAAGCGCAAATAGTGATCGTTAATTTTGCGGAATGTAGACTTCAAACGTGGTTTCTCGTATCCTTATGACATTTACTTTTCATTAAGTAGCTTGCTTCGGTAAATGAAAGAAGCGTAATCCGAAGAAGCTCTAGCATATCGAATCAGCTGAGACATAAAGATACCGTGCGCATATGATAAATAAATATTATTGCACGTATATAGAAAGCAATAAAAAAATAGAAATCGCCACTTTTACCATAAATTGAAGTAGTAAGTTTTGAAGTGTAATTTTTCTGACTTCCTGTACATAGATAAATGTGAATTTAGAAATAAATCAAGATCATTGCAGCACATTTTCCATGTAATTTCGTGACAGTCCATGGCCATAAACATGATAAAAGGTTGTGGATGTTATTTCCCGGAAGTGTTACTTTCGGTGTACAAAAATAGGCGAAAAAATTGTGACGAAATCTATCAGTATAATTGTGAGAAATATGGGATGGGGGTGTAGGGGGTTCTGTGTAATCAAATATTTAAGTAGTGTTTTATATACATAAGTTTTTTACACAAAAATTACCATTCTCCAAAAAAAAAAAAAACAAAAAAAAAAAAACATCAACTATCTTATTTTATGTCAACGCAGATTTGGAAGACTAGACACTAATGCATACAGAACACCCTTTACGAACGCTCTAAATATCTTACAAAATGTTCCATTTGGAAAGTTTGATTGAAGCATTTAAGTGATTGCATCTCTTTTCCCTTCCTCTTTTGACTTGCATTGACGCTTTGAGTGATAAGGGATATGGAGTCACACCTCTATGCATAAAAGATTTATTTTGGTTATATGGATTTTATATTTTATATCCTTTAGTTGTAATTTCTATAACGCCTACTCCATGTACTTGCTCTATCAAGGAAGAAAGAAAAGTTACTGACTCAGCCGTATGGCAGACGTCACCAAGAAAATATACAGTATTGAATGTAACGATATGAAATAACACATATAGACAGTACAAGAATATTCACTTATAGTGCAGCTACGATACTGACTTAGGACGGTCATTTGATGTGACAGTAGTCAATCAATTGGTGCATGTGGTTAACCGGTTCACGGACACACATTTCTACTTCCCATAAGACCTGCTTGGAAAACAGATCCCATATTAGCTGTCTTCTAGTTAAATTTGTTTTAAATATTGATTCAGAACATTTATGTGGATATGAAACTGACTATAGCATCACGGAGCATATGAATGACCAGCCGGGAACGCTAAATGATCCATGATATCTGATCCCAATCTAAATTCGTTCATGTGTCCGTGAATGAAAATGTTTCCTTATTCATGTCATATACTTTAAAATCTCTACAGTTTGGTTATTTTCCATTGTGCTGATACCTATTTTCTTAACTGTATGACCCTCGTAAAAATTCCCGAAAGCGTTTGTCTTTAGCGTTATTTCCTCCTGACACTTTTCATGGTGATGTTAACCTTGCATCTGCGGAATGCAGTGTTGAAATGTGTATGTATCGTTCATATGGGGCAGTTGTCAACTACCAACAAAACAAGCTTACTCATCCCAGGCATTTGGTCTCTCTAAGTTTTAGAGTCCATTACTGTCTAAGATATATGTGTGTTAGTGTTTCTTTTGAATTTAACATTGTTTACGTATTGTCTGTTTCTGTATGTTTTGTATATTCATGTCGGGCGTTACCAGCCAAACAGGAAATGCTTACTTCTCCCGTGCACATGGTCTCTCCTCTGATAAACCACGTTTACAGATACAGGCGTGATACAGCGAGATATTGTCACTGTCGTGCTTTACATTGTCTATTCTGAAGGGACAAGGTTGGCTTGTAGTAGTCAAGCGCCTGACTTGCGGCGCCGAAGATCCGGGTTCGATTCCCGGATTGCGCCACTGTGTTTAAGAGGTTGGTTACCTCCTGCTTCCATGTTTCGATATAACTGAAAAATTGTTGAAAGCGACGTAAACCACCAATCAACCAACCGAATCTATTCTGAATGATTTGTGTGAAAGGAAGATTATGTTACAAAGAAATGATGGTTGAAAATGTTTTAGAATAAAAATGAAATTCATTTAGATAACTTGTATGTTTAACATAACAGTGGCCTTAACGAGAAAAATGCATACGATATTAAATAGTTCATAATAAATAATGGTTTAACAAATACCAAGTATTAACATGAAAATAAAAATTCAAACAATATTCAATTCAATTTTTAATCTTTGTATCTTTCGATACATCAGTTACAAATATACATGCAATGGTATTTAAAATACATTTACATATATACAATATTTACAATGTCAGTAGCAGGTGAAGAGTGAGCAAATACACTCATGGTTTAAATGTTAGTCTCAACTTTTCGCTTGACTGGAATTAAATAGACATTCATCTTTTTTTTCATCGGTGGCCCATTGTATTGACGAACTTGCAGTGTAATGTAAAATAAGTACAAGCGTTTCCCTACAACAGATATACATCTATATATATATATATATATATATATATATATATATATATATATATATATATATATATATATATATATATATATATATATATCAAGAATAAATAAACCTCGGGTAACAGACCATTTATTTTTGCAAATACGTTTTATTGTAAATTCTTGGTAAAACGGGTCCCAAAGTACTAAAAGAATATAAAAAATTTATTGTTAGTGACCGAACCAATTCAAGCATTTTGCAGACATTCCCCAGAGGAGAACGGAAAATACAAAGCAAAAAGAAAACAGATGTATGGTGAAATACTCATTTGTTCAAAATTATTAGGACACATGCATAATTAATTCCAAGCTAATGACTACACCGACCAAAATTTATCAATACTACTACTCAACTCATGTTGATGAAATATAAAAGAAATTGTCCTGGTATTTATTTGTCACAACTACCTCATAAATATAGTAGCGCAATCCTGAATCGAACCCGGATACTACATCTCCATACCTATGGGAGAATTGTAACAATCCTAGAGTCCTCGCTAGCGTAATGTACGAAACTCACAATGATGAATATTATGGACCCTGAAGATCAGAAGTGAGTCCAGGTGCCTGGGAGGAGTAAGCGTCTCCTGTAAGAGGTGAGAGCAATTGCCCGGGAGGAGTAAGTATCTCCTGTCAGAGGTGAGAACAGGTGCCTGAGAGGAGTAAGCATCTCATGTCAAAGGTGAGAACAGGTGCCCGGTAGGAGTAAACGTCTGCTGTTAGAGGATACAGGAAGTGTCTAAGAGGAGTAAGCGTCTCATGTTAGAGGTGAGAACAGGTGCCCGGGAGGAGTAAGCGTCTCCTGTTAGAGTTGAGAACAGTTTTCTGGTAGGAGTAAGCGTCTCCTGTCAGAGGTGAGAAAGAGTGTCTGGGAGGAGTAAGCGTCTCCTGTTAGAAGTGAGAACAGGTGCCTTGGAGAAGAATTCGTCTTCGTCACAGATGAGAACGTATGCCTGGGAGAAGTAAGCGTCTCATGTCGGACGTGAGAACAGGATCCCGAGAGGAGTAAGCGTCTCATGTCGGACGTGAGAACAAGATCCCGAGAGGAGTAAGCGTCACCGGTTTGGCTTCCATATCCACCATAAAATAAAACACTAAAATTTATTTTCATACTGCGCATATTAAATAAATGAGGACTAATACTGTATATAGAACAAAAGTAATAGAATTATAAGTCTAAATCTAAATGCTCGGGGTACATAGTGTTACCCCTTTCCTTCCTTCATTATGTCATCATTTCGTTTCCGCGTTTTATCTCTACAACGGATGCACATATCAAATAGTTTTGTACACTGATACATCACGAGATTAAGTAAAGCTCTACTTGGTTTCGGTTGAATAATTTTTGAAGTGAAAATAATTAAGAGTATCCGTGCTCTATCTCTGCAATGAATACATATGTTGACTTGAAATTTTGGTATACAGATACATCATGAGCATATCTGGGTCAAGTTTTAATTTTGTGACGATCGAATAATTTGTGACGGAGTTATGATCCTTGGACTTAGAAAATTTCAAATCATTAACCGTTTCCATGTTCTATCACTGTAATGAAAGCACATATTAACATGAAATTTGATATATAGATACATCATGTAAATATCTAGATTGAATTTTAATTTGGTGACGGTTGAATATTTTGACCTAGTTATGTCCCTTTGGCTTTAATGTCTATGCATATATGGTAGATTCATCTCGTCTTCGCACCCCTTAACCCTTATATATAGATATAGATAAAATTCAGACAGATTTTTGTAAAAGAAAAAACTTAAGACATCTGACAAAGCTTTATGACAAAAATCATTAAGGACATGCACACAAAACATGATAATAGTAGAAAATACACGAAAAAACGACATTACAAAACTATTCGATTGTGCTGCGATTACGATACTGATTTAGAACGGTCAATTTAAGTAACATACATCATTCAAATGGTGTGGTTAACCGGTTTGCGGGCGCCCATCTTCCCATTCACCGTAAAAGCAGCACAATCAAAAGAATACTTCATGCTCCAAAAAGAACATCTAATATTGCTGTCTATACAGAACTTGGAAGTTACCCATTACATATCTCTAGAGTAGTGCGAGCCTTAAAATACTGGTTGAAATTATTTGAAATTGATAATTGTATTGTATCTAATGTATATCAACAACAGTTTCACATTTGTATTAACAACCCTACAAAACTGGTAAACTGGGTAAGCTAAATTATGCATGAATTACTTTAATCTGGTCTTGGAGATGCCTGGTTTGTCCAAAACGTTACAAATAAAGACTTATTTATTCAAGAATAAATTAGAAGATCACAAAATATATTTATTCAAGGAACATTTAATTCATCTAATAAGTATTTTTTTAATAAACATATTGCAAATATTTTTGAATTGCGATTTCATTTGACAAAAAAAAAAAAATCACTGCCAGTAAATTATCAAAAACGTTTAACAAAATATAGATTATCTTATCATATTACTGAAATAGAAATTGGCAGACACAGAAACATCGAACGTTCTGGGGGAAAAAAGGTCGTCTATCTAACACTAATGATTTTGTAGAAGAAAGCCGGCGTGGCCTAGTGGTATCGCGTCGGACTCCTGATCGGGAGGCCGGGGTTCGAATCCCGCTCTGGTCATGCCGGTGTCATGTCTTTCGGATGAGACAGTAAAAACCGAGGCCCCGTGCCGTGGTATGCATGGCACGTTAAAGATCGATCACTGCTTCGGGTGGGTCCGTTGCAAAGGTCAAAATTTGTATGCCCCGCATCAGGCAGATGCCGTCACTATATACGTGAAATATTCGAGGTGTGACGTAAAACAAAAATCAATCAATCAATCAATTTAGTATAAGAATTCCATTTCATTTCAAAAGTCCTGTATATGATGAGATTCGCCGTCCGTATATCAAGCCATAGTACTACATGCGCGGATACAGAGGGGGGGTGGGGGTTAGGGGGGTCTGGACCCCCCCCCTGGAAACCTAAAATTTTACCAAAAAAAGGTCATTTTTGGGCATTTTGGGGTTTGGAACCCCCCCCCCCCCCCCTCGTCTCAGAGAAAAATTTACCTTTTTTGGTTGGACCCCCTCTGACAACAATTTCTAGATCCGCGCATGTACCACAAATATCTATCTATGTTGAAGTTAGTGAAACTATTCACTAAAGAAAATTATAAACATATCAAATTATGCAAATATTTAAAATCTGCCGAAATTTTTAGAAAATCACTTGAGTAATCAATAGAAAATATAGTTTGTTTTTAAATTTAACATAGTTGATGTATTTGACTTATATGTTCAATTTATGTATTATTTTAGTACTATAAACTGTAATGTTGCCTTTTGTTAAAGTTTACCTTCATGTTATCTTTGTTACAAACAAAATGTGTATGCGTTTTGTTGTATCTATCAGCAAATGTTGTACCTATATGCCAGATGGCCTTTGGATGATTAATAAATAAATAAATTTGAAAAAAGCATTAGAAATATTTCAATGATATGGTACAACCAAAGATCACAATAGGCAGATTCACGTTTTGTAAGGAGAATGCTATTCAATTTTTTTCCAGGAGTTATGGCACTGGACTACATGTGCTGTTCAGGAAATGTCATATTTCATTTTAGCGGCGGTGGCATATCGACACATTTATTCTCATTTAGAATTACGTATCATTCCCCCACTGATGAAAGATTCATTTAGCATATGATATACCGCTGAGAAGATTCTGAAGTATTAATTGGATTCCCCCCCCCCTTTTTTTATGTATTTAATTTCAATTTATTTTTTCATTTCCATTTCAAAACCGCTTCGATTGCCTAAGCTTTTGGGACATATATCATTACTATTTGTATTTTCATTTAATTTTCAGTTTGTCTGCAATTTATTGATTTTTAAAATTGCTTCTCTTCTCATAAAGACTGATTTCAATTTTATTGATTATCACTTATATTATACTAGAAAATACATTGCACTATCAATGTAGATTGAAAAACATCTAAATTGTTTTGCACTGGAAAATGAAATTACGTCGTATATGTACATCATGTGGTTTCTTATTTCATCTAGTCATTTAAATTAGAATTAAAATAATGCAATATTATACATTTATTGCAATCAATCACAAAATAGATTAATTTTTGTATTTAGATTTTTGAAAATCAATATAATTTAGCTTTTAAAAATGCTTAGTAAATTATTATAATATCTAGTGAAAAACGTTAAATAACATATTTAGCGGGATTTAATTTTCACGATTATATATTTTTATATATATTCGATCGACAGAATTTTGGCGAGAATCGACAATTTTGTGATTGTTTTAATGAGATTCTCAAGCTATACGCTTTCGGTTCGACTTTTACATAATGCCCAGTCTTTTAATGAGAAAAAGCCCGAAATATCCCAAAGGTATTTTGTGGTATAGATTTGGATTTATCGTAACCGACACTGCAATGTTTCAGTTATATATACTTAATGTTTTACTTAATATATATATATGTATGAATATCAGCATTTGAATGGAGTGGAGAAGCATGCTGAGATGAAATATTCTTAATACTTTCTCTATTTAGGCAAAAGTCAGAGTAAAGCAATGTATCGAAAATTAAGATTTTACGATGAAACTGAAGATAAATCCCGAGGGGTATACCCCATGCAAAGTCACTTGCCTGGATCTTCTCAGCGTTGTCAATGAACCCCATACTTAAATCCAGGGTAGACATAATTTTGGCATGGCATCATACTCGCAAAATTATGGGGAAGTAAAGTCGTAGCAAACAGAAAGTATTTTGCAGTAATTTTTTCTTTTTTTTTTTCGGCTGTAGTATCTCATGATTGATCAGACACATCCTCTGAACGTGACTATGGAATGGTCGGCAATGGATATTTACAAATCCGCTGAATTTGACTATGGACCGGTCTACAGGGGATATATATTCCTCCTCTGAACGTGCCTATGGACTGGTCGGCAATGGATATTTACACATCCGCTGAATTTGACTATGGACCGGTCTACAGGGGATATATATTCCTCCTCTGAACTTGGACTGGTTGGCAAATGATATTTATAACCCCACTGAATTTGACTGTTGACCGGTATGAAGTAGATTATTCACCTCAACTGAATTTGCTCTTCTGATGGACGTGACAATAGATAGAGTACTACCTCTTGTCCTAATTTTGTTTTATGCCAATTTAGATTCACCGACTGGACGGTGTATTGACAAATTGAATTTTAAACGTAAACTATGGTAGTACATGTGCATTACATATTACTCCATAGGCCTTTTGTTTTTGCTGTTGCTGTTGTTTGTTTTTCTTTTTTTGGATGGGAGTTGTCTTGGGGGGTTTTTATTGGGGGTGGGGGTGTTTTTTTGTTTTGGGTTTTTTTTTTGGGGGGGGGGGGGTGACTTCAATTACTTCTACTTATAGAATAATTTTCCTCATACTTGTTCTTCATATATGATCTAATACCAAGAAGAAAAAGACAATAAATATTTATCCCCTTAAACTACATATTACTTGTTCATAATGATTTTTCTTAAGAACTACTACGAATTTCTTTCAGATTTGGCACAACATTATTCTACTACCATTGCATTCAGTATATTCACTTTTCAAAAAGAAAGCACATGGAACAAAACGTTTCCCAACAAGATTTTCCTTAATTATAGAATGACTTCTCGTACATTGTATGTTATATTGTTAAAATTTGCTTTCTATTATTGTCCCCCGCTTTTCGCGAAAGCGTGGGGACATTAAATCTCATTCATCTGTCCGTTCGTCCGTCTGTCACAAAAACGTAGGACCTTCATACATGTATTTGGCATGTGTGTCCCTAATTGCAATATCTTTCCGTTGGTACCAAAATTTTTATCATGTGACCTTGACCGTGACCTTTGACCTACTTCAATGTAATTTTTAACCGTGAGACGTAGGGCCTTCATATTTGGTATGTGTGTCCCTAATTGCAATACCTTTCCGTTGGTACCAGAATTTTACCGTGACCTTTGACTTACTGCAATGTAACTTTTTCACCGTAAGACGTAGGGCCTTCATTTTTGACATGTGTGTCAGTAGACATACACAACCATGACAGTATGTCACAGATCACTGCACCCTTACTGATAGAACCCCTAAAGCGAGGGACCACAGTTCTCTGAATTTGCTTATTATTATTATGATGATGATGATGATGATGATGATGATGATGATGATTATCATTATTATTATCAATGGGAGTATAATCTAAAGAGAAGTGAATATACTTCATCGCCTCAATTTAAAGCGCAAGCTTAGCTCAGCTGAGCGATGTGGCCCCATGGATCTCTAATTGGTTTTACTACAATTACTTTTAATGAGAGAAGCAGGGTGTGTTTTAATCCTTCTATTCTGCTGTTCTGCTTTCGTCATCTAGATAACGAGGCCAGTTTACTTTATTGTTTCATTATCGATTTCCTCGTATGAAATAAATGTGAAAATCATTTTATCTGTTTGTGATTGATAATTAAATATACTAAGGTTGTATTCTATAGTAAAAGATGAAAAGCATAATAATAAATGAGCCAATTAAAAAAAGAAAGAAATTAATAATTGTAGTTCATTGATAAGTCTTTGAGATACTCTTATAGATCTCGCAAATTAAAGTAGGTATTTGTTCTTAGGAAGGTAGCCATCAGTTTGCCATGTCAATTTCATTGTAAATTCTACTTTTTCTACATCAACACAAGCATGCACTACCATTGTACACCACAGTATACAACAGTATGAACGTTTTGAAGCATATTGAGTGTATAGATAGGACATTTACCTGACACAGTAGTTAAACTGTTGCTCCGGAATCCATCGTCGGAAACTCTCGGTCGATTGCGGTTCTCAAGAGAAGCGCAACCGACTGTGGGTTTCCGACGATAAGATTAATTAATGCAACCGACCATGGGTTTCCAATGATAAGAGAATCGCAAACGACCGTGGGTTTCCGACGATAAAAGCGCAACCTACCGCGGGTTTCCGACGATAAGAGGAGCGGAACCCACCGTGGGTTTCCGACGATGCTTGTAATCGGAAATTTGTCGGTTCAACCCTCACATGATATCAGAGTCGTATCTTTAAGCAGTATCTATCCATACAAACGGGTACCGACGTCAGCGGGGTGGAGAACCTAAAATGGACTGGTGTACCCATCTAAGTGAGGAAGGGGAGTTTGACATTCTAATGCATTTTGTTTGTAACACGCGATCCCATTGGCTGACCGATTTGAATACTGCAAGATTATTCACGTTACCCCTGCATTTTTTGATATGACGTCACGATATCCTGCAGTTTCTGATTTGTGACGCCACGATACCCTACAGTTATTGATATGACTTTGATTAGCGACTTGGCTTAGAAAACCATAACTCTGTGTCTCTAGTTGTAATTATTTTTGTCAAATGCATTAGAATGGGGTTACCATGCTTGTGCTAACGTCTCGCAGTGAAACTCAATTTCTGACAGGGTATTCGCCGATACCCTGTCAGTTTTTGTAAAAAAAACTCACATGGCAACCCCTAATTCATGTACTTAAAAACACTTGGTATAAGTATTGGTATTGTAATCCTACAAGAATAATTTTAGGAAATAAGAAATAAAAAGTTTTACCTGAAAGCTAAGCAGGATAAAACATCCATCCAACAAATTAAGAGGTTTTACGCAGTCTCTAAGTGCATCATAAGTGTAGTTTTCAGTGCTTTTGTATTGACGTGAAATATGTACTAAAAATTTTCAGTCATGAAATTTTGTTAAGCACTCTAAAAATAAGGAGCATCTTTGTCATGCATAGCTCTGTCCTTGGCTAACTTTTTGGGTCACTTTGGTTTCATCTCTGCTCTTCAAATATTCATATATTATTAGAATTCCTATCGTTCGACCATGGGCATCACTGAAGGGACATAAGTTGTCGAAATGCTCCTCTGGTGCACAAAATTATAATGTATATATATATATATATATTTGTTCTAATATTCATTTTTACATACTGTAATTAAGGAATGCTATAAAGAAAACTGTTATTTCGGATATATCAACACTTCCGGGTTTTACTATACATACCGAAAGTCATTTGAAATTAAAAATTATTTTACTAAAATATGCACAAATTGACCCTTTTATGCGCGAAATCAAATGACGTCAAAATACGTTACATCTCGGTCATACCTCGGACAAACATTGAAAATGTATTGTGACCTCACGAAATTTAATTTAAGCGTCTGAATGTCACGTTCGTTTACGAAGGAAGGGTAAATTAATCAACGTTCCCCTCAAATTTATTACGTCATAATATACAGTAAAACCTGTCTTAGCGGCCAACTCTATTAAGAGGTCACCTGTCTAAAAAGGTCACATTTTAAATTCCCAAAATCTATGTTTTCCTAAATAAAAGACCTCTGTATAAAGGCCACCTGTCTATAAAGGCCACTTTTGACTCTTCCCTTAGCTGACCTTAATAGACAGGTTTGACTGTAATTATGATGGATTTGAAGGAAAAAAGAGGAGTTACCGGCTCAGTTATGTGGCAGAAGTCACCATGGAGCTATAAAATACATGAATATAAATAATATAATAGAACATTTAACACATTACAAAAATATTTGATTGTAGTGCAATTACGATACCGACTTAGGACGGTCATTTAATTTGACAAAAGCCAAACAAATGGTTTGGTTAACCGGTTTACGGGCCCACCTTCCCACTCACCGTAACAGCAGAACAATCAAAAGACGTACATTTAAAAATTTATAAATAATCCTCCATGTAAAGAACAAGGGTCAACAGGTATCGCATATTGAGAGGTCATAAAAATATAAACACGTGAGGTATTGTAAAAAACATAATGGTATAAAAATATATGCGACATCAACATGATAAACCGTGCTCTGCCAGTCTGAAAGCGAGCTAAGACCCTAGATCTGTAGGAGTCCCGACTATCAGTCAGAGGGGACAAGGTTCAGGACCATGTCTCCTCTGAAAGAGGTTTGGACAAAGCCCGTCATATAGTCCCCACCGTCCTGTTAGTCAGCGTGCAACGTTCAAGTAAAAGTCTGCATAAGGCTGTAGAGGGGCCAAATACAAGACCTATAGTCTTTTTGATGATCTCAATATCATATTGTCTATTTAGGAGACGTTTGACTATTTTATTACATGATAAAATAACGTTATCGGAGCCTTTTACTTTCCTTAGTTTATATACGAGATCACCGTAAAAATTAGGATGGGAAATTCCATTGGATACATACTGTTGAAAAGAAATATTTCCAAATTTAGATAGAAATTCTGAATAAGATCTAAAGAATTTGCCGAATGTTTTTCTTAGCTTGTGATATCTGTAACCCTGAGTTAAAAGTTTAGTAGTAATTTGTAAATTTCGTTTATGAAAGTCCAAAACATCGGTGCAGCCTCTGACAAATCGAACTAATTGAGATATATAGATACCATATGATGGGAGTCGAGGGACGTCGCCATCCAAGTAAGGGAAATTTACAATAGGAAATCCAAAATCCTCACGTTTATCATAAATATTAGTATATATTAGGTGGTTGATAATTTTGATGTTTAAATCTAAGAAAGGTGTAGATTTATCTCAAGTATTAGCTTTATTCAATGTGAGCTCTGGTGGATATATTTCTGATATAAATTGTTCGAATTCAGGGTTGTCGATAACCAAAATGTCATCCAGATATCTGCAAGTATTATTAAATTTGTCAATGAGGTCAAAACGTTTTGATTTTTGAATAGAAACCATAAAATCCCTCTCATAACAATAAAGAAATAAATCTGCTATCAGAGGCGCGCAGTTAGTACCCATAGGAATCCCAACTATTTGTTAATATATCTTGCCATCAAATTGCACAAAAATATTATTCATGAGAAAATCTAGTGCTTTACATAATTCCTTGCAAGTCCAGTATTTATATGAAGTATATTGTTTGTTGGAAAAGAATCCAGAGTTATTGGAAGTACATATGTACGTTTTAGATTCTCTGTGAAAACACCATTGGAGGAACGTTAATGATTTTGCTGTCCAATGTTACAGCTACACAGTTAAAGGAAAAAGGTCTATCTATTATTCAAAATCGTTGAAATCATTTCCAGTGGGACTCGTATTGCATTGATATTCAAGGAAGCATTACCATGAATGATGTCAGCATTCCATATGTTGTGTCAAGAGTCAAGCGAGAGGGAAAATGAGAATGATGATGTATTGGATAATATTAGTTGTGGCAGAATCAGGTATGAATATGAATTTTTAAAGTTGTAAAAATACATAAAATGGGAAAAAACATAAAATCAATCTGAATAATTATTTATAAAATTCTTACTGGTTTAATACAACATGTATTTATATCATATGAAATTTAATTCAATCCAAAACGATAGATGTAAGTAAACACTCCTATACTTTTAACATGACATTTACTTTATTTTTTATTTTATTATTATTATTATATATATATATTTTTTTTGCTACCATTACCTCTTAAAGTAAACTTTAAGATAAACATCTTCTTCAACTACGCTAACCGCCATGATGTATTCTTGGTGATTTCTAAGATTTCATCGAGGGCCCTTTTTTCAAAGTAGAGTTCGAATTATAACAGTGTCTCGCTGACTTCCTCCCTTTTGGTACAAGACACACAAGATGGCCGCCAACTGGAGGTAACTCCTATCAATTCAGGGTCCGGCGTCATTAACTGAGAAAAATCTTAAGTCAACTATTTCATTTTAATTTATTCCATTTGCATACGTTCAAATAAATTGTCATGCAGAATGGTTTAATTCTATTCTGAGAGACTTAAACTCAATAAAATTCAAATCCCAGTTATTAATTCATTATTGAACATTGTTGAAGAATATGAAAGTGTGACTGAAGTATTTTTTCAGTTTATGGTGCCGGACCCTGGCCTATTGCAAACTATTTATTGTTTGAGCATGCATTACGTCATAATGACAGCAGATAGTCAGGCAGAGAACGTCCATATTCAGGGGCGACATCAAATGTGCCGAAAACGTAAACATCTCCTGTTTAGCTCGCACCACCCGCCATGAACGATAAAAACATACAGAGTAAAGAGAAGATATTTCAAAGCTACACTTATGATAAGAATTTTGCTAGTCACTGGAGATCATGATGTAATAATTTCACCCTTATTATTTAAAATTACAAAAAGACGAAAAGAAAAGTTCGACAAAACTATCCATTAATATATCAGCTTTGTTTTTTTACAGTTGTACTTGTACTTTCCAAATCATCGGTGCAATTTAAAAGGAGTCTGGCATTCCATCCGAACTATGACCCATCCCTGATATTAAGTCAGGAAAATATGAATAATGTATTACCGTCATGCATTACCAAATGTTCTTTGTACACCACGTGTTTGGCTTTTTTGATTGACCAATCACAGTGCACGACTTTGAATGCGATCCTCAATAAATCCACTGCTGCGAACACTTCTCCAGGTCATCTGTACTTTGAGAGATACGGTGAGTGTTCAAGATTGTTATTACAATCACGAAATCCTCGAGATTTCAAAAAGACTATATGAGAATCTAGAATCACGTGGATTCCCAGAGTGAAAGATATCAGTCGAGATGACATACTTGAACATAATCCTAATCGAGGCGTTAGCGGAAGTTGGGATGTCGAAGTATGTCGCCCGAGACTGATATATTTCGATCTGGGACGAGAGGTGATTCTTGATTTTTTTTCTCGCCAAATAAACCCTTTTCTACCCTCTTTCAGTGCTTCTTCATTCCCGACAGTTTATACATCTTTGTACTGGTTTCAATACTACGCTAAAAAAAATAGTTCCAGATAGGAAAGTTATTTTAATAACAATAATAGTGTGTAACAAGAACATGAAACCGGTCAACATAAGTAAAAAAAAACATAGAAATATAAAAAGATATAATTAAAACTTTTATTGTATCTCAGGGTGTATAGTAATAATTACGTAGTAATACACCGTACTAGATCGATGTTCCAGATTTATTGATCTAGAGTCCCATTTCCGGTGGAATTCTTCAGTCTAGTATGCGAAAATCTGATTCCTCTATAGTGTTGTTATATCATAGCACAGAAATAAAGGCAGTATAAATATCTGATTTAAGGCAGAAAAGCACAATATTTAAGTTGGTTGGTTGATTGGTGTTTTACGTCGCTTTCAACAATATTTCAGTTATATCGCGACATGGAAGCAGGAGGTTACCAACCTCTTAAACATAGTGGCGCAACCCGGGAATCGAACCCGGATCGTCGGCGCCGCAAGCCAAGCGCTTAACCACTACACCACGCCTGCTCCTCAATATTTAAGAGATAAAATCGATATTCAAAGAGGTATTTTGATAGAACAATGGGTAAATCATTAAAACTGTAAAAAGAAAGAACAAGTCAAAGTGAAAATTCATCACTTACTTCAACCTAAAAAAACTACCCGGAAAATGTTCTTGACAAACTGACAGATATGCACGAAAGCGATTTGTTACTTTTAAGCCCCTTCACCAGTAAGAAACAAAAGGTACATGATCACATGTATTCTACACTGAGGAGATCGTTTGATGATTTTTATTTACATATTGCAGTTGGGTCGCAGAATTTAAAAAAAAAAAGACAAAAAAAAAAAACCATTATTTTGGTGTATGTACCAACCACCCTTTTGGTATATACATTTGGGGGGGGGGATGTTTCCACCCTCTTAATAGACAGAAACCCCATGGTGTGGTTATTTATTTCAACGAAAGAGGGGTTTACTACCACAGTCCCTCCCTCCGAACGCCCACCCCTCCCCCGCATCTGGATCTGGATTTTAGATTTATAATTTTTTAAGGATTTGATTAAATACACCACTGCCTATTAATAACAGTAAATAGTATACCGTTTCAATAATTGTCAAGCCGGTGTTGGTCGATGGATGAGGTGATTGCAACCAAGAGATCGATCCGGGTTCGATTCCCGCCATAGGCACACCAGTGTTCAGTCTTTCGGATGAGACTGTAAAAACCGAGGTCCTGTGCCACGGTAGGCGTGGCACGTACAGTTCCGTCACTGCTTTGGGAGGATCCTCTACAAAGGTATAAATCTTTATGCAATGTATAAGGCAAATGCAGTCACCATATACGAGAGACATTCGCAGAAAGACGTTAAACAGTAATAAATTAATAAATCAATCTAATTTTTGTCGCGAGGTGATTGAATAATGGATGAATCGACGAACGGGTTGATTATTATGATACGTTACTCCATGGCGATTTCTGGTAAATGGTGACGGTATCTTCCTGATGCATTGCATAAAAATTTATATCTTTGCATCAAACCCTCCTAAAGCAATGAGGGATCTCTTATTTGCCACGCCTACCGTAACACCGGACCTCGGTTTTTACGGTCTCATCCAAAAGACAGAACACCGGTGTGCTCACGGCGGGAATCGAACCCTAAACCTCTCGGTCACGAGTCCAGCATCTCATCCACTGAGCCACACCGAATTGTGTTATTTCTCGGTGGCGTAGTGATTAAATATAGTAGTGAGTTGGCTCTTCCTTGGAAAGGTTCAAACGAGTAGTAATATTCACGAAAAATACATGTCATTGTTTACAAACAAACTTTGTTACCGGAAATCCTAAAAATTGATCAAAAATGGTCTTTTTGGTAAAAATTTCCGATCAAAAAAAGGGGGGTGCAACCACTGCAAAACTCAACCTTCTGAATCCGCCAATGTTTAAATAATTAGGCATTCTCCCTATGGTCGGCGTTTTGCGACACCATGTGACACGTTAATTCTTCAAGAACAGAGACTTCTAAATTTATTGAAAAATGGACTTACGTCACTGCACAAAGAAAGCTTTCAGTTCGTAATAATAAATTGACTTGACTAAACATCAATTCATTCAAAATATTTATCTAATTATAAGCACGTTTGCATCCTTAAATTCTTATTTATTTCTCAAGTCCCTATTACTACGGCGATGACCCTGTCTTTCGGATGAAACAGTGAAATGAGGTAGGCGTGGCACGTGTAAGATCCTTTACTGCTTCGGGTGGGTCCGTTGCAAAGGTATAATTTCTTATGCGATGCATCAGGCAAATGCTGTCACCATATACTGGAAATAATTCTGGAGTGACTTAAAACAAAAATTAATCAATCAATCGATCAACTACTCCCATCAAAATCTCTATCATACAAGGCGGATTAATAGGACGAACCCCCCCCTTTTTTTTTTGCCACAAATATGAGTAAAACTTAAGATTTGGTACCATAACTGGCAGAGTATTTTGCTGATACTCGACTATTCACATGTGTCCCCCTTATTTCAAATTTCCTGGATACGCAATTGCTATTTTCTTTTTATTCTTCATTAAATTTGAATAAAACGGTCAATTTCGTTTATGATAATTTGAATTTTATCGTATATGTATAGAAACGATTTCATCGATTATATATACATTAATGATATATAAACAACTGAAACTCTTTATGCGAGCAAGAAAAGACATTTCGGCCTTTCGACAACTCGAGTTGAAAACATTCATGTCTGGGAAACCATTATCAATCTCCTTCTGTACATCTACAAAATGTATCTCGAGGGTTTTTTTTCTTTCATTAATGTATCTAAAATCGATAAAATCGTGTTTACTCATAAAGGATAAAATTCAAATTACCATAAACAAACTTTACTGTTTTACTCGTATTCAATAAAGAATAAAAGAGAATAAAAGCAGTTGCGGTTCCAGGATTTCCGAAAAAGGGGGGACATGTGAAAGTCAAGAATCAGCCAAAATTACTCAGCTATTTTGGGTGCCAAATCTGGAATTTTACCGTTATTATTTGAGATTTTTCAACTTTATCATCTACATATGTCATGGACGTCATTTCTCACAAAGGTCTAGTTTGCTTTCTAAAAATGGAGGCGATTAACCATAAGTATAACAACTTTTCTATTCTCTTTTAATTTTTTTTCCAATGATAAAAGCAAGACAGCGGCCTTTAAAGTGTATAACAGCTTAAGATCGTGAAGTCAAGATGAAGAAATGTATGAAAAAATAATTTATTATTAATGAAAGTCTTGTTTCTGTGTATTTCGTTTCATTTATTTCCCCTTTGAAAAGTACTTTTACTAAATGCAATCATTGTAGAATGTTGTGCCAATTCTTGTAGAAATTATTATTATTATTATTTTCTTTGTTACTAACGAATGGTATGTGCCAATTTCTATAATATTTGTTGAGAGGAAAACATTTTTAAGGTTGAACATCAGCTTTTTCTATTTTCCCAATTATCTCCCTTCAAAAAGAAATTTTACTTTGAACAATTTTTTTCTTTTTACCACTTAAATCCCCTTTGTGTTTTCATTCTCGCTTTAATGCGTTGATGTATGAGAAATGTATGAATCTGCACTCAATAATTCATGACTCCTTATTGAGTTTATGACATTAAAAATAAAATAAATGTTCTCTAAAAATAAACACAAATTATACCTAAATGTCATGGATCCATCACCCAACGGATTTGACTGAAAACAACGAAACTTGTGAAGGCCCATTGAGTACTTCATTCATGCCAAGATTCATAATAATTAGCGTCAATTGAATACATCTTCAAGGGTCTAAGACAAGAGTATTAACGGGACAAGAGGTCACATGTAGGTTTGAGACACCCTTTTTCTCTCTCTCTCCAATTTTACAGGCTCGGCTACGCCACTGGCGTTTCAAAATGAAACACTCACTCAATGTATTGTTTATCAAATTATACATTGCTTTTACGATTTACCTTTATTGACTTAATAATGACTTACATTTTATATGTTTTTCATACATTTACAGAAAGGCATTAATAAAATATTCTTATGTACTTTCACTCGTACTTAGTAGTGCTGCCGTTCTCCCGTACACCCCCTCCCTTCTCATGATTAAGAAAAACCGAATGACACCATCGTCGTTAAAATACTAAATGTGCACGTTACAGATATACATGTACCTATATATAGAACTGTGAAATACATGTAGTAGAAATTATTAAAGTTCAATTTAAATGATTTTCTTGAGAACTGCTCAATGATTTATTACATTTAGAAGTAGATTCAATCGCTCCCAATACAAAATCAACTCTAAAGAAAGAGACCATTAGTCTTAAGTCAATATAAAACATTGAATTATTCCCTGCTTCCAGAGTTAAAAAAAGAAAAACAAAACTGGGCAGGCGGTCAGAAAATTTTTTTATTATACATGTTTATTCTAATTTTTTTCAATATTTTCTTGCTGATAGAAATACTCACAAGACAAAAACACAATTAATTACAAAAATCGCCCATTTTCACATTCAGAATAGATGGGTGAATATGAAAACTTCAGTAGAAATGAGTGAGTAGAAATCGAAATCCATTAATTTATCAAAATAGTTTCTACACTGCAATATTTCTGGGCAAGGGTTTGAAAGATATTACTTGCGTGGCATAAAACAAATACTACATTTTGTTTCGGCTTAAAACATATAAGCATAGACTGGTATTCGGCATCTTCAAACAATTTAATTAACAATGGAAATTGGTTCTACTTGATAATTTGATAATCTTATGTAATTGTTAGCAACCTTTATCGCATGTTGGTACAGGAAGTGCCGCTCTCCATCCGGCATGTAAACGTTCGCTCAACTGTTTCGCAATCGTGCCGAACTTCGGATCAAAAATACGATTCACATTTTCCTCGGGATCGTTGTCATGGTCATAAAGTTCAGATCCGAAGGATTTTGTCCAATCAGGTTTGTAATTCGGGGGTCTGGAAAATTTAACCCATTCAGTATATCGATACTGGGTAGTCCGCATCGTATATCCCATTACAGATGTATTGTTTTGTTCGCGTGGATATTGAGAAAACGCCGCCGTTTTCCACGACCCAGAGGGATTTTTAACCAATGGGAGGAGACTTTTGCCTTCAGTGCATAAACCAAAGGAGGAAGAATCCTCGGGACATAATGACAAAGATTTCAATCCGGCCGCATCAACCAATGTTGGGAAAAGATCGACAAACTCCGTGAGTTGTTCAGTAACCACGCCAGTATCTGTTAATCCGGGTATCCGCACCATCATCGGCGCATGCGTCGCAAGTTCAAAGTTCGTTTGTTTGCACCATTCACCATGTTCACCAAGTTGCCATCCGTGATCACCGAAGAATGAGACAACAGTCTCGTTTTCCAGATCCAAGTTCTGCAACTCTTGCAATACTCTTCCGACTTGCGAGTCGGTCCAACTTACTGCGCTGTAATATGCGCGACGTAAATCCCGCACTACCTGATCAGGTAATGTAGTATTTATATTACCACTTGCATTAAGTGATTTGATGTCTTTGAAATCTCGCAATCCTCCGTATGAAAACCAGGCAACGGCTGGCATATTTTGCGGAGCGTAAGGATTATCCGGAAGCTTTATCGCCCCTTCTGGATATTGACTTAGCATTGATTCCGGAAAAACAAATGGAAGATGTGGCTTGTGGAATCCAACTGCAACGAAGAAATTTTGTTTTCCCGACTTCGCATTGGCTGCTACTGAACGAAGTGTTGTTATAGCGCGGTCCGCAATCTGAGAATCCGGAAGCGGTTTTTCTTTCTGTTTGCTTTCTGAAACAGCAATCCAACTTTTCTCACGCGAGTTCCAATATATCATATTTGGAGCGTGAAAATACGGATCAGTCCATGATATCGGGTCATCATTATGGGAGGCCAACCATCCTGGATGAAAAATCTTACCCATTCCGATCGTTCGGTATCCATTTTGTTTGAAATATTCCGGAATGGTAGTAAAGTTCCCTCCAACATTACGGAAATAGTGTGATAAGTCATACACATGTGTTGTATCTGGTCTCCTGCCCGTCAGTAAAGATGATCTACTCGGCGAGCACAACGCTTGTTGTACGTAAGCACGTTTCAGTACAAGGCTCCGACTGGCAAGCGAGTCCAGGTTTGGGGAATGAATAGATGGGTGAACCGGAGACGGAAAATCTGGTCCGTAATACGAAGCCAGTTCCGGTCGCATGTCGTCTGATACCAGAAACAACACATTCATACGTGCATAACTCCTTTCATATAAACAAAAACATAGCAACATCAAAATTAAGTATGCCATGGTAAAGTGAATACAGTAAGATTATCTTATCAAAAGTACAGCTGCTTGTCTAACAGTACAAGTAGTATCGACATGTAGTGTGTGTAGTTACATAGTTCATGTTCCGTGGTCTACCCGTGTGTAAATGACAAACGTCGATCAAATTACTAAGTAACAGGTGCGAATCAAGAAGTTTTGTTGCAAGGGGGTCCATTCCAATGAATTTTCCGAGAAAGGTTTCACTTATGTTTTTGTGTGTATAATTACTGATTTCACATCGAAATATAACAAAAAAAGAGTAATTTTTCGTCGAATCTGACGGTGGGTCCAGATCCCTGCTAACCCCTCTGGATCCGCGCATGGGTAATGCATGTTTATATAGGTATCACTTCGTTTTCACTTTTTTAGTTCGTAGTAAAATTAAAGTATTGATCGAGGACTAATTCCGGACTGAGACCAGTTACCTGTTATTACATTATTAGGAGTATTCAAAAGTTTACGGAACTTTCATTGTGGGCCGGCCCATCTATTGTTATAAGTTTGGGAAAGCTGAATGTGTTTCTGCGGTACAGTAAAGCCACACCCCCAGGATTTTACACCAATGATAAAATTAGGATTACATTCACTGCGGAGATAGCTTGTGTCACCTCGCTGACCTAGTTTGATAGATTTATGTTAGCGTAGTATGTTCGAGAGTTTCTCTGATTTACGTCACAACAGAGGATATTTGAAAAATTTGTTGGAATGTTTTCGGCGGGAAGAGAGGGGGGGGGGGTTGTTACCTTACAATTTTAGAATATTTGACGCGCTTTCTTCATAAGCAAAATTATTATTCGGTTGTGTAAGTGACCTTTGGTTAATCATAGCGTGATGAAAGTCCTACTAAACTTCCAGAATACAGAATGCTACGCTAAGAAGGACGTACCTGCATAACCAATTATGTTCTACAATTCTTTCTTTTGGCAAGACGATAAACCTTAACTATTTTATATGAACTAAAACGTGAGAATAAAAAGATTGCCAACCGGCACGGCTACACCACTAACAAAAGTTAATTTAACCAGTAAAGGGTTGGTTACCAGAGTAAACAGCCAGTTGCTTATAGGTTGGTTATATTTTGTTGTTTAAAAATAAATATTAGATTGATTGATTAATTATTGTTTCACGTCACTTCACGATTATTTCACGTATATGGTGACGGTATCTGCCTGATGCATTGCGGTATAGAAAGTATACCTTTGTAGCGCGGACCCTCTCGAAGAATTGGGGGATCTGCCACGCCTACCGTGACACAGAACCTCGTTTCTACTGTTTTTCTACTCTTTTTAATAATGTATGCGGATGATACTGTGATTTTTTCTGATTCCGTAACAGTGTTGCAGAGTCTTTTAGATTCATTGTGTGTGCATACTGAACGTTGGTCATTAACTGTAAATGTAACTAAAACAAAAATTGTAGTTTTCCGAAACGGAGGCACTGTAAAAGAAAATGAGAGGTGGATGTTTTATGGTGAAAATACAGACATAGTAAATGAGTTTTGTTATCTTGGTATTTTATTAAATTACAAAGGAAAATTTCAAAACCCACAAAAACAGCTGTCTTTACAATGCAGAAAAGCACTCTTTGCTCTTAAAAGGAAATGCTCTGATTTGTCTTTTAACCATGCAACTCTTTTATCTTTATTTAACACGTACATAGCAAATATTGCCAATTATGGATGTGAAATATGGGGGATGCACTCTGCCTCGGATTTAGAGAAAGTACACTTAAATTATTGCAAAAACATTTTAGGTGTTAAAAGATCCACTCCAAATGCCATGTTTTATAGTGAGCTTGGAAGATTACCTCTGATGTGTTTTAGAAAACTAAAAATCATAAAATATTGGCTAAAGATTATGCATTTAGATAATTGCATATTACAGCCAAATTGTAAAAATTGGGTTGTTAATGTATACAATGTTTTATCAGAATTGGGTTTAAATAATGTTTGGAATAATGCTTTTAATCTGAATGTCAAGCATACTGTTGCTACTGTAAAAGAGAGACTTATGGATGTTTACAAACAGTCAATTTTATCAGAAATCAACACTTCACCTAAATGTTTTATGTACAAACATACTATTGATCAAATTATGCTACAACCATATCTAAAGCAACCTATTTTTAACCAGTGCAAGAAATTTATTAGTAAAATCAGACTTTCATCACACTGTTTATCTGTTGAAACTGGTCGTTACAAAAATATACCTTTACTTGTATTACAGAAATTGAAGATGAATTTCACTTTATCTTGCAATGTCCATATTACAACAATTTTAGAGTTAAGTTTTTGAAGCCTTATTATTATCGCAAACCCTCTTTCTTCAAATTAGTTCAACTTTTAAATACAAACAACACAAAAGATCTATGTAACGTGGGAAATTTACCAAACATGCTTTTAATCTAAGAAAAAAAAACATCTAATCATGTATCATATTTTTATTTTTATTTTCATATTCATGTAATGACTGTCATCGCCATCATTAATACTTAACAACTTATATATATATATATATATATATGAATATGTATATATGTCTATTGTATTATGATCAATAAGCTGTATTGCTTACGATGAATAAACTATACTACTGTCTCATCTGAAAGACAGGACACCGATGTGCCCACGGCGGGAGTCGAACCCGGGACCTTTCTGTCACCTCATTCACTGAGCCCACCGGTTTAAAACAAATAAGTAAATGATATGGCTAGTAATTTTAAAAGTACATTTCCATATCATATGCAGGCTAATCCATAAGACTATAAACTTGCTATTGCTTTAAGTACTGAATGGGTCTAAATGATCCCAAATATATACTATTTGCTGAAATATCAACGGAAGTGATATTGGAGTTTTATACGTCTGTGGTCGATCATCATGGTCTTTATATGTCTGCTAATTTACAGTCACATGTTTTAAAACGTTATTCTGCTCTAAACATTCTTTGCAGTTTTATCAAAAATCCCATTTCAGGCCCACACTTTGGTGCTTGCGCCAAATAGTTCCTTGTATATATTGCAGAGAGTCACGTTTCAAAAGCCGAAATAATAGATTAGCCGTGAACAGATCCTCAGCCAGTAGTATATGTATATCCAAGGTCCATTGTACTCCCGGGTGTTTCACTGTTTCTATTTGTGCTTTATATATATTTTTTTCTGTCAAAACTCGCCTCACCCCCCTTTCCGGCAAAGGGGGCGTTGAATCCGCAGCTGTGGGTGTATAGTAGCATGCATCAGTTAGAAAATTTGTAGGAGCATAGGAAGGAAAAGGGGGTGTAAAAACTTGTAACTTACAAAAACATGTATATGTAATTCACGACCCCCCTCTCGAAGTGCTTATTTGGAGTAAACCCCCCTTTTTTTCGTGAAAAACATCTCTTACGAGACCTTGTAGGACAATGTAGGATAATTTAAAAATATAGTCAAGTGAAATAAAATAATATAAATTGAATAAAAGTAAATGAATGAATACAATAAATGTAGGCTAGTTGGTTTAATATCAAATAGTGTGGTAAAATGTATTGTTATTGTTTAAAGTAATGTTCTTCAGAATTATAAGAAAATTATCAGTATAAATCATATTTAAGACTTCTACTGCAAATTTCGTGTTGTTGTTGTTATTGTTGTTCGTCTTTTTCTTCATCATCATCATCATCATCTTCTTCTTCTTCTTCTTCTTCTCCGTTGTTAAAAAAGTTGTGATCTAAAAATAATATCTCTATTGTTTCACGGCGATAAAATTCACAAAACACAACGAGTCTAAGTTTTACAACAACAGTGGTGCCAGGTTGTACTAAATACTGTTTTATGTATCGGTGAACCAATAATTTACACCTGGACACCCCTATATCTATTCAATTGAATTCTACTATTTTTGAAGTCACAGAACCCGGATATGCAAACTTTACTATACATAGTGAGACTATATTGCAATATTATTTATTTACAGTGGTCAAAATTGTGAACGTAGCAAAGGGGAAAACTACCTATCAAACATCAAAGAATTCGGACACTTCGTCTCACTTCGCCATAGATGGGCTGTTGTTCTATGACAATGCTACCTGTATACGGTCATCCCAGGCATATGACGAAGGCTTTAGGCCCTCGTGGACTATAGATCTTGGCCAATCTTTTAGCATCTATACTGTGAGATTCGTTGTTGGAAAAAATTCAGGCACAGGTAAGTCGGCGAACGCTTCCACAAGAACGATAACTCTCTTAATACAAAGTTTTAGATTTTACTAAGAGCAATGTACAAATACTTTCTCCTTCGATGGAGACGCAGTAACAGTGGCGGATTTAGAGGGGGTGGGGCGCCATCTGCGTAATAACATGATGATCTTTTAATCTAGGGGCTGAACGTTGGATGTAACAGGTCAACAGGGAATGTTTACGTTTTCGTAGCATTTTATTAAATCCCATCCAATCATTCACCCAATGAACTCGATTTTACTGGTTTTACTTTGCCCGGGTAGGGGGCCTTAAACTGACAAATTCATTTCAATTTATTCAAATTATTTCATTTTAATTTATTCCATTATCAAAAGTTCAAAATAAATTGTCATGCAGAATGGTTTATTTCTGTTTATCGATAGAATAAGATTCAATAAAATCCAAATCCCAAATGTAGTTGTCGGACATGGGACCCCATATATCATGTAAAATAGGAAATTCATATATCGAAGAGTTGACCTATTTACGGTGCTAGTTTAGTTTTATGGCTTGTTATACCCACTTCTAATGAAACTTCTTCAGATAAAATAAAAACTTTCAGAACAGTGTTTAGAAGGTTATGTGAAGATGTATTGTTGTTTTTGGTTCCATTCCAGAATCAAAGTTTTGGTGCGTTTTGTACATTTTTAGATTATTTCTCTCTGGGAAGGATCAGTGATGTGGCATAACAATTCTAGGAATGTACCATTTTTACATAGAGAAACTGCAGTGGGGTCACTGAAATCAGAATTATCAGTGTTTTCTTGAAATGTGGTCTAGGTGTTTGGTTGGAGTCCCTGAATACATATTTTTTATCTACTCAATGTGCCCAGGACCTTTATACAGAGGTGACCTTTATACAGAGGTGACCTTTATACAGAGGTGACCTTTATATAAAAGTGGTCCTTATACAGAGGTGGTCTTTATACAGAGGTGACCTTTATACATAGGTGACCTTATACAGAGCTGAATTCACATAGAGGTGATCTTTATACAAAGATTTATTTTACAGGAAACTATCAAAAGAGCGACTTTTATGAGCAGATGACCTTAAAATAGATGTGACCGTTTATTCAGGTTTCAGTGTACTTTGGTATTGTGAGATCAATCGGTCAGGTGCTTGGTTCGTGACCGAGAGGTCCCAGGTTCGCGGTGGACGAGGCACTTAAAAGATCTGTCGATGCTTCGTGGGGGTCCGTTGCTTCGTTTGGGTTGGTTGTATAGATCTGCATATTTACAGGCAAATGCCGTCGCCGTGTAAGCTCAATAATACGTGTGACGTAAGCCAAAAACTTTCGTATTTTGCATGACAATTTCGTGCAGTTTATACAACAGTAGTGCATGCGACTCAAATGGAAAAAAAATGTCTATCATTACAGAGGAATGCAAAACGACTAAACTAGGACAGGAATACACAGGGAAGGTAAAGACAACAAAGACAGATATAGCATGCCAGCGATGGGACGTCCAATCTCCTCATCAGCACGTTCATTCTTCATTAGGGGACCAAGAAAATTATTGTAGAAATCCAGATAATGAGCCGGAAGGAGTTTGGTGTTATACACTGTCGTCATCGACCCGATGGGATTACTGTGACGTACCATTGTGTAGTAAGTGAACAGTTTTCAGTTGCAAAACTTGGCTATTTATGTTGGGTGGGCGGCGGGCGTCAGCAATTGGTTTCCGGACTCTAACTCCCACAACTATTTAGTTATAGTAATGAAATTTGACACACAACCTCCCTATGAGCCGAGCACGAGGATGTGCCCTATTGATTTCGGAAAAAAGGTCAAAGGTCAAGGTGATTGGTCCTTGATGACTAAAATTGGTTTCCGGACTATAACTGTATTTACATTCCACCTATTTTTACGAAGCTTCACATACATACTCCCTATGAGTCTTGAATATGCCCTATTGATTTCGGGATCAACAGGTCAAAGGTCAAGGTCATAGTGAAAAAGTATAAAAATCAAGGGTATGAAAATGTTTTGCAACTCGGCATACTGCATCTTTGATGCAACTTCCTTTTTTTCAGATCACACCAAGTCTTTTTTATGTTAAAGTTCAGCTGGTGGGTAGATTTTGTGATAGGCAATGTAACAAAAATTTATACATGTATATGTGAGCATTTTAAAATGTTTTTGTCAAATTTGTCCCCAACCGAAGTATATCTCAACAGTATCCATTTTGTGAATTGTTGTAAAATTTGAAATCAATATGGACAAGATAAATAAAATCTTACATATTTGATTTAAATTTGTGGTTTACTGCATTTGAATTTATGAAAATGCAAGGAAAAACATGTTTATCAGATTTTCTCCGACAGGTAGATCAGATTTTGCGATCACAATTGACGATTAAACGCTTTACAGAGAAAACAAATTACATGACATTGTTTCATGAAAGCTACACCTGTATAAGAAAAAGACGGTTTCTTACCACAAATCCGTTTATATTGTAGAAGGCATTTCAATAAGATCCATAGCATAAGACTAGATTTCTGTTCAATGCATCAATCAAATGCCGTCAAAATACAAAAGAAATTGATTGTCTTAGCATGACGTCATCCATATTAAGGTCACTTTACAGTCTTCCCTAAAGTGACTTTTACGCACAGGTCTGACTGTATGCAAATGAAATAAATATTTGTATTATAATATTGCAGTCCTCTCTAGTAATATTGGAATAATAGAAACTTATCTTTAATTATTTGTATTTAATGGGTTGTAATTTATAACAGTTACATCTGAACTTTTATGTTAAGGTCACAAAGGGGAAGACATTTATTACGGAGATGTCCTTTATGTTAAAATTCGTTTTGCAATAAATACATGTATATCAAATGAGAATTTTTGATTGTTTCAAATAAATATTCTATTTAATGAATTTTTATGAAAACCAGGGCACAAGCTATATCACACCCGGAGGTAATGATAGTTTCTGTGTGTTGTGTGTGTGTTGTATGGACGCCTTATAGAGATGACCGTTAAGAAAGTTTTCACTGTACTCCTTTCATATTCATTGTTCATCATGTTTAAAAGCAAATTTACTATTCTGCAGTAAACACAGTCCATGGCGTGAGTATTCTAGTCGGACAAACCTCTGATAATATCACTACGCAGTGCGGTTTCTACGACGGCCCACCTATACCAACACAATGGGTAACGATTTACTGTCCTCCGTTAACAAGTGGACGCTATGTAAGGTTGCAAAAACATTATACAGAATTCGAGATGTACCTACAACTATGTGAAGTGGAGATACAATCACTTGAATAACACTGTTATGAGGATTATTGGCTGACAACGTGTAGCAAATCTGTAACATAGAGTGCTTTTAAATACATGTAGCATCGGCAGGTCCAATTTCCACCAGATGGCGCTCTCGAGTTCTAAGAGCTCCCTCTTGTAGAGATTTCAGTACGTCTTGTGCAAAATACCGTCATTTGTTCTTCGTTGTTTTCTTGGCGGCATAAACTTGTTCATTGTTATTTTTTAAATGCATTGAATTGAGTTTTTATAATAACTATTTAACACATTAAATGACTTATTGTTACACGTTATTTGTTTCGTATTTTCACCCATGACACAAGTACATCACTTGAATTGCCTTGAAATGCATAAAATCAAAAGTCGTATTTTCTTATTCATTTCAACAAAATTATTATAAATATGTCCTTGACATCGACTAAAATATGTCCTTGACATTGACTAAGTATTACTGGTTTGTTCGTGTACCAGTTACAATAACTGCCCCATATCGGCTTCTCTTGGGAATTTTCGAGACTTGCCCATCCTTTAAAAAAAATTAAGAATGATGATGATGATGATGATGATGATGATAATGATGGTGATGATGATGATGATGATGATGATGATGATGATGATGATGATGACTGTGGCGAATCCAGAATTTCCGATAACGGGGGCCCATGTGCGAAAGTCAGGTACCGGCATTAGCCAAAATACTCAGCCATTTGGTGCCAAATCTGGGTTTTACTCATATCATTTGAGTGATTTCAACCTTGTCATCTATTATATACCATATAAATTTGTAGCGAAAAAGGGGGAGCATGCACCCCCTCCCTCTAAATCCGCCACTGAATGATAATAAAGCACAAATGTCCTTTATATATTACTATCCTAGCCCAGCATAAAGCTTTAACTTCTACCAGGCCAAATAACACTAAAGTAAAATATAATGGTGTCGAAAATTTGTGCAGCATTTTTTTATTTTCGAATTCAGTATGAACGATTAAAACAGAATTACTTGTTTTCAATATTATCCCAGCAGGCGCAATCATTTTTCTTCTTTGCCTTCCAGGGGGTTCATATATACCAACGCAGTATCATTCTGTAACAGTGACATGCACTGTAGCTCCAGTTACACATATTACTGATACACCCTTTACAAGTTGTGGAGTGTGGAGCACATACTTCTAGGTATTGACATAAGTTTTATAAGTGTATCCCATTACTTAACCATGACATTTCCTATAGAGTGTTAACCCCCCCCCCCCCTCCCTTTCCTCCCCCGGTCCATCTTCCTCATATCTGCATTAAGATATTTTGAGTCTTGTGTAAGTTTTGGACATCCATGATGGATGTGGTCAACCGAACAGGAAAAACTCACTCCTCGCAAGCAACTGATCTCATCTCTATACCCAGAGTTCCATACGTGCCCGACGTCGCACGGTATTGTGGGTGCAACAATGATATAATATAACAATATTTCGTATTGTACTTTATGTAAAACATGATTCCACAAAAGTTATATTTCCAACATCAATACTGTCTTCTTCGGTATGGTTTTGACGTGGTGTATTGCAATATGTGCTTTGTATATACATGTACATGTATTTAACATGACGACATTGTATCTGAACAACAGGACGATGGATGGATGATCAAATATTTTACACCACATCAAGAATATTTCACTTTTGGTGTGGCGGTGCCCGCCAGGTGCCTTGCATCCTCAATCTTGACATATACAACGCACCCTACCTGTTCATTTGTACCGATACAGCGGACCCACCTGTTCATTCGTACCTTTACAGCAGACCCACCAGTTCATTTGTACCTATGCAGCGGACCAACCTGTTCACTATTCCTATACAGTGGACCCACCAGTTCATTGGTACCTTTACAGCGGACCCACTTGTTCATGTGTACCTATGCAGCTGATCAACTTGTTCGTTTGTACCTATACAGCGGACCCACCTGTTAATGTGTACTTATGCAGCTGATCCACTTGTTCATTTGTACCTATACAGCGGACCCACCTGTTCATTTGTACCTATACAGCTGGCCCACGTGTTCATTTGTACTTATACAGCGGACTTGCCTGTTCATTTGTACCTATTCAGTGGACTCACCTGTTCATTTGTACCTATACAGAGGATCCACCTGTTCATTTGCACCAATACAGCGGAACCACCTGTTCATTTGTAATACGTCATCGTCCGTTGTGACACCAGTGTTATAACGCCACCTACAGACAGAACAACGCGACATACGCGACCAAGTCCAGCCTAAATTTGAACTCTGGAGCCTCTGATCACGAATCAACGCCTTTACGTCAGAGTCAGATCGACTTAATCTGTCAAAACCTGTATGGAAAACTCACCAAGTAGAATACATTAAAGTGACCATTTTATATAAGTTTACTTTGCGATGAAATGGGAATGAGAGAGAGAGAGAGAGAGATTTCACTACGAATAACGTCCACTGTAACATGGGTAATCGGTTTAACTTGATGGACCAGAAACTGACGACTCATTAATTTTGTGGAATTCGGAACCAGGACTTTGAACCCCTTTAACACTGCCGGGAAAAAGCTGCAGGTTGCACGAAGCAGGCCTTGTTCCAAAGTCTATTGAGAATTGCTAATGTAATTTTTCTAGTAGGTTTTAGTAATGATAATAACAAAACTTTTCAAACAGAATTTGAAATTTCTGCTCTGTTTTTCCTAATTAAAAATGAAGGCTTTGTTAGTGAATATCCTCGAATCTCGAAGAAAACCAACACACTAGATCTGCTGGAGGGTTTATTTCAATCCATGGAAACCCCTACAACTTTAATCAGAGACTTCTAATAAATGTATAAATATCGATAAATATCGATTTTATCTTGTCTGCATTTCTGCCTGTATACTTTCGATTATTAAACATCTTTTAGGACTTAATTTCACCTTATTAATATAGTTATATTATTATATTGTTATTGATTGATCGGGTTTTTTTTCTCCACTCCACGATTATTTCACGTATATGGTGAAGGCATCTGCCCGATCCATTGCAGAGAAATTTAAACCTAAGTAAACCAGTAAAAACATGGTGTTATGTTGACCCGGTGATATATATATATATATATATATATATATATATATATATATATATATATATATATATATATATATATATATATATATATATATATATATATATATATATATATATATATATATATATATATATATAAATAACACAAACATGATCTTGACATTTTCGAACCCTCTTTCGCTGATAAATCTGTATAAAACAGTTGTCCGTCCGTCTGTCTTCTATGGCTGTGAGCTGTGGAATAATCTCAGATCTCAAGACATCCGTTGTTTTAATGTTTTCCAACATTATGTTTGTAAACATTCTCAAAATTTGTCAATGCAAACACGGTCGGACATAGCAGAGAGCTTGGTATGCTTGTTACCCATTGAATCAGAAACTGACACTCGTAAGTTACTGTTCTTGGGTCGTCTCTGTAGCTTAGATAATCATTACCTTCCCAAGAAAATCTTTCTTCTTAGATTATTCTCATTTGCAGAGACTCTACTAAAAACAGATATACAACTCAGATTTAAAAAAAGACATTTTGCAAATTATATCCGAGTATGGATTAATGGAACATTTTTTTTGACAACTTGGCTTAGTAATGGTACCGTTTCTGACAAACTAACATGGAAGAAAATTGTACACAGCTCTGTATCGCGACTACATGTCAATAGGAGAACAACTCGAATTACAAGTGACCACAGTTTCTCGTATTTCACCTAGGTATTTCGATTCCACGATCCCTTGATGTTTTGGCATCTAGCAAAAACTATGCATGACACTTCAATGTGCAAATTCATATCAAAACTTTGCACAATGGTCACACATTACCACATAGAAGTATTTACGCTTTTCGCTATGGCTTACCAAAATATTTTTGAACACGCAGTTTGCACATGCGCTTTCACCACAAGTATCTGTGAGGAATGGCACAAAAAATATAATCGAACTGTTTGAACCTGGGTTATGCGCCGAGTTGTTTAGTATCTCAGATGAAGATCTTTATTTTACCGGCCTCTTGAGACGTAAAACTCAGTTTGATATAGGAGCAGAAACATGAAGGTATTTCTGCCTTCACATGCAATTACAAATTTGTGAAGGTATCGTGTATGCTTTACAATAAGTATATTTAGCCTACCATAGGTTTAGTTGTACATCGTATAAATAATACATCATAGGCGGATCTAAAAGTTTTGAAGGGGGTGCGCTCCCATGACTAACATTTTGCGCTATTCGGTGTGGAAAGGGGGGTTAAAAATTATATTTTTGGGAAAATTTTCCTACCAAAGGGGGTGTAACCCTTGCAACCGCCAATGTACATGTATTATGAACACATAAGAACTGGTGTCATATTATTTGATTTCCGAATGTTTATATACAAACTGTCAAACATATATTTATATTTTTATTTTTCATTTAGATTCACACTTTATTTTTCATATCTTGAATTGTACTATGTGAAGGAATTCTATGTATTTTGTAAAATCTCTATCTTAGAGGAAATAAAGATTGAATGCCAACCACTTAGTATTATTACTATTATACCATAATTTAGAATCATATATAGTAATAAAATTAAATTTGAGTTGAGAGTCATGGAATCTGCATGGGTGCCACAGAGTGAGAGACAAGACCTGCGCCTTATACAACGTTGGCTGAAAAGAGGGGCACAAACAAATCGAGATATCGTTTAGACCGTTGACCGAGAACTATACACAAACTTGAAGAACGTACGGATCCGTTTTTGTTTGTACTGTAAAATTTCAGCAGGTGCGTGCCTGGTTACATTCTCATGGCGCTATTGGAAAGCGAAAATATATCCTACTGACAAATCTGTCCTCTCGACAACACTCAAGCAGGTAAAGTGATCTACATTACAAACATAATGTCATATATCCCTCAAGGTATTTGGAAAATAAATGCCTTGATTTCGAATAGCTCAAATTTCCTCTGATTTGTTTACAACCTTCAATTCTTCCTCTTCTTTCACTTTAATTGTGACAGTTGTTTTGGGAAAGGTTTCATGCCTTATAAAATATCGGGTTTGCCATCAGACAGACAGATTGGATGAATTTATTTGAATTTGAATGTTTATTTTTGACTCGGTTTTCAAAATGATTGATTGACAACTGATCAATGTCATGCAGATATTGCACTTGTTGACATATTTTTTCAATTTTCTTCTTCCTATGATTTTTAAACTGCCTCTGGTGTATTGTCACAAATAGTACACTTGCCCTTATCCAATTAAGGGAAACAACAACATATTTATAAATTCCATTATACCATGAAAGGGGAGCCACTAGATATTGTCCACCACCATTCATATCTAGGAGTAAAACTAAGCGATACACTAAAGTACCACCTGCACATAGACACCATCTGTAAAAAAAACATCAAGTGACGTGGCTTCCTGAAGCAGAACCCCAGACATTGTCCATGTAAGGTAAAAGAAAGAGCATGTCAAAGCTTAGTTAGACCAAAGCTTGAATATGCTGCACCAATATGGAATCCACAGCAGAAAACCCAGGTAAAACAAATAGAGCAAGTTCAAAGAAATGCAGCAAGATTTATCAGCAATAAGCCCTATATTCCAACGAAACCTGACAGTGTAACATCTATGATCAGAGAACTAAACTGGACCACCTTAGAACAAAGAAGATTATGGGCAGATGTCACCTTAATGTACAAAAGTGTGCACAATCTAGTTGCTATACCAACACTATACTTACCAGACCAGGCCACTATGCATAATACCCACAATAGCCACAGCTATAAATTCTTACCGTACCACTGTCGGATCAATTATACCAGCATTCATTTTTCCCTAGAACAATTACTGTTTGGAATAGCTTACCAATATATCATCAGTTGTCATGGCCCCATCTCTGGATGCATTCAAAGAAACCATCTAGACCCAAACAATTATAGCCTGATAGTTCTTAAGCAGTGTATAATAGTTTTAAGCTTTTATCTTTTATTTCCTAACTCAGTCCATTTGGACTTTTAAAATTGATATTCTTATGCCATTTTACTGCACGCATGTACATAGTTTCCTCACTATAGATTATAATCCTTATGGATTTTCACAAGTATCGAAGTTGAAGTTGAAGGTCTTGACATTACTACTATTCTTTATCAATTTTATTGTTTTGTGGATTTTCTATATTTTTCAAATTTTTACCATTTGTTGAGTTGAACTCAAAGGGAATGCAAGAGTATGTGACATATTAATTCTTATTTAATAGTAAACTTGTAATTTTAATTGTGACATCTCTTAATGGTCTAATTGGCATTCTTAACAATATATTTTCTATGAATTAAGTTTACACTGTACACGTGAAACTGCTGCATATATATATTGGGAAAATTAAACATAGCAGAATTTCAAGTAGTATGAAAAGTATAATAAGTAGCACATTGTATGGTTGCCAGGGGTTTCGTCCCTTTTTTGTATGTGGCCCCATGAGGTTTTGGCCCTTTTCATGTTTGGCCCCAAGAGGTTTCAGTCCTTTTCTGTTAAAAAATGTGCTAACATCCAATTTGGCAATGTCCTGTTATTCGCACCGCAGCCTTCATTTGTCATGCATGTAATAATTTATTCTATTTGACTAATGTAGCGTATTTGATTGTTTTATTAATTTTAATTTGCTTATTCCGACTATTATGCAGAATAAAACAAGACATGGTATAATAGTTTAGAGATCGCAAGACAAATAACACAATATTGTCGATAATTTCATCTTCCTACAATAAAATTCTTTTACAAAATCATAATTTCAATGTGAGGAAGCAAAGGAAGATAACTCTAGTTTCTCATCAGCTCTTTCATTTTCTCCGACAGTAGTAAAGTGTGATCAGGTATAATTAACCCGAAATGTCAACAATCGTCTATACCATTTTATTTCTTAAAAGCTAAACTTATAATTTCAGTTCAAATCATCCCAAAATAAACTCAGTAATGATTTTAAACTTAAATTATTTCAACTTATATCGAAACTTACATTGGGGACTGAGATGTTCCTCCAGGGCCAAACTTGAAAAGGATTGAAACCTCTTGGGGCCGAACACGCAAAGGCCCAAAACCTCTTGCAACTCATTGTATTAATCTTGCTGCATGAAACTGATGTCAACAGACATGATTACAGACCATATTAACACGATGAAGAGAGGATCATGTACATCAACATCTATCTTTCCCAAACTCTTAGCTCCATTGGAACTGCATACTCCATTTTGTTGAAACTTTGTACATAGGAAGATCATAATATGTAACTATGTATGAAAAAAGGACAATGCTTTATTACAGGTTGGTTGGTTGATTGGTGTTTTACGTTGCTTTCAACAATTTGTCAGTTATATCGTGACATGGAAGCAGGAGATTACCAACTGTTTGAACATAGTGGCGCAACCCGGGAATCGAACCCAGATCGTCGGCGCCACAAGTCAAACGCTTAACCAATACACCAAGCCTGCCCCCTTTATTATAGGAGTTATAGGCCTTTGGACTTAGAATTTTTCAATTTTGCAGAAATATCATCTTCTCATCTCTACTCCTCTCTAACCACTCAATGGATTTCAGTGAAGTTTTGTACAAAGAAAGATCACAATATATTGATATGCATGAGGATAGGAGGTTACTATAATACAAAACTTTTTGTACTTTGTTGCCATGGGGATATTTGTCCCATTACGACAGTTCTAAATCTTAAAACACCAGTCTATTCCATTGCCCACTTAGGTGGAAGAAACCTTATTTTGGAAGGTACATCGGAAAACTCCCTATTTAAAATATTTCTTCAAACCCAGATTTAAGAGCAGCAGTATATTATGACTTGGTACATTACATTGCCCACATAATACAGTACGTTGACTTTATACAGATGGGTGCAGTCCTAGCATAACATACATGTTAACGCGAAAAGCAGTCATGATGACTGCTTTGAGCACACATACCAGGACTACCCCGACCAGACGCATGTGCACTCTTTACGTTGAAGCAGGAGGAAATTCGTGTTAACGTGAAATATATTCCTGCGTGTGCTCAGTCCAGTCGCGTGTTCACGTGCTTAATTTTTCTATGCCGTGGTATGGATAAAGCAAATGAAATGGATCTAATTATATTAGCAAGAATGTCGCCAAATAAATGTGAATTACTTATATTTAATTATGCCTTTCATATTACAAAACTTAAGACAGATGATTTATCATATTACATTATCACACAGACATGTAACAAGGTATTTATGAAAAAATTTCTTCTCACAATTTACAGTATCATGTTTTTTTTTCTAAATTTTATTTATGTAATTTAGTTTTTAATTTGTTTATGTATTCATTTATTATTTGATTCATTTATATAAGCATTTATTTATTTTATGTTTTTATTTATCAATTTGTGTAATTATTTATTATCATTGTAATAATTTTTAATTATATATTTTTTTTCTTTTTATTCGTTTATTTATCATTATCATTAATGTTATTTATTATTATTATTATTATTGTAATATAATATAAGATTAAATTGCACATTATATATATATTAAATATATAATATAATATAAGAATAAATTGCATTATATTCAACGTTCAGAAATTGCATCCAGTATTTTTAAAATTTATTCCTCAACACAAAAGGGATTTATTTATTCTAAATATTTTTAATTGCACATTTATGTGTTCTTATATTTATATATTACAATGTATATGGTGAATTTCCTTCAAGTCCTTCTATATGTAAATGTAAATTTCTGAGTTTTAAGTTGTAAGCAAGGGAATGTGACAGTCAAATGTGTTAGCATGGTCTCCAAATGAAACTGACGTGGAAAACTATGTTAACACAAACATGTGTGCTCAGCATTCCTGATTGCTCTAGAAAAGCAAACTTCATGTTCACGCAACGTTCACATAATGTTATGTTAGGAATGCACTCATTCGTAAAAGTCACCCACATCAAGAACAATGGATTTGGTAGGTACCTAAATGCAAACTTTGTCATCATGGACTTAAGTAGTTGAGAAATTGACAATGAAGACCTGTACAAATTCAAGGCATCAGAAATGACATTATTGTAGATGTATAATGACAAAATCACTTGAAAATGTGAAGTAGAAATACTGAGACAAATACACAAAACTTAATTCTTTTAAACAGGAAATATTAGTAGATCTTAAACTATACATCCTTGTCTTAAAGAAGGTTGAAGTTTACCTACCTTGTATTTCCGTGGAAACAATCCAGACATTGTATGTTTCGTACTATGAAACAGAACAATATGTATTATGTAATATGGCAGTCTATGATGCTTATATAGCCATATTTTTAAAGGAGTCTCATTTCATTTAATATGCTCTTTATATTCAAGAAATGCAGCATATTTTTCTTACGATTTAGAGTAAGGTACATGTAGGGTATACAGAAAGGGAATTATCGACGTTTTGAAACTTTAGAAACTCTTGTATAAAAGATTTGAAAAAACTCTGGAAAAAATTAGATTTGATGTAACAAAAAAACCATAGAATTATACATGTTATATGAGTGAAAGTATGTTTATCATTATTCTTAAGGTAAAAAAGAAAATTTGAAAATGACAACATTTCAAAATGAATTTTTGAACAGACAAAATTACAGAGATTCATTCTTCCATTTCAGGATGAGTGCCGACATTCTTCGCTCAGGAGCGGCTTCTGCTGGCTTTCTGGATGTCTCAGGGTTACCTCCCCCTACATACATGACATATAGTGCAACTCCTGCAAAGCGTCGGCCAAAGTAAGTTTTACTTATAGAGTAGCTAACCTGTCAAACGGAACATAATCTCTGCAGACCACACTTCCTATACTGAGTTTGTTGAAAGTCATATTTTAGAAAAGAAAAAGAAATAATTGAAAAGAGAAACTTGATAGTTGATCATTATTGCATTGTGAAATCTGATTTTATCAGCTTCTTGGTGCAGTCTGAATATAATATACAGTTAAATCTCGAGTTAGGTGAAGTATAAGTAAGGGATGTATTGTTATATAGACATATTACTGGGTTCAAAATTAGCAGTCGTCTGGTCGTCAAAAACGTCCTAGAATCTCTTTGGGCAACCTAAAAGTTCAGTAAATATAATGGAGGTAGTTCGAATTTTCTTTAAATTTGCTAATTTAACAATTCATAATTTTTGCCAATTTCGAGCCCTGATATCATAATCAAGACTTTGTAATTGGTTTGAGTTAACAAGAAATTCAAGCTATTGGTGTTTGAGTAAACAAGAGTCAACTGTACATGAATATAAAGCTCAGGTGCAACGTTTAAAAAAAAAACTACAGACTGTAAATGAAATCTGACATAATACTGAGACTCCTTATTTGTAGAATAGCAATCTCTTACCAAAAGGAAAGTTACCAACTATCACTCTGACATAATTTGTAGAGTCTGTATGGGTACTAGCATGATCTCATCAAAGTGTAGTGACTGACATGACATCAAGATTTTGTAGTATTGCCATGACATGACATCAAGGTTTTGTAGTACTTACCTGATATGACATTAAGAGTGTAGACGCAGAAATGATAGCCATAAATGACTTGATATTATCAGAGATTTTAGGTACTAACATGGCCTCATCAAAGTGTAGTGACATGGCATCAAGATTTTGTATTACTGACATGACATTAAGTGTTTTAGTCTCTGACATGGCATTAAGAGTTTGGACACAGAAATGACAGCATCAAATGACTTGATATTATCAGTATGTAGTTACTTAAATGACATTGTAGTAAGGGACATGAAGTCAAGGGCATGTATATAGTGACATGAAACCAGGTATTGTAATTACTGTCATGACATTAACTTGACCAAGAGTGTGTAGTTATTGTATTGAAATAAGACTTTGTTGACATGACATAAAGTTGTAATAAGTGACAAAATATAAAGAACTTGACATCAACAACTCAGAAAGAATAGACATCAACAGTGTGTATTCAGTGATATTAAATCAAGTGTTTAAGCACAGACATGAATCAAGAGTTTGTAATTAATGATGTCAATTTGAAAAATATTTGTAATCACTGGCTAGACATTAGGAGTTTGTAATTACTGTATGACATCAATTGTTTGTAATTCTGACTCGTCATAAAGAGTTTGTGACCTCTGACCTTAAGGTACCATGGTTACTGACATAAGTTTGTAACTAATGATCATGACATAAAAGAACTTTTAATTAATGTTTTGACATCATGAGTTTTTTCAATGATTTGACATCAGATGTTTGTACTTACTGCCATGTCATAAAGTGCTTTGTAGTTACTGTCATAGCGTCATGAGTTTTGTGACTGACATGCTACAAAAGAATTTGTGGTAGGTAATTGCCATGACATCATTTTGTTTGCAGATCCTGGCATGACATCAAGAATGTTTTGTTACTGTCATAACATAATTCACTTCCTAGTAATTGTCATGACAACAGTAGTATTGTCACTGACATTGGTAATCCGTATGAAAGAATTTGTTGTAACGTTCATGGCAGCATGTATTTGCCTGCACTGACATGATGTCAAGTATGAGTTGTTACTATTACATCATAAAAGAAGTTTATTTACTATCATGGCATCATAAGTCTTTTCACTGTCATGCCTTAAAAGAATTTAAAGTTACTGTTGTGACAACATGGCATTGTCATTGAAATGACATCAAGCATTTGTATTTACTGCCATTGCATAAGAGAATTCACATTGTCATGAAATCATGAGTCGTCAATGGTGTGACTGAGAAGAATTTGTAGGAACTATTATTACTGCATGAGTTTTGTCTCTGACATGTCATCCAATGTTTGTGTTGATAGACATGTAATGAAATACTTTGTAATTACTGACATGATATAATGAGTATTGGTTGCTACCTTGCTTCTGACATGACAACATAAATATTGTCACTGTCATGGTATAAACAATTGGTTGCTACTGTTATGACAACATGAGTCTTGTCTCTGACATGTCATCCAATGTTTGTATTGATAGACGTATAATCAAATACTTTGTAATTACTGACATGACAACATGAGTATTGTCACTGTTATGATATAAACAGTTGGTTGCTGCTGTTATGACAACATGAGTCCTGTCACTGACATGACATCAAATGTTTGTTAATAAAGCTTAGCTATATTATTTAAGACGAAGTCATTGTTATAACATCATGATTTTTATGCCCCCGGATCAATAGATCGGGGGTATATTGTTTTTGTCCTGTCTGTTTGTTTGTCTGTATGTTATCAACTTTAACCTTGGCTGTAACTTTTTAACCGTGAGGGATAGAGACTTCATTTTTGACACGTGTACTCAACTAATGAAGCCCTTTCAAATGACCCCAAAGTCGACTACCTTTTGACCTTGTAGAAGACCTTCACCCTAAAAATAACATTTTTGGACTTGGGGCTTTAACTTTTGAACCGTGAGGGATAGAGACTTCATGATGTGTAATCAACCAATGAAGCCCTTTCAAACGACACCAAGGTCGATGACCTTTTGGCCTTGACAATGATCTTCACTCTAAAAATAACTTTTTAGACTTTGTTGCAACCGGGGACATTAGTGTTTCACAAACACAGCTTGTTTCATTTCGCACAAAATTAAGGAATTTGAATTTACTGTCATGACAGCATTATACATGTATAATACTGATATGATTTTATGTAATATTGACATGATATTACATAGTACAAATTATTCTCCGTGATTTTTCATTTGTTAACAATAGTAATGATAAATATTTTTGGCAGGTAATAAAAAATGGGAGGTATTAGATCGAACCTAAATCTCCTGTTGTGTGATATGACTCACTAGCAAAAAAATTCACACAGCTTTGGCCAAACTGAGTTATCTATTGAAACCCTTGTGTGTACCTTTAACTCAAAGGCATTTGAGTATTTGCTTCGATGAGGGGAAAGGGTACTATTTTTCAATTGAGATTGGGGCCGAATAACGAATCAGAAGGGGCCAGAATTACCTGTCCTTGTTTATATGCCAATATGGGGTGTAATGATTCTTTCAAATAGGGAACAGTTTGCACTTTTAGCGTCACGAAAGACGTTTAAATTAAACAACAACATCTATTGTCATATAGATTGGACCTTTCGCACTTGCTATCAACGGAAGAATTGTCAAAGTAGCTAAAAGAAAAAAGAAAAAAAAAAAAAAGAAAATAAAACTATCATATAAAATCGTGTAAAATATATTTTAATACTTAACGAACAAACACAGCTTGTATTTAAGTCAAGATACATGAATGCTTATATTTTTGACAAGCAGATAAAGTTTAAGAAAATATAGACAAGTCTACAAATCTATATGGCGTCCATGTAGACATATTGTTTGTAATTCTAGTCAACAGAGTTAAACAACGATTTATTTAAAAAAGTTTAGAAATTGAGATTTAGAGATAAAGTTTCCTTTAATCCCGGGGATTTGATGTTTCAATCGTTCTGAAGCCTCGTAGTGCAGTGTGCCTGTTGAAAATGTTATTGAAGTACTCCTCTATGATTTACTACAGCAGGTGCGAGTTAAGATTGTTTGAAATTCGGGTTTTCTTTAGACAACAGAGAGAAACGGTGGATGGATTGAAATTTCATCTTGGTCACTGTACTTCTTGTGGAGATAATGACAATCGTATAAATAAAAGTAAATATGGTAAATAAAACGTGTTTTAAAAACGTTGGACTAGGTTGGTTTTTTTATTTGAATATCTTTTAAAAACGGAGAGACGACTACGCTGTATTTCTTAAGTCGCGTCGGACTTGCAGAACATCAAGAATAAGCACGAAAATAAAAGACATACAGAAATATTAGATTGTTATACAGTTGCGATACCGACTTTTGACGGTCAGTTGATAAGACAGTCGTTACTCTGTCGGTGTGGTAAACCAGTTTACGGGCCCTTCTTAAGACAAGGTCAAGGACCATTCAGAAGTAGTGGATCGTGAGCTGATAAAAAATTGTTTCAAAGTGAAGGGTCTAATACCAAAACGTGATAAAATGTTATTAATTTATCTATTATTGATTGATTGATGGATTTATAATAAAAACACTACCATTTTCCGTACGTGTCTGCCAGCGGCCTTCCTCGGCGGACTTTATTTTACTGTTTGTGTTACAGTACTTCTTTAGACGGTACAACATTAGGGAGCAACCATTTTATTTTTATGGGGTGGGGGGAGGAAGACTTTGCAAAAATAGTGCGATTCAAATTTTGGGGAAAAAATAATCCGGTCCGATGGGCCGGCAAAAAAATAATAATAATAATAACAAGAAATAAATCAAAAAATAATGCGGCTTTGAAATTTGGCAAAAAAATTATTCAGGTCGGAGAAAATATTCCTCCCCCCCCCTAAAATCAAATGGTTGCTCCTTTATGGCGCTGAAGTAGTCATTTAAAAGGCGTTTTCAATGTTATCTAGGAATATATTAATTTATTAATTTATATAATATTTATCCTTTATTTATCTATTTACTTTTGTGAATGGGTGGTGGCGGTAAATGCGGATAAGTTGATATCGGGATGCATAAAACTCACTGAGTTTTCATAAGATTTCATAAGGTGAGAGATTACTGTGGAGACTTTAATGGCCGTCATAGCTCAGTCGATAGCGTGTTTGACACAGAAACGAGAGGTCTCGGGTTCGAGTCCCATCAACGACTCGTAAGAATTCTCTCTTTTGCCAACCGACGAACCAACGCCGCTAGTCATTATAGACTTAGGAACCGTTGTAGCTCGGTGGATGAGGTGCTCGGCACGTGACTGAGAGGTCCCGGGTTCGACTCCCGCCGTAGGTACACCGGTGCCCTGTCTTTCGGATGTGGCAGTGAAAACCGAGGTCCCGTGTCACGATAGACGTGGTACGTAAAATATCCCTTACTGCTTCATGTCAAGTAAAGCAAAGGTGTTAATTTCTATGCAGCAGTGTATTATACAGATGTCATATTCGTGAAATCATAGTGGATCAGAGAAAAAATCACTCAATCATGATAGGCTTTGTCACGGTTAAGAGGTCTCGGGTTCGAGTCTCATCAGCAACTCGTAAGAACTGTAACAAAAATGTCAACAAAAGGTACATGTATATGTATGAAATTAGAACAATATGTAACTGGATGGTCGCAATCCACGCCTGGAGTTACTGAATGATATCCATTTGCCAAAACCAAGAGTGCCAGAGCAGCATGCATTTTCACAAAGAATCGTAAGTTTTTGGACGGACTCGTTGCATAGATCGAAAATTTATTTTCACTCATAAAATCAGGTCCTTTTGAACAGCAAGCCTAGAATCCCAAGCGCTAAGCTGCAATAAGCGAAATATTTTATATACTTCTCGTTAAGTGACGAGAAGCAACAAACCAACAAATAAATCGGATCTGTTGAATTGAGTAATTGATTGATTATTGTTTGACGTCACTCTACGATTATTTCACGTTTATATATGATGACAGAGGCATGTTGGAACGTTTGACCATAGATCCCAGAAATGGACTGGATAGGTAGATGAGTAGAGCATTTCATTTCTCTAGTTCCGCCATTGTTCCATCTTTTTGTTTTTTAAATTCATCGAATCATCGTTGCAATAATTCAAGGCGCTACCTGCACGTGATAAAAGGTAATAATACACGTGCAGATAGAATCTGAAATGGATATAAACTTCACTGCTTACAGGCATGCAACTCAAATAGAACCTTTGTTTTGCGAACTCGTGTTTTCGTGCTTTTGTATTTGCTCTCTACTTCAGTAGTTTGAAAATGATGTAATTCATCAGTTGGTCCGAGTGTCGAATACAAATATCACAATGTTTATATACATACGTTGTTGTCACGGAATGTGATTTTGAGTTTGAAGGAATGATATTCTCTCCATTTAAAGAAAACCAAAAGAGCTCGAGGTAGGATATATTTTGTGAATTAGAAAAAAAACTCGCTTTTTTAAAATCTGAATAATAATGTTTCATAATTGTACTTTTAAACATTAACATTTACGTGTTATGGAGCAACCATTTTATTTTTATGGGGGAGGGGGGGGGGGACAGGGAGACTTTGACTTTGCAAAAAAAAAAAAAAAAAGTCTGGCCCAAATTTTGGGTGAAAAAAATTTGGGCCCGGAAAATTTTTTTCCGGGATCATAAACGCTCATTTATCTAAACTTTAAAAAGTGGGGGGAAATAATGCGGCCCGAAGGGCCAGAAAAAAATTCGGCTCTTAAATTGGAGGAAAAATTTTCAGACTGGTGAAAATCTTCCTGCCCCCCACCCCTCTAAAAATCAAATGGTTGCTCCCTTACTGCCGCTTCAATGCAATTTTGTTCCTTTTGATGGCGATTTGTGTACTTTATAGAAAGGTATTGCAGTCAGAGAGACGGAGAACACGGTAATCGATTGGACGAAAGTCCTAAAGGCATTTTCTCTCTCTCTCTCTCTCTCTCACACATCATTCGTAATTTGTTTTACGTACGTACAAAATAAATCAGTAAAATCATTAAGGAATCCGTACGTAAAAACGTAAGGAAAAACTGACGATTCCTTGTAAAAATGCCTGCTTCTCTGGCACTCTTGGTTTTGACAAAAGGATATCATTTGGTAACTCAAGGTGTGGATTGCGACCATCCAGTTACATATTGGTCTAATTTCATACATATACTTGTACCTTTTGTTTGACATTTTTGTTAAAGATTCGAAGAAGTCCTCCAAAGGGAAATCCAAAGGTACATGAAAAATAAAGGAACACAAACACTCTGTATTGCAAATCGGTCTCACAGATTTGAATTGAAAACATGGATTTTACATAGCCTTGTATTTGTTATCTGAAAAATTGCTTGATAAAGGTCGTGAGGCCGAAAATTTGCAATACAGAGTGTTTGTGTTCCTTTATTTTTGTTACAGTTTTACAAAAAAGCAATATCCCAGCACAGTATTCAGGGAAACTGTGAAACAAATGCTAAGTAATTGAGATTATGAATACATTATATAAAAGGTGTACAAATAAACAATTGGTCGCTCTAGTAATAGACTTTAGGATACAATTTCAATCGATTTACTTTATTTCAACAGGAAAAGGTTGAGTCAAATATCCTTTCTTTCAGAACTCTTTGCTCTCTGCCGAACTACTTTACTCTAGTCTTTCTCCTTCTGTTCTACCAAAAACTACAGGATAATAATGTTGGTGGAGTTTTAGGTAAATCAATTGCCGATTCTCAAAAGTATTGACTTAAACTAATTCTTCCCTAGATACTTACCAACTCTTGAGGACTTGTACTAGCACACACTTATACCTTATTGGTTTTATTGAATTTATTGATCTTTAAATGAAATCACAATTTCACACAGAGCGTCTGTGTTTTAATTCAAGTCACAGTTTGCGAGAGATGGGAAGTCGAATCACGTAGAGATTTGAACACGGCAGACATTGTGGAATTAATATTGCCTGTGATTTCTCTCATGATAGAATACTCCGGTAAATATCAGTATCTTCCCTGTGATGGAAGAACCTGGTAAACTATCAGCATCTTCTCCCATTATAGAATAACTTGGTAAAATATTAGTATCTTCATCCATGATAGAATAATCCGGTAAAATATTAGCATCTTCCCCCATGATAGAATACTCCGGTAAATATCAGCATCTTCCCCGTGATGGAGGAACCTGGTAAACTAGCAGTATCCTCCCAATTTAGAATAATCCGGTAAAATATTAGCATCTTCCCCCATGATAGAATACTCCGGTAAATATCAGTATCTTCCCGGTGATGGAGGAACCTGGTAAACTAGCAGTATCTTCTCCCATTCTGGAATAATCCGGTAAAATATTTGCATCTTCATCCATGATAGAATATTCCGGTAAAATATCAGTATATTCGCCATTATAGAATTATTCGGTAAAATATCGGTATCTTCAGCCGTGAAAGAAGAACCCGGTAAAATATGTGTATCTTCCCCATGATAGAATAATCCGGTAAAATATCACCATCCTTTCCATGATATATAATAATCCGGTAAAATATCACCATCCTTTCCATGATATATAATAATCCGGTAAAATATCAGCATCTTCCCCTGTGATAGAATAATCAGATGAAATATTAGTATCTTCCCCATTGTAAAATGTTCACTGAACAACTGTGGATGGACTATTTTTATGCCTCCACCATGAAATGGCCGGGGGCATTTAGTGCTACCCTGTTCCTTTATTCCGTCATCGAGTTTCCGCTTACAATGTATTTTATATTTGAAGGTTTGATGGATTAAATGGATATTAGGTATACAGATGTATCAAGGGAAGATGCAGGTCAATATGGTCCGGTAATTTTTGACAGTGTTACTGCCCTTGAACATAGAAAATTTCTTAAAAATGACAGTTTCCGCTCATTTTCTCTTTGAAGTATTGATGGATTAGATTGATATTGGGTATATAGATATATCAAGGGAAAATGCAGGTCGAGATCGAATATGGGTGTGGTCCGGTAATTTTTGCCAGAGTTATTGCCCATGATCATAGAAAAATTATTAAAAATGACAGTTTCCGCTCATTTTCTCTTTGAAGGTTTGATGGATTAAATTGATATTAGGTTTATATCAAGGGAAAACGCAGGTAAAGTTCAAATATGGGTGTGGTCCGGTAATTTTTGACAGAGTTATTTTCCTTGAACATAGACAATTTCTTAAAATGACAGTTTCCGGTCACTTTTTCGGTGAAGGTTTGATGGAGTAAATTGATATGTATCAAGGGAAAATGCAGGTCAAATACGAATATGGGTGTGTTCCGGTAAGTTTTGACAGAGCAATTGCCCTTGAACATTAAAAATTTCTTCAAAATATTAGTTCTCTGGCACATTGAAATTCTGGTTTTGTTTATGTAGTTGGCGGTAACGAAAAAGACAGGCGACGGCCATATTACCCCCTAAGAAATTTTACTGACCCCCTATTCGGTCTTTTCGTTATACAGAGTTACTTCCCTTTTGGGACGGTATCTGACGTAGAACAATTATGACATCAAATTCTTTGGAAGCTGATCTGAAACTCAGGGAAATGATAGTCCACAAATGACGTTTTCATAGGAATTTTATCACGTCATAATTATTTTACGTCAGATACCGTCCGAAATGGGAAGTAACTGTGTTTCACGAAAAGAGTCAATAGTTTCATAGGGAGTCATCACGTGACACGATTTTACTCCATGAAATGGGACAATTTTGTCCGAGGTGCGATAAAATGCATTTGTAACCTAGTAGTTGATGATGTACTTGGGAATTTCTCAATGTAAGGTCACAACAGACGAAAAGAAAAATTGAAATAGATCACGAAAAAAAAAAAAGGAGAAAGAAATAAAGAAAACAGGTGCAACAAAATAAAACATTTTCAGATTGTCATATTTTATCACTACACACTATACTGATGTTTATATGCACTTGTATCAGATCGTAGAAATTTCTGACTAATTAATTTTAAATTAATTTTATAAACCTGTTCATCGAATAAGGTCAGTCACCTTGTACCTAGATTTGTAGTAGACATATTTAACTGTAATCTGCCTTAGGTTGTGATTTTTGGCAGACCAGTCCAATCTGCTTGTATTTTAACATATTGTAGTGGTTGTCTTTTTGAAAAATGAATTTGATTTCATTGTGAAGGGGTTGGTTTTCCTTCAAGTAATTTTCGATTCTCAGTACCTATATCATATAGGTGTCATTGAATAAAAAAAGAAGTTGATCAAGCTTAAAAAGCCTTTATATGTCTTGTTTACATTGATTTTTATCTGAAAACTTAATTCCACCCACGTAGCATTTAGGTGGTAGACTTTGATTGAAAAAGTGTTAAATAGAGTAAAATGAGGTCTCTCGTTGTCATAATTGGCAGTGACATTGATTTTAACTGAGGCATAATCCATGACCGGATTCAGAGGTGCGTTCAAATGTCAAGAAAAGTATTCAGTTAAATCCTGATGACTTTTTGTTTAGTTGGTGTATTTGTTTTTTTGTTTTCTTTTAATTTGTGTTGTTTGTCTTTGATTTGTTTGTTTTTGTTTGTTTGTTTTTTTCTTTTAGGGGAGTTTGTTTTTGTTTGTTTGGGGAGTTATTTGGGGGGATGTTTTGGGGAGCTTTTTGCATTTTGATAGCACAAAAGGTCAACTTCCGTTTAAAACGTTCTGGAACACCCTTTGAGAACAAAACGGAAGTTCTAAATCATACCCACGTTTGCGTAATTGCATCTCGGTAGAAGAATCAAACATGTGGAGGATTCAGACAACATTATAGTACATATAAACAAACCGGCAAATTTGACATAGGTTGGGAAAAATGTGTATGGAGCCTTCAGATGACAGATCGGGGATAAGTTATTATTGCCGGTCGTTTGCATAATGTTTATATATGTTAGATATTTGTTCCATTTGATGCCGAAATGCGTAGAATCGTGCCGGCCATTCCGTTTATCACAATTGCAAGTTTACGCAACTTAAGGAATTGTGGCCCTATCATGTATTGCGCAAAATAGTAGGAAGGAAAGTGTTTTTTTTCCCCAAATCATATCACATAATTTCGTTAAAATCCAGGGGTTGGGTGTCAGTCCCCATTCCCCCCTGTGTAAACTAGATCCGCCCATGACCCCTTTTTGCAGAAAAATAGACTTCTGGATCCACCTCTGTAAATGCATACAGTATATGACACTTTGTGCAGAAAAAAACATCAAAGAATAGTAAAGGTTGAACATACGTAGTCATTCGTGCGAGTCAATACATATAATAGTCAAAAGAAAGTCATTTAAACTTTCATTTATGTATTAATCCCTGATTATTTGTGTACTCCGAGACTTATACTATTAGTTAAGTACACATAGGGGTCGCGTCGCATGCATTGTATGTAACTAGATAGGGATAGAAATGTGTATTGGCGAATTTGAAATGTGAATTGATGGATAACGAGTGTATAGTTTGCAGAGAAACGTGTATTGGCGAAAATGAAATGTGTATTGGATGCATAAAATGTGTATTATAGTGCATGGGATTGTGTATTGCCGAGAATGAAATGTGTGTTGGGTGCATAAAATGTGTATTGGCGAATAAGAACTGTTTTGCAAGAAAAAATGCATTGATGAACATGAAATAAGTACCGGTATTTCATGCATAAAATGTGTATTAATGAACAAGAACTTCATGTATTTTGTAAGGACAAAATGTATTGGCGAAGATGAAATAAGTGTTTCATGCACAAAATGTGTATGATAAATCATATCTGCATTGAATAGAAACGTGTATTGGCGGATCTGAAATGTGTATTGTATATGTGAATTGTGTATTGAAAATATTCGCCTGCATATAGATGTGTATTGAAGAATATGAATTGTGTAATGAAATGTTTTAAAGAGTGTATTGCAAAACACCCATGAGCTGGAGTACACAAATTGCACATTTCATAAAATTGTGTATTGGCGAATATAAAGTGCGTATTACACAAGAATACATTCTATTGAATGTTATATCTTAATACGAAATATGTGTATTGGATTATAATTATAATAAAGGAAATGTATGCAAGGACAGGTGAACTTGTGATTTGCTGGCTAGATGTTCGTTGCATTGAAATGTGCATTTGATGAAGTCATAAGTTTTAAATCCACGGTAATGAATTTCGGATGTGTATTGCATAAAAATGTGTATTGCTAGTTTTACGTATATAGTATATGTTTATTTAATGATATATTCGGGTCTCGTTCAGATTGTTTCTTGACAAGTCAGATATTGTTAAAATCTATTTCTGATGACTGTGGTATTCCGTTAAAATCCTTTTTACATAATTATCTTCCTTTAAGACCTTATCTGAATTTGTGTCGTTTTCCTGTAAGGATACATTCGGGTTTTGCTCAGTTCCTATAGGGTTATATCCTTATTTACATTGGGATGATTTTCACGTTGGAGTGCTGATATTAAAAACCATATCCCAGTGGGCATTGCATAGGATTCAGGGTTTGAATTTTATGGTATGAAATTCAAGATGTAAACTATAGGGTTGGGATATAGGGTGTTAAATTCAGGTTTGAAACTTAGGATGTGAGATTCAGGGTTGAGATTTAGGTTGTGAGATTCAGGGTTGAGATTTAAGGTTGTGAGATTCAGGGTTGAGATTTAAGATTGTGAGATTCAGGGTTGAGATTTAAGGTTGTGAGATTCAGGGTTAAGATTTAGGTTGTGAGATTCAGGGTTGAGATTTAAGGTTGTGATTTTCAGGGTTGAGATTTAGGTTGTGAGATTCTGGGTTGAGATTTTAGTTTTGAGATTTAGAATATGATGAGCCGCCGTTGAGAGTTTATGTACGTTGATCACGTGTCTTCCTGGCCTTAAATGTAATTTACTTATTACTTACCTCTATGATGTTTCTGTTGGACATTATTCTTGTGTATTCTTGTATCTGTTCTTTGAGAAATTTTTAGGTTTTTCTTTCGCCTAAAAAGTAATTAGTATTTCAATGATAGATTCACGTTTGAAGTCTCATTTATTATATTCTCAGTGTATGGTAATTTGATAGTGCTTAACTTGGGAAGTTTGTGCATCAAGAAGTATCAAAATTCAGTTAATTCGCCGAACGCTTCAACCAAGGATTTCTGTATTTTGAATGATTGACATAAAAGGAATTCTGCACATTTAATACACAATAGTTCTCTCTTATTCCTATCCGCTTTGTTTAAAATATTTAAATTCATTGTCAACTTAAATAAGCGAAATCGTATCATACGCTTTGTTACGAAATTTGAATTGTGAACACCCTTCAGAGTGACAGCCGGTGTGATCTGCTTCATAATTGAATACCAAGATATATTACTTTAATTTATTCGAGGACCGTACAATCAGGACGATTGTCACTGATATTTATATTGTTCAAATACACGCAGCTGCAACAACTGTTGTAGTATACAGTATAATGGAAAGTATTACCTTTGCGAAGATATAGAATACGTGAAACCGAGTGTTCGATTTTGTGAGAGGTGTATAGAATATAGAAAACGGAGCGGTCGATGTGATAAAATTATATTCAACACCGTTATTATGCTTGTGCTATAAAAGTTTCAGAATGGCGACAGAAGTTCTACCTCAAATACTTATTTCTTCTCCATCAGTGTCGAACGGTTTGGACGAGTCCATTACACCGAGATGCAATAGTAGCTTTTCGAACACTCGAGTTCCAAATCTCTCAATACAATATTTGAAGAGGAAAGAGTTGAATTTGTCTGAAATGTGTCAAAATGAGTCTAATTCCGCTAGTTGTAGATATCGCATTAAGAGAAATAACTCTCTTTCGCCTGATAGGATGCGAACTAAGAGAGAAAATTCAATATCACCTGAAAGAAGTGAATTGTATTCATCTCGTTCTGCACCAAAAAGTTTGATTTCTGCAGACAGCAATCGGGATCTAATCATTCATTACGTGTAAGCATAGTCGGATTGTCTTTGAAATCTTTGTCATTGAAATAGTTTCTGTGACTGGTATAGGTCGATATTGTTTCACTAGTACATAAATATAAGCTTCTGGAAGCCAGTGGGACTCCGTGGATGATGTGTTCGGCTCATGACCGAGAGATCCTGGGTTCAACTCGCGCCATGGACACTCCGGTTTCCCGTCTTTCAGATGGGTCAGTAAATAGCCCGGATGCTGTGTCACCGAAGGCGTGATACGTAAAAAAAATCCCTCACTGCTTCGAATGGGCCCGTTGCAAAGATTTCTATGTGATGCATCAGGCAGGTGCCCTCACCATATGCGTGGAATATTCGTTTGAATGACGTAAAACAATAATCAAATGATTAATCAATATGAAGTTATGGAAAAAATAAACTTAACACCAGATCTGTCAGTGTACTAGAAACCTCGGACAAGAAAAAATCTTAAAGCAACATTATACTCTCTCTTTCTGTCTGTCTGTCTGTCTGTCTGCCACTCTCTCTCTCTCTCTCTCTCTCTCTCTCTCTCTCTCTCTGGGTGTGTTTGAGATTTAGCATTCTGTGTATATGTATTTGGAGCAAAGGTGTTAGGTCCTAATTGAATTATGTTCCTTCACTCTCCTGAGGACTGAGGTGCTCTGACCTACGTCCTTTCTCACATACCTAGGTTTGGCTTACTGAGAAATAGTTTTTGTATTAAATTTGCACCATTGATAACCTGTTTTGGTTGTTTTCAGATCTACACCGTCCACTATACGTGTTCCACAGAGTAGTAACGGAGACCGAAGTCCGACCCTGCACCGCCCTAGAACCGCGGCTGCTGTGCTCGACTACCAGAAGCCAGAGTAAGTACAAAACTATCCTGTACAAAGTCAGATCAAGTACAAAACGATCTTCTATAAAGCCAAATTAAGTACAAAATTATCTTCTCTAAAGCAAGAGTAAGTGCTAAGCAATCTTCTCTAAATCCAGATTAAGTAAATAAAACTTCTTCTCTAAAGTTACATGAATTACAAAGATATCTTTTCCAAAGTCAAATTAAAGAGAAATCAAAAGACATCTGACAAAGCTGTATGACACAAATCACCAAGGACATGCATACAAAACATGATAATAGTAGATTATACTCGGAAAAAAAACATTACAAGAATATTCGATTGTGCTGCGGTTACGATACCGACTTACGACGGTCATTTGAGGTAACATACGTCACTCAGTTGGTGTGGTTAACCGGTTTACAAAACTATCCTCACCAAATCTGGAGAAATTACAGAACAATAATTTTCTAAGTCAGTTTAAGTAAATAATTATCTTCTCTTAAACTAGAAGTAAGTAAAAAACTGTTGTCGTTTAGGCTAGAGTAAGTACAAAATTATTTTCTTCAAGCCAGAGTAAGTACAAATTTATTTCATTTAGACAATATGAAATACAAAACTATCTCCTTCGAAGACATAGGTACAAAATTATCTCTTCGATAGCCATAATAAGGCCATAATTATTTTTTCCAATGAAGGACATGAATTGGGTTGCCAATTAACAGCATTAGGCATCGTGGAGTATATTATAGATGCCTTAAGGTATTTCAAGGGCCTCGATGCAATGTTCATGCGCCTTGGGGGAGCTCGCTGTTGCTTTTTACTTCTGTACAATTAGGGTCTCGCAACTTAATCGGAATAGTGGGAGATTTGCTTTTATCCATTTCGATGTGACAAAGTGAGAGGTGGTTATTCATATCCCATGAAAACAAAAATTAAATTGATCTGCCCTGTTTTTGTCCGAAATTCCTTAAATCTGAAGCAACTTTTTATATCGGCTTTGTTATGCGTCACTTTTATTCTTCTTCTTCTTCCAGTAAAGCGATGGAGAGGTCCCGGGTTCGACTCCCGCCATGGACACACCGGTGTTCTTTCTTTCAGATGAGACGGTAAAAACCGAGGTGTCACGGTACGCGTGGCACGTAAAAGATCCCTCACTGCTTCGGGTGGGTCTGTTGCAAAGGTCTAAATTTGTATGCAATGCATCAGGCAGTTGCCGTCACCATATACGTGAAATAATCGTGGAGCGACGTAAAGCAATAATCAATCAATCCGCCAGTAAAGTGAATTAGGGCTTCATTTGCGGCTTCATCTCACAGTGTTGGCTCACCCGTGTTGAATTGTATATACTGTGCGTGTACTTCTTTTCACAAAAGTCATATTTTAGCGGCATTAGCTCCATGGGCGCTATTTCACGACGACGTCGTACTCAACAAAAGTCAAGCGCAACAGAATTATAGCAAGAATGCGCTGAGCTTCTAATTCGCCATTCCACCATTTTACCGCTTTGCGCTAAAATACAGTTGCGCTAATATATGTACATGTCCAGTATTTGTATGCAAGAGTTTCAGTTTAATGTTGTTCGAAGAATTTGCGCTGCAACTTTCTGGGAAGTCATTAAATTCCTGTATTTATAAATGAAATCCGCATAACGCCAATGTAAACAAGAGAAAGTTGATAGAGCGACGGACAGAATTTGTTTCCACTAGAAAAAGGGCCAAAGGACGGAAAATGTGTGGAGAAAGAGCATTTTGTTAATATTATATACTAACTTCCCTTTGGAGAACTCATTTCACTATCTTGACTTCATTTTGTCTCAAGATAAGTGTATAATTAAATTTTTAGGAATTACACGCCCGTGGTTCCAACAAATATAGTCAAATTAACCTAGTGTAACCAAATGGTTTGGACGTGTTCGTGTAGTTATACAATGTATAGTTTTGACAAATCATATATACTCTCTCATAATCGCATGTATATGAAACATTTAAGGTCAGAAAATGTGCGCATACTACACCCACCCTTGATAACTACGACACAAGAAATCATTAATCGTTTCCAATATCTTCTTTTCACATACGTAAAATTTATCTGTTCTTTATTTATCATCGATTCAAACTTTTTGAACTTTCTATGAGCACGTTAAATCTCTTAGATAAAACAGCGTTTGATAGTTTTCATTGGGATATTGCTTTTATTTACCCTCTTTATAAAGATATATGTTAAAGTCCGGGTCAGAGGCGGACTTGAAAAGGGACAGCGGAAAATGTTTTAATTTATATAGGATATGATAACTAGGTGGGTATGTTGATAACGGTGGTGTTGGAAATATGGTAAGGGCGTGGATAAAAAAGGGGGAAAGGGAGGTTGAAAGACATGTACGGACACGAGGGGAGAAAAACAAATGGAGATATCAGTTTAAAGACGATAAAAGATGATTTAGGGGTGGTCTTTGTGGAGGGATTGGATAAAGGGAAGGAGAGTGGGAATATATCTATCGGGGGAGGGGGTTATGTAAGAGGTTTAGGGAGATTTAGGTTGTGGTCATTGTAGGAGGGGTTTGGTAAGGGGAAAAAGAGTGGGAATATATCTAGGGGGGAGGTGAGAAAAGGGAATAGGGTGCAGGTGAAAAGGGGATAGGATGTAAGATATGGAAAGGAGGGAGGGGTTGGATAAAAGGAATGAAGTATAACGCTCAACTTTTGAGTACACTTCATATTGAAAGAAGAAGGGGGAGGAGATATTAGGGAGGATGTGCTATAATTTTGGTTCCTCTCCACTCTCACAAAGATGTGTGAAGGAAAGGAGTAATGGCATGAAAAGTGAGAGAGGGATTGGTTGTGAGGGGAGATGTAGAGGAATATAATAGGGAATACTGGAAAAATGTGCATTGTGGTTTGAAGGATAAGAAAGACATCACTACATATAAGGGGCTGTTAAAGGAAACTTCTCAAGTTGGATTAGAGGAGGGGAAGCTAGGAGTCTATGGAAATATGAGCGAAGGTAAGAAGTGTGACGCCTTTTTGATGAGTATACATGCATCTGTCAGTTTATATTTTTTTATGAATACCAAAGGATTCTTTGTTACAGATATGTACATGGCATTGATATCGTGAAATGCCGAGAGAGAGGTTTTAAAACAAAGTCAGATCGAAAGAGAAGGAACAGATAGTTGAGGTGACAGAAGGTGTTTTTGGAGAGAAGTTTGAAAAGGAAGATGAATTTCAGTGTTAGGGTGTTGATAGGATTGCTTCAAGATTAAAAAAATAACTAGTTAATGTTAAGGTTGGGGTGGGGTTGGGGTCTCTTTCACCCATTAGTGGAAAAAGTTGGTTTGCATGGAAACAGGGGCGAGGGTTCTCTCAAAATGGTACAAAAGCACATTTTTGGTAACATTTTTCAACCAGAGGATTTCTAACTCCTTGGAAATACCATTTTGATCATCCAGTGGAATTCAGAAAATGTTTATAGAAGTTGGAGAGAGACTGACTCGATTAAATTTGGATTCAGGAGAGCAGCAATAAGATAAACTCGTGCTATTATGAATTATATAGAAGAGCTTTTGTGTGACAGTTAGCATATTATTAGGTGAAATGCAAAAGTAACTGGTGTCACATGACTATGCCACTAACAACAGTGTACCACATTGGGCATTTGAGGACCCTTAAAATTCAGAGGTGAAACCAGGTGCCTGGGAAGAGTAAGCATCTCCTGTCTGGCTAGCCACACCCGCCGTGAATGCCCTTACATACAGTGGAAACAAATGTAACTCGGCACTGTATATATAAATGAAGGTGAACCAACACTGTGTAGAAAGTGTCATAGCCACACAACATCGGGAAAAAAGTATAATAACACTAAACTCAAACCCTCTGCTGGGAACTTTTCTACCAGGTGCATGTTGCAAAACGGAGTAAGTGTGACAGACCTGCCATGATGTTTTTACTTGATGATACATTTTCTTACAGTAATATTTCATTTACAGTTGTGACAGGGTTTCACAGGTGGCACACGAACCAATACGCCGTCATAATCTGGAGAGCCATATGCCAACAAGGAAAGCCAAAACGCCACCTTGGCAAAAAAATATGGATGTAAGTAATTCTTCAGGGTTAAAGGGTAAACATAAAAAGCAGGAATTCGAAGATTATCCATAAATGCATACACTGAAGTTTCATATTGTACATTTTTTACTTATAAAGATTTTATTTTGGCATAATATTTCAAGTTCAACTCCATGTGAAAATAAAGTTTTAGATACATTTGATTTGATTGTTGACTATAATGTGTATGGCTTTTCGCAAAAATTATATCTCGTGTGTATATTTCCAAAGTCATTTAAATAGTACTAAAAAATAAATGCAAGAATTATAAATCATTTACAGTACCCCAGCTTTTTGCTATTTGAACTCATCAACTTACTATAACATGTGTATGGCTTCTCATTACAAGAGTTGTCAGAAGACAACATAGCTCGCCGAATAGGCCAAAATCTTTTGTACGATTGGACACATCTTGTCACGAGGAACACACACATGAAATTCCTGTCTCTTGCTGTTCAGAAGTTATGACCAAGGTTAAAGTTTTCGAAAAACAGGTCAAAGGTCAAGGTCAAAGTGGGTAGGCCAAAATCTTTTGTACCAATTAGCACGTTTTCTCACAAGGAATGCACATGTAAAGTATGAAAGCCCTATTTTTTATGCTTGTAATAAGTTTTAGTCAACAGACAACGACAACGAGGTCAGAGGTCTGACAATAGCTCTCCGGACATTCATCCCGGCAAGCTAAAATTTATATCTGCATATATTTCCAAAGTCATTTAGTATTGAAAATAAAAGTTCAAGAATTATAAGTGATTTATATAACTACCCCAACTTGTTGGTATTTCAACCCAACAAATTAGAACATCAAAATAGCAACAAGTCAGGGTAGGGATACATTATTGTGGTTACAGTAGTTATAGCATATGAAACCCTTATCAGTAACGTATGGTAATAATTTCTTTTAATTCTTGTATATATTGTGGATGAAATTATTAAAATGATGTAGAAAAAGATTTTCAATATGCAGCAATATTTCTCACAAATGGCAATATTTCATGAAATTTTATACAAAATTTTACACAAATTACTAATTTATCTTTATGTAAAGGATATTTTGATGAATTATCATGTTGCATGTACAGTCTTTAAAAAATGATCTTGTAAATTTAAGGATTGATTTTGATGTCTGTAAATAAGTTCATAAGCATGCTAATTATCAGTCAACCAGATTTTGACATTTTCACACTACATTGGTATTTTTTTATGACATCACTATATGTCAAGCAAATCAGGTCATGAACTCATCACCTTGGGTTTTTGTTTGACCAATGAAAATTACTCTTACAAATGAAGTTGAATTGTTGTCCAATATTGTACAAAGAGTCCTTACCAAAATAGAAACATTTTGTCCACGTACATTTTACAGGTCCAATAATGTTATATTTCTAACTGTTTCAGTCACCTTTAGTTCCCTTTGTGGTGGGACCAGGTTATATTCTTCAGAGAAGTAAATCAAAATTTGCCATGACGATCAAGGAAGAATTCTTTGATCCTGTACAGGACGAATCTCAAAAGTGAGTTCCAAGTATTTATAGACATCCAAAAATAAAAATATGAATAGGTAGAGTTCTTTTCACCAGCATTTCTAGTGCTTTAGAGAAATTTATGATTGATTGATTGATTTTTGTTTTACATCACTCCATGATTATTTCATGAATATGGTGACAGCATCTGCCTGATGCATTGCATACAAATTTAGACCTTTGCAACATACCCACCCAAAGCAATGAGGGATCTTTTACGTGCCATACCTACCGGGACTTGGGACCTCGGTTTTTACTGTCTCATCCAAAAGACAGAACACTGGTGTGCCCAGGACGGAAGTCATACCTGGGACCTCTCAATCACGAGCGGAGCACCTTATCCACAAGACCATACCGGCTTAACAAATTTTTTGAGAGCTTTATATACTTAGTCAGATGCATGAACATACATCATAGTAATATGGTAATAAAATGCATCTGTCTTGGTTTGACTTCCGCCATGACTGCACCGGTGTCCTGTCTTTGGTTGAGACCATAAAAACCGAGGTAAAAGATCCCTCAATGCAGAGGTATAAAATTTCTATGTAATGCATCAGGCAGATACTGTCATCATATATGTAACATAATCCTGGAGTGATGTAAAACAATTTTAGTCAATCCATCAGGTCAAAAAGTTTGCAATCCTTACCCTCATACAAAGAGAAAGTAATCTAGTGAAAGCAAAATAAGAATGCATTTAAAACAAACCCCAACTTAAGAACTAAGGTTTTTGATTGTAACATAAAACCTCTTAGTTTTGTGTTTTATATTTTCATTTATTTATTGTTTTGGTTTTTTTAGGTCATATAAAGTATCTATATTGCGTTCAACAACTTATTCCTCTAAACTAATAAATGATAAATTTTTACTTCAGCAGTCATATAAAATCATGAGTTGCATTATATAATGATATATGATATTCATGTATTTCTTTTTGGATTTTATAGAAAAAAGAGTGAAACCACAGGCAGGTAAGGGCATTGAATTAAATTTTAAATTCTAAATCAGATTAATTTTAACTTTTCATTTATTTCATTAATGATCCAGAAGAGTTTTGTTCATTTCGCTGTTTTAAAGGTTATGATAGGTTACGATATGCGACAAGGAATAACCATGACTCTTTTATCCTTTATAGAAAAAAATCTGTGGGCAAAAGATATAAATTCTGGAATCTGTGTCAAATTAACCTTATCTCTGTTGTGTACACTGAAAATTCCAATCTTTTTGGCTTTAATAGTAAAGTCAGCTGTTCTGTAATTCCTTATGATTATTATTTCCTATAAAATATATAGGAACCTATAAAAGTCCTTTATTTGAGAAATTTCTCCTATAAATCCCATGTTTTAGACCAAAAATCTGAAAAATGGCTGTGCAAACAGTAGGAGACAGATAAAATAAACAGTCTGAATTTTTTGTCCGAGCATTTCATTCTCAAATTCTAAATATTGAATGTTGACTATATAAAATGTGAATTTTATCTTTTAAAAAAGGAGGTAAACGGGACAGATGATTAAGGGGAGGAGATGTCTGAGTGTGTACTTTTTCTTGGCAGTGTTAATGAATCCTTGTCAGAAATGTCTTATAGATATCCTAATATGTTTTAAGGAATTTTTCCTTTATTGGTCCTATCTTTTTTAATCTCATTCTTGCCTATATTTTACATTTTGGAAAGTCACTGCAAGCCATCTCATGTTTGGCTGGGTTATATATCATGTAAATTAATGATGTCTGTTAGTCCATCTATCTGACTTAAGATATCTGTCTTTCTGTTCATCTGTCTGCTAAGGTCTTAATAAAACTTTCCATGTAAGCAAATTTTCAGCATTGAGAAGTGGTGCATACATGTACTTCATAATTTGCATATAGGAATACACAATTGAATACTTTCATAAGTCAGTATGATGTACATTTCACATGTAAAAGATATTTGTATCTCTTGCAAATCACACCCGCACTCGGGGATCAATGTCTTTTGTGTGTTTGTCTGTCTGTCACACATTTGCTATAACTATATTTGCAAGTGACACAATGTTTTCATTTACTCTTCAGTTTACTTCTTTCCATTCTAAGATTTTGCAGTCTGGTCAGTTTTGCAATCTGGTCAATTTTGCAGTCTGGTCAGTTTTGCAATCTGGTCAATTTTTCAATCTAGCCAAACCATCTTAAGTGGTTTCTTGATTCAACTGACACATTTATCAACACAGGACATTTACATTCATGGAATTGAAGGAAAAATATTGAATATTGAAAAAATTACATTAATAACATGTGTATAAAATTATAGTATATTGATGTATAATTTACAGTTCAACAGCGGCCAAAGTTTCATCAAAGTAAAATCTCTTTCTCGCTTTGAATTAATAATTATTGAAACTGCATGCATTAAGTCATCTAATGTTGCGATTTGTTTACTAACGACGGGAGCAGATGTGGGTTGTACTTACGATTTGAATTAAAAAATGAATGCTTTCAACCTATAGTTTGTTATCAATTACAATGAACTAACATACAGGATTTGTGATATGACCTTAATGTACTTAACAGTTAGATATGACCTCCCATAGTCTAGTTTTACCTTAAAATCTTTCAGTCCAGCATGTTTCCACTTCAGCAAGTTTGCCACAATAGATTTTAAGAATTTGTGCTTTCTATTTCAATCAAACTGACATTGAATTAACAATTATCCTTGAAGAAGTACTTGTATATTGGTTTCCTTTAATTTGATCTCTTAAAGGATTTAAATTTAATGAAAGATTTTTATTTCAATTAATTTCTATGTAGAGTAATGCCGGAATTTATGATAACCTCAATGTAAAATATCTGTCATTTGTTTTAATTTTCAGCTTTACTTACACATGACAAACAAACTTATCAGCCTATCTTAACTGCTTTTCTGTGCCATTGAATATGAAAAAAAAGTTAAAATTCAAAGTATCCTCTTTTTTCTCTTTTCTGACCCTTGTGAAGGCATAGGATCAAAAAATAGAAAAAAAGGAGAATTCAATTTATCATATTAAACAAATTTTTTTAGCCAATTACGTGTGTCTAATGTCTATTTATAAACTTACTTTGTTGATATATTTTCCTTCTTGTTGAAATTTTTTCTCATTTTATTTAAATATTTTGTTTTTTTGTTAAAAATTTATATTCTTTTCTCTGAATTACTGTATAACATATCTCTGTTTTTGTTGTTCTCTTTTGTCAGTTACTGAAAACAAACACATATCAATAATACTTAATATTGTATCATGTATGTTTCAAAATTCTTAACGAGTAAGTGATTTGTTGTGGGTAATTGTTTTTGGGTGAAACTCCCATGACATAAGCACATAAATTATGATACATCCAAATGTTTAGTTTAAATAATACTTTATTTCTCAACACATTGAAATGGGGAAGTCGGCATGGCCTAGTGGTATCGCACTGTACTCCTGATCGGGAGGCCGGGGTTCGAGTCCCGCTCTGGTCATGCCGGTGTTCTGTCTTTCGGATGAGACAGTAAAAACCAAGGCCCCGTGTCGTGGTATGCATGGCACGTAAAAGATCCCTCACTGCTTCAGGTGGGTCCGTTGCAAAGGTAAAAATTTGTATGCCCTGCATCAGGCAGATGCTGTCACCATATACAAGGCGTTACAGAATAAAAAAGGAAAATTTTTTGGTCCTTTTTCTGGGGATCAATACATACAGATGAATGAAAAGTATCAACTTTTCACCAACAGATAGGAGAATAATCCCCCATCCATTCAGACCTCCTGAAAAGGATAAGGGAATATAGATAGGGGAATATTCCCCCATCTAGTCAAGATTTAATCCAAAAGATAGGGGAATATTCCTCCATCTAGTATAAAGATTTCATCAGATAGATGGGGGAATATTCCCCTATCTATTTGATGGAGTCTGTATAGATGGGGGAATATTCCCCTATCTATCTGATGGAGTCTGAATAGATGGAGGAACATTCCCCTATCTTCTCTGATAGAGTCTGTATAGATGGGGGAATATTCCCCTATCTATCTGATGGAGTCTGTGTAGAAGGAGGAACATTCCCCTATCTATTTTATGGAGTCTATAAAAAGACTATATGGATGGGGGAATATTCCCCTATCTATCTGATAGAGTCTGCATAGATGGAGGAACATTCCCTTATCTGTTTGGTTAATTCTTGACTAAATAGGGGAATATTCCCCTATCTATCTGATGAAATGTACATACTAGATGGAGGAATATTCCCCTATCTATCTGATGGAGTCTGTATTGATGGAGGAACATTCCCCTATATATCTGATAAATTCTTGACTAGATAGGGGAATATTCCCCTATCTGTCTGATGAAATCTATATACTACATGTAGATGGAGGAATATTTCCCTATCTATCTGATGAAATCTATATACTACATGTGGATGGAGGAATATTCCCCTATATATTGGATTAAATCTTGACTAGATTGGGGAATATTCCCCTATCTGTATTCCCTTATCCCTTTAAGGAGGTCTGAATGGATGGGAGATTATTCTTCTATCTGTTGGTGAAAAGTTGATACTTTTCATTCATCTGTATGTATTGATCCCCAGAAAAAGGACAAAAAAAATTTCCTTTTTTATTCTGTAACGCCATATATGTGAAATATTCGTGGTGTGACGTTAAACAAAAATCAATCAATCATATCATTGAAATGGGATTAGGCAAAAGTTATATCAACATTACTGTAGCCCTTTCCATAAAATTTACAACACAAGAAAGTAGTTAAGATGGCGACATTTGAATATACTATTGATATATAATATAAATCTAAGTAATATCAGAAAGATATAAGAGAAAGAAACAAAGAAAGATTGGAGTGAGAGAACACTTCTACATGATACTTTAATATCTTATTTTAAAGAAATCAGAACCTTGCACGGTCTTTAATAAAATCTTGTACAGCAAACATTATTGTTTTGTTTCCCATAAAAGAAAGATTTCATCTCCATGAAATGTTCAAATTTAAAGTCAAGATAACTGCCTGGAATAGACTTGACAGTTTAGAAACTTCTTACGAGAGTTCAACAACACATAAATATTTAAGATATGTAACACACAAAGAGAAACGAAAACAGCAGAAGATATTTGAGGGGGTTTTTTTTCAATGTCAGATGTGCTTGTATATTGATACTCTATAATCATATGATATAAAAACTAGAAATAATTATGTCTGCATGAAATCGATACTTATGCAGTATTTCTGAAGCTTTTAATTGTCGTTTTTTTCAGGGACTCGTTGATTCAGCAGCTACAGGATCAGATAGCAGATCTTAACATGTATCTCGAAGAGGAGCGTCTAAATCATAAACAGACCAAACAAAAAGTGAGAAGTGTCACTAGTAAAACCCTATCACCCCACTTCCATTTTCTACCCGTTACTTTTCTATACCTTTACATCCTTTTCTGATTATTATGAATTGTAGATAGGTACAAAACTCTCCCCTTATCTCCATTTAAAAATTTTTGAAATAAATGTAAGAAATGTAACCAGATGTCTTCAACCCCCTCCCCCCCCTTCTCTGTTACAGTGCTTTGCCTCTTTGACAACAACATCTTTCATGAAAGTACATGTGAACAGTGAGGTTGTGAAATCTTAGCCCTATAACTGCACTAAATCCTCTTTCTCTTCAAACTTAAATACTATGGATGTAGATAGATGTATTAACATTGTAACTGACAGTCATAGAAACAGATCAAATTATGAATAAAAAGATATGTGTTACAAGTTTTTGAACCCATATAAAATTTTTTTACAACAAAGTACTAAGTGTGAAAGAAAATTTTGTAATACTCATGCAGTTGAAACTTGGTTAAAGAGTGGTAAATATGTAAATTGGGTTTTTTTGTAATGCAGAGTTATCTTCCCTTATATAAGGTATCTGTTGTAGAATACAGGACAACTATGTAAACAATGTTAATTTCAGGAAATGAAGGGACAAAACTGACACACCCATAGGGAACATTGATCTCTAAATATCAGACATTGCACCTGCTGGCACATTCTTTTTCGTTATGATGTCATAAATAAATGGTTGGTCAAACATGAAATTCATTGTGAGGTCACAATGAAAGTACAAAATAGGCATGGTTAAAATTAGATCTGGCCATCCCTCTGTTGTATGACATCAGTATGATTATGACATCAGATACTTACACAAATGGGAAGTAACTCTGTATTACAAACTCTAGAAAATACTTCAGTACATCCATCCCCCATAATATTAACATACAAAAAATAGATGTGTATGATTTCTTTTGGAATTTAGATTTTTAATTTGGTCTATCCAACATACTGTGGTAGAATTACATTGTTCACTTGGTATATATGTATTTCATTGTGTCTGTCTGTCTGTCAGTTTGCCATTCTTTTAATCTAATGATACTTCGGACTGCCCTTAGCCGAAGAATCATTCGTGAAAAACTGTTAATTTAAGATATTCATCCAATTAGGGCAATTATTGTTTTTTATGTGCATGTTTGAATATACATTGAAATTACTTTTCAGAACGAAGAATACATGAGGGATAAATTAGAAGAGTTAGATGATCTCCATAAAGACCAGATGAGGTTAGTCTGAAATGGGAGTGGGGGAGCTGTATGTATAGGATATTTTTGAAGGGTAAATATCCTTGCGTCTTTTCATTGTATAGTCTTATCTACCCTTTGAACAGGCATCTGACATAGAATTATGTCACTGCTTCGGATGGATCTGTTGCAGGTATTAAAATTTCTATGCCATGGATCAGGCAAATGCAGAGATGTTGAGAAGTTTTCAAACATGTCAGTCATTTTCAGTGATTTTGATAATTTTGTCAGTCAGGACAATAAAATGTATATACAGAAACAATTTCAGAATTTTGTCAGTTTGAATGAATTTTGTCTGTCAAAACCTTCAGACTTGACACTATTCAACGTCACTGCAAATACTGTCCCCATATACATGAAGTAATCCAGGAGGGGCGTAAAACAGTAAGAAATCAATCAATCTAGAGAGTAATAACCGAGGTAGGTTTATTGTACATACAGTAAAACCTGTCTTAGTGGCCACCTCTATTAAGAGGTCACCTGTCTATAGAGGTCACATTTTAAATTCCCAAAATCTATGTTTTCTTAAATAAAAGACCTCTGTATAAAGGCCACCTGTCTATAAAGGCCACTTTTGACTCTTCCCTTAGCTGACCTTGATAGACAGGTTTGACTGTATTTGTTCTGTATACAGGGAGATGGCAGATGATCACCAGGAAGATTTGAAGAGACAAGCGAGGGAGCTGGGCTCTGAACATAACACATACAAAAAAGCAGCAGAAGATAAAATATGTGAGTTTATATACATACACCCCAGATCAAGTTTTATTCATTCTCATTTCTCTTTACATTTTAGTACAAACCCATGTGGTAAAAGACACATAAATTTTGTTATCCCCTGGTGCAGCTTGTTGCTTTCACCATTGTGTGTAATTCCATTGGTTGGCTCTTATTTTCCATCTTACTTCCTTCAGAGACACTCTAGCTAGAAAACATATTTTGTAGATCAACAGGTCTGTCAAACTTGATTCACTTCTTACTTTTGATGCATGAGAGACCCCCTATAGTTTTCAAGGTGCAAAGTCAATGTAACATAAGGTTTGCTCAGCTATATGGTGCTCTAAAATGTTACGTTAGATTTTCAAAACCCAAAAACAATGGCTACTTATCAAGTGTCTAGGGTCTTAGTGCCTACCTGAGCTTAATTACTACAACTTACCTCAGAATAGCTTCTCATTTTGTTATCATCCAGATTTTTTTTCCTGTCAGGACAAATAAAAAGATGTACATAATTTTATGAACCTGTTAAATGTTTAACGGTTTTCCATATGCTTAAGGTTCGATTCTTTTGGCTACTTCACACTGGCCTCCACATTATAGGTGATATAGTCATAATTTGATATTAAAAAAATGCACATTGAGGTCTGTTTAATAAATTGGGCTCTAAACTAAAAAACAAAAATACATGTAAAGTGATGTGTAACCAACAAAATGTTTTATGATTTTAGTAAAACTGGAAAAATCAGTAGAATTCCTACAAGCCTCATTTGAGTCTTTCAAGAGTTCCCTTCACATAGACATGGATGATAAGTGGAAAGGAAGAGAAGAGGAAATGACGCGGATAATGAACGAAGAAAAACAAACAGCACTACATGAACTTAGTAAGAATTTAGCCATTACGTTTTGCCATCAATATTTTGTAGTGAGAAATAATCAGTGTGAAAGTATTTTAATGACGTTTTGGATGCCTTTCATCTTTTTGCTACATGTAGAAATGTGGAGGGATTTGGTTATACATCGAAGCTAGATCATAATTTTATGCTTCTTAAAACAAAACGAAAGTTATTGATGGGTTACATAGGCCATTTCTTGTCTTTGTATTTGTGCAATAGAAAGAGCTTTCTTTTCTAAATACAACATTTAATTATAATAACTTATGATGGTTGGTCATCTTTTTCAAGAAGAACTGGCTTATCTCGGTTGGCAAGGTGCAAGATGGTCTAGACCTCCCATGTCTTAGTTCTGCCGATGGCTTCTCTGATTGTCTTGTCTTTCGAATGAGACAGTTTAAAGCCGAGGCTATTGGTCTAAGTAGAATTGGCAAGTAAAAGAAACCTCGCTACTTGGAATCGGTTCCTTAAACATAGGTCTAAATTTCTGTGCAAAGCATTCTGTATATGCTCTCACCTTGTAAGTGGAATAATCGGGCTTGACTTAAGACAGAAAATAAACAAAGAAAAAAACCTTCTCACAGTTTCGTAACAGCATTCTAAAGATCTTTTGCAAGCATAATCTTTTTATAGAGGAATATATTTGTTGTACATGCAATAAAACAATTTGATACAAACTAATTGAACCATTTGTGTGTGTAATTACTAAAACACCCTTTTTCCACAGAGAAAAAAATTGGTGAAAAATAGTGGTTTGTGATTGTTTATCTATTAACCTGCCTTATGAATGGTTGTCAAGAATATTGTAAACGCTATGTCTAGGGATACTTGCTTCAAATTCTTAATTTAAGGTATTATGACATCACTGTACTATAATTGTTTTCATCAAATTTATCATCAGTTATCATAACTCACAGAAACAATGGTGATATGGTAATTGTTACGATGTGATGATTATTATTCAGCAAGTCTTTGTAACCGTGATGTTTTGTCTTTTACAGAGACCAAGGTCATTCAGGAGAAAAATGTAGAGAGAATACAGATGCAGAAAGAGCATTCCAAAGCTATTGACAATCTACGCAAAGAGCACAAGAAAGAACTTGATGTAAGATAAGATATACAACAAATACAATTGATACAACTAATGTAATTCGCTGAGATGAAACGCTTAAATTGGGGAGTAATGCAGTTTCCCATAATAACACTTGTGATGTCATTAGCAAGTTTACCTGTGTACAAACAAGCTGTGTCGGCTGTTCTGACCTGCAAACTGAACCTGCTCATAGTGTGAATTTAATCAAACTATACAATAGTGATCTGATCGTGATATTTAATACATGATTCAACATGATTATATTGGTATATATATATATATCTCATTTTCAGGCCTTAGTACGAAGATTTTCAAATGTTGCAGCAGATTTAGAAAGATTAAAGAAAACTACAGCTGAACTTAAGGTAAAGCCTCTCAAAGTTATATTACAGCTTAATTCCATAACACTGCCGTATATATATATATATATATATATATGAATTTGTGAATTATTTATAGTTTTTATTGACCAGATTGCAAAGCAAGTTCGGTCTATGAATTGGCGATGTTTGTCTGTCTGTCCATCTCAATGTACATCCATCTGTCTGTCTGACGTTAAAAATTTGCACTTAGCTTGATCTCTAGCATACCATTAATGATACCAACTTCAAACTTGTTCAGTTTGTAGAATTGATGAGTTTTTCCTGTCCAACACAAAATTTGTTTACCTAGACCTCGATTTTACGTTTCAATGAACACAACTTGATTTTGCATTTAGCTTGATGTCTTGCATGCCATTAATGATACCAACTTCAAACTTGGCCAGCTTGTAGACATTGATGAGTTCTTTCCGACCAACACAAAATTAGGTTACCTTGACCTCAATTTTATACTTCAGTGAACACAGTCTTTCGCTTTCCAATCTGGTCATACTGTCTTTGACAGTTTTTTGTTTTATCTTTACCCAGTTTGTCAGAAAATTTTATTTGAGTCCAGATGACTGATTGGTATCATGCTTTATAATAACTCTTTGCATTTCATTCCTTTTGAGGTACATTTCCTGTGTTAAACTAGGATGGTTTGCCTCAAAGAGGAAAGATAAAAAGCTTGATATAAATATGAAACAGTTTACTATTCTGAAGTTCGTAGAAGGATGAAATATTCTGAGAATTTCAGTTCTTGTTGTCACGACTTCATAAGTTTGCGAATACATCATTGACTGACGTTTGTTGAACCTGTCTTTACAATGAAATATTTTCTTTGTGGAAAGGACCGAATTGTAGATTATTACTTTTATCTAGGAAACCAAGAAAGAGTTAGAAATAGTCACTAAGAGTTATAATGAGACATGCCAACAGTTAGCTAATACTACCCGCACCCTCGCAGATACGGTAAGTGTCAAGTTCAACTGCACTAAAATTATCTTATTGTCCGTTAATGGCTTGGTTCATTAATTTACTTTAACAGTCACAGTATTTGATATGGAGTCTGAACTAACCAATGTATGTTAGAAAATACGTTCAGCCTATTTTAAGTAGAAAACAATGGGAAAGTGGAAAGTGGTCAATTACCTAAGACAGATTGATTTTGAATAGACAGTTAGTAGTAAGGAACAGAGAAAGATGGTTAATTAAAACAGTTGACGGCTTAATACAGGTGGTCTTTATAGCAGGTTTGTCAGTATAATCCAGAATTCAAAGCTTCTGAAATGACTGTATGTTAACAGTTAGTGACAACTTTCAGGATCTTGTCAACATGTTCCATACTTATTTTGTTAACTTGACATAAATTGCAAAAAAATTGGCATAACACTCAACAAATCAACATAACATCTAGGCTAGCATGCTTTTTATGGCAATCCTAAATACACCTGACTTATCAACATAATTCTCTGACCATCAATATATTTTTCTCACAATTTGACATAATTGTTTCACAGAAGTGATGCATGCCTTTTAGCAATTTTAATGCAGATTTGACTGTACCAATGATATAGTGTTCTCAGATTATTTTAAGAGACAAACCACAATATGGCTATGGTAAGGAAGAAAATTGTATGTTGTGCTAGGGTGAAATGACAGAGTAAAGAAGATGCTATATTTTTCTTTTAAGCTTAATACATGTATGATATTTTTGAGAAGTGTTTGGAAAACATATTTACACTTTGTCAGTGCTTTGTTAGATTAGTGGTTGCTCAGGTGTGGATTCTGAAAAAAAAAATTTCCAAAAGACGATCCAGTCTTACCCTGGAATGCCATATAATTTTACCTGTATAAAAAAAAAGTAAATCATATGTCATTTTTTGTCTGTACCCCAAGTGCCACAACTGGATTTGCACACGCTGCTGCAGGAGAAAACCTTACAGTATGAACCAAATATTGATAGAGTGAGGCTTACTTACCAAGTATATATATTTGGGGGCTAAATGAATTGAAAATTACTAAGTAGCAATTAAACTTTAAACACGAAGAAGTTGGGGAGGGGGATTAAAATCTTGAGAGTGTTAAAGTTGGAGATGCCATCATTATAAGTTGTGATTTATATAGAACTCTTTTTGTTATATTTACAGCAAGTTCGGTTGCTATCATTTGAGGAGCAGTTTGATGAGAAAGTTCAGCAAGTCGATGGGAAATACCAGAAGAAAATTAACGATCTTATGACGCAGAATGTTGAACTCAGGTAAAATGCAGGTGTAAATTTTGAGAAGGGGAAGTCCACTTGAAATGACTTGCAGTGCATCTAATCCATGTTTGAATACTAAATTGTGCCATTGTGTTTAGAATTTTAGTACAATTCTCCAGAATGCTGGAGTGGCATTTAAAAGTTTTCGAAATCAATTTAAATTCTGAACGATATAGGACAATTGAATGATTCAGCTGCTGAATCACTTGTAGATAGCTGATCTGACTGGGGAGATACTGAAGGCTTTATTTTGATCTTGAATATTGCCTCTGTACTTGATGAAATTCTCCAGTTGGAGGGGACTCTCTGTGAATGACAACACACTGACCTTCATAGGAATTTTGTTTATTTTTTATGATTTGAAACATAATTGATCATTTAGGATAATTTTTCCTATGTGGTGATGACTAGTATCAGAAACCAAAGTTACTAGGAAAAATCCTCCATCAGTGATAGGCATAACTCATTCTGCCACCGAAAGCCTACTCTCATATAGTCTACCTTAAGTATTTCCTATGGTATCGTCCCGGACTCCTAATCGGGAGGCTGGGGTTCGATTCCCGCTCTGGTCGTGCCGGTGTCATGTCTTTTGGATGAGACATTGGAAACCGAGGCCCCTTGTCGTGGTATGCATGGCACATTAGGGATCCCTCGCTGCTTCCGGTGGGTTCAGTGCAAAGGTCAAAATTTGTATGCCCCGCATCAGGCAGATGCCGTCACCATATACGTGAAATAATCGTGGTGTAACATTGATTTTTCTGCTTCCGGTGGGTTCAGTGCAAAGGTAAAAATTTGTATGCCCCGCATCAGGCAGATGCCGTCACCATATACGTGAAATAATCGTAGTGTAACATTAAACAAAAATCAATCAATCAATGAATATTTCCTAAGCATCAAAAATCAAAAAGTTTCATATAATTTAAATATGTAACGTAAAAAAACAAGAATTTTGTGATCAAGATATTTAATGATAACACTGGGTTTTTTTTTTTGTTTTTTTCATTATTTTTATTTTTTAGACGCCTGTATGTAAAGAAATGTGGTCAGTTGTATGATGAAAAAGTGAATTCTGAAATGAGTCGAGTTGTACGAGTACAGTCAGCGAAGGAAGTCATGCAGGTTAGTAAAAACAAACAAAACATGACGTCTAATAATTGAGTGACAGAAGTTCTACTGCAGCTCATGAAAACTTTTCCCTACTGTAGGCTCGGTGGAAATAATTTACTTTCAATATATAGTCATTTCTGTAACTTGGTATACCTGTCGATATTGTGAAGTCATTAAACAAATGGTGCACAAAACATACGCAGCAGTATTAAGGGGTCTCCACAATTTTATGACATGGCAGAGAACCCGTGAAAACATATTAACATGATTTTATTGTGATGTCATTACAGCTTGTCGTATTTGTGAGCTGGGATAAAATGCAAAGGTCAAGATGCGAAGAAAAATTTCTGCTGTTTGACTTTCTCCTCAACTTTGTTTTCTAATTTCACATTAAGATTGTTTAATACATATTTGAGATGGTTCTTGCTGAACCCAAGAGTATGCATGTATTGGAATAATAATGGATTTACAATTTACTTAGACCAGTTATTTTAAAATTACACCTTTCACCTTGGTATTCCATTTATTATTAACAATGAACTTTGAATGCAATAGAAGACCTTGCACTTTCGGAATATTGAAAAGGCGACATGACCTTGCACTTTTCTTTGGCAAAATTTTTAACTTGGTTATAACTTTGAATGACAAGTGATAGGCTTTTGACATTTCATGTGTATTCCTTGTAATAAAACTTTCTACTGGTACAAAAAATTATAACGTTTAAATGGACAACTTTGGTATTTCAAATGTGCAAAGAAACAACTTCTCCACCAGTGTTATGATTTTTGACTTAGTGACCTTGAATTTCGACTTTTACTTACTTTTCAAAACTTATAACTGGGCTATAATTTTTAAATGGCAAGTCATTCAACTTTAATGTTCCACATGTTTATTCATTTTGAAAATACCTTCCTATTGACTCAAAAACTTATTACCTTGACCTCCACTTTGGCCTTTTACATCTTTTTCAAAACTTTAAAATTGGCTGCCTTCCATGGGCATCAGTGTTTCACCAACACATTTTTTTCTTTGGATATATATAAATTGATTATTTAAAGGGTTTTGGATGATGCACACTTTTACTAAGATGAAAATCAGAAATTATCATTTAATTTGATATAAAGGAAATGACGTACTTTGTCTGGCATCTATCTGTCTGTCTATTTCTTACATAGGTGTCAAACTTTTGAAAAAATGGATAGCAAGTGACATGTAACTTTGAACACTCACGTACTTTTTTTTAACTTTCATGTTGTAAACTAAAGTCACTTGTGAGTCAGGGTTACTTAACTTTAAGCTATATCAATAACCAAGCAAAACAATTCGTACTTAATTCACCTGTTGAGATAAAAGGGATCAGCAGGGATTATGAGATAAGGTATCTGGCAGAAGCAATATCTCGGTCTTTTGAATTGAATGGGTCATCTAGTGCTAAAGAGATAATAATAAGTTAAGCAATGTCTGAGGAAATCACTCTTTCTACAAAATTCTAACTGCATGGTAAGTGAATTTAGGGTTTTGCCAGGTTATGAAATGTTCAAAAATTTATTAATTAGTAAAATTTCAATTGTCATTATAAAGATTAAAATATGTTTTTTGGGACAGTCTGCTTATTACCATAGTTTCCTGGTGTATTTTGCTCCATCCATCATGGTCAGAAGAAGAAATTAAGTCTCTTTATGCCCAAGGAATCGGAAAATCTGTGGTCTGCAGTGTTCGGTCCCCAAGTTAAACATTTATTATAATTGGCGTGAACAGTAAAAAATAGGACTTAAAATTTCATGTGTATTCCTTAGGACAATATCTTTTTGATGACAACAAAATGTGTGACCTTGACTTTGACCTTTGTCTTTCTTCACAAATTTCTTGACATTAGCTGTCATTGAGGGGCACTATTAGATTTTACAATAATTCAGGTAACCGTTAATGTCCATAAAATATATGACTGCTTTAGGAGTACAAAATTTATGGTAATCATGCAGTGTAGATTTATTTTTGTTTTAAATTCTAGTCCATGCTGCAATCAAAACACAAGTCGGACGTGAGTTTTACCCCTGGGGACCCCCAGTATGCGGACAAGGAACTTCAACCGAAGGTTCGACCGGGCAGTGCTCCAATGACCAGAAAAGAACTGGAAGTTGCTCATGTGTCTGCTGGTAAGACAGAGCATCTGACAGACAAGGAGGAAGAAATACTGCAAATGCCAGATAACATCCTCCCAGAGGTTAACAGTGAGGTAGAGGAATTACGGAGGCAGATAATGGAGGAAATCACTGTGCCTTCAAAAGAGGAAATGCTGACTGCACTTAAAGATCTATGAAATCGAAAGTATTATTTCTTTATGTGACTTAACAGGAGGACCTATAAGGCTGTGATCTCAGATGGCCAAGGATTTTTAAAAACTGATTAGGATGACTATAAATGAGTGACCAATTTTTCAATGGCTGGGATCTGACAAGAGCTGACAATCTCTCAGTGCTGAGAGTGATTTCTAGATAGTGACAGGGATTTTTAAACAGGGGTCAAGAATGTATAAACAGCTGACCATTTATTTACATACCAAAATTTATCTGCATCACTGATAAAAATGTTACTGTTCGAGCTGACAGTGATCTTCAAGAAAGTGATGGAGATCTCTAAGCAGCTGACTTGAGAATCTCTTGATATCTGACAGTAAATGTAAGAGTGTTTCAGTTTCTGACAGTGATCTCAGTGAAATAAACATCTCTAAGCAGATGGCATTTTTTACCTTACCAGATTATTCTTGAAATCTAATTGGTCATATGACCCAATATGCGCCATATTCGTTGGGGGATATTAAGTCTTTGGAATTTATCGTCGCTTTGTACGAAGAATCTGATATTTTGAAATCGCATCATTTCAAACTGCGGTCATATCAGAATTAAAATAGAAAAGGGGGTCCGTCTTCGTGAGATTCTTCAATGAATTTCAGTAGTCTTATGACTCATATAGCTCTTGTGCTCAAAATAAAGTGGCATTACAATCTTTCATAAACACCCAATTTTATCCCCCAGGAATTTTTAAGGAGTTATCCTCATTTAGATCTTTTGTGATGTCATGCCAGCTTCAAGAATGAAGGCAATTTCATTTGAAATTTGGTAACATTTTGGTAATTTGGTAGTACCGGTATATTTCATGTAGTTTTTGGTCATTGGGAAAACACTGAAATTTGGCAATAAATGTTGGTGAGATCAAAATCTTGAAAAGTAGTAAACATGTATTTTTAGCATTTCTTAAATACAAACAGTTTGGAAGTATCAGATTTGTTTCATTTATCACAAGGTTCCATGTTTAAGGTAGTCATTTACATGTAATTACATATCCAGCAAAAATTGTTCTCTCTTTAAAAAATTGTATGAGAGATTAACAAAAATTTATGCATTGATGATTAAGTTTCATATGCAGAAAAGTATTTTTTTTTGTGTGGAAATAACAAATAGTTGAATTTGATACAAGCTAATGATTTTTTGCTTAACATTCTTAATACATGTACATGGGTTTAGATTAATAAGAAGAATATGAAGATAAATTGCATATTATGTTGAAATTGAAAATGTTACGGAGAAGATAACATCTATTTTTATCTCAGAAAATCTGGGCGAGGTGTTTTATAGATTTATCTTTTATATTGTATACTTGAAAAGTATAATTTGTTTATATTTTGCCTCATTTGAATTGATCATCTGTGATAGAATTTTTTTTTTTATTTTTATCTTTTTTACTAACAGATTAATTCTTGACTTAAAAATATTTTTATGTAGATTTTTAATGCATTTTGCCAAATGAACTCTTTTTTAAAAATTTTACATGACTAAGACGTGTTTTTTGAGAAATTAATTTTTTGTTAACTGAACTAAATACATATTGTTAGAAAAAAGGGGAGCATGTCTTCTTTTTTGTAAAAATTATTGTATCCATTTCTCTTGAAATATATTTATATTTAATATCGATCCCTTCTTTCCATGGATGATAGTATTGACTTCTACATGTGATTTGTCAAGCAGTGATAACAATTAAAATAAAAATCTTCGTATTTTCAACACATAGACAATAAGTGTGTGTTACATCCAAGAAGTTCAATGTTAGAGACCATAAAAATACGATGTGGAATATACAATACAGACCATACATGTATTTTTTTATTATAGAATCTCCATCCTTTTGTTCTAAGGACTATATTTTATTTGATGAATAAGTACGTCTTTCATTGGTTATGTTTCAGTTTGTATTTGTTTCAAAAACCCTATTCCAATCTTGACCTTGTGACCTTTGACCTATTTTTTAAAATTTGAATTTTGACATCCATCTAGGGCATCAGTGTGTCAGTTTCAGTTTTTCTTGTTACTGTTCATATTTCTTTTGATACAATAATTTTGTATAATTATGCTTGAGGTTCACTTTAAGCTAGGACAGAGAAGTTTACATGCTATTTATGACATATTTATATTGAATTTTTTGGAATTCATTTGTTGAATAAACTGTAGATTTTCAAAAATATCTGTTTTATATTGTTCTGTATTGGACACCTGTCAATAAACATTCAGGTGATGTGAAGTTTGGCAAAATAAGAGTCCAATGAAAATCCAGAGTTGAGAAAAATACGTTTTGTAAAGGGAGGTGTTCAAGTACTAGAGGTGAAATAGTGACAAGAGATAAAAGAAGATGATTTATATAGAATTTCATTGTGTGTATTTGATTATTATGGGTCGAGAAAGAATACCATGCACTAACCCTTTCTTGAATATGTCAATGATTTTATTTGTATGATTCTTGTTTTCGTCAAACCAAGATTATTGCAGTTGGATGGTTATGGCATTTATCGGATGCAATGCACTGAAATTTATACCTATCCAGAAAAAGGTGAAGATTGTTTTAAGTGCTACGTATACTCGTGACCTGAGTCCTCTTATTTTTACTTTGTTGTTCAAAAGACGAAACACCGGCAGGACTTGAACCAAAACCTTTCCGTCCCGTTAAGACAGCTCGTTAGATTTTTCTGTTTTTACCAAAATTTTTGACACCAGGACTTTGATTTGACCCACTCTTCAAAACTTTTAAACATAGCGCTTTCATATTTCACATGTGCATTCCTTTAGTCCTTGATTCTCTGCCCTTCTCCCACTTTTGTTTGTGAGAGGATCAGAGACTATTGTGGGAGAGGGTCAGAGAGACTTTGTTCATCAAAAGTTGGAATTTCAGCGATACCAGCCGGTATCGTGATGTACAAGGCTCTGGTGACAAACAAGCGTTGGCACAGCGAACTTGCAACCTACAATCCAATAAATGAACATTTAACTTACTCGATCATAGCAATATCTTTTCCACACAAGACCTATAACTTCTACTAGCTGCCGTTTTATCTGAAAACACAATAAGATTCTCCATTTTGCTATTTGTGTACTGTATACAGTACGACGTCAGATCTCGCAGCACGCGACTTCGCGACTTTTGATGAACAAAGTTTCTCTGACCCTCTCCCACAAACTGCCGATATCAAAAGTGGGAGAAGGGCAGAGAATCTCGGACAAACATTCCTTGTGACAACACCCTACAATTGGCATTATCATTTTTGACCCCGCGACCTTGACCTTTTACATACTTTCTAAATACTTTAACATTGCCTATTACTCGTCAACTATTGCGACTACAGCTTTCGTATTTCACATGACCGTTTGTTCATTGTAGCTAGACATTTCTGTCTGTACCAAAATTTTTGACCCCGAAACCTTGAGCTTGAATTAATGAAATGTTGGAAATTATATGCTTTCCCTCTGACAATGTCCCGCCGTCTTCTGACAACTCTTTGTTATTTATTTATTAATTATTTCTCCTTTTTTATTTATTCGTATTATTCATTGTTTTATATAGTGTTTTGGGATTTTTTTATTATATTATTCTGGTTGATGGTCGATTTAAGCCGGGATTTTTATTTTGACATCATTGCGTAACTTGTGACGTAACTATCTAGTTCTTTACGTCAAAATGAAAACCCCGGCAAAAAGTAACATGTCGAGTCTTGGGCCGCTTATATCATGTAAAATATGAAGATCGTCTATTGATAAGTCATAGACCTCAAAGATCACTGGTGGATTAAGAGGGCCCCTTTTTGCAACGTATTTACGAGTAAAACTCCAAAAATGGCTGAGTAGTTTGGCAAATACTTGACGTTCACATTTGCCCCCCCCCCCCCCCCCCTCCCCCCTTTTTGTTTTGGAAATCCTGGATCCGCCACTGAAGGTGGTGGAAAACGTAAGCAACTCATATTAAATTTTATGCATTCGAAAACTATTTATACCCCGACGTCAGCATTTTCTTGACGTCCTTATATCAACATTGTTCAAAGAATTTACAGCGTGGAATATTTATGTGAATTATCAATTCCTATTTCTTATCATTCAAAACTTAAAACTTATTTTATAGATATTTCGAGAGAAGGTCAAATGTCAAGGACGCTAAATAAGAAATGTCACCAGATGAAATGTCTTATTACAATGATTATACAAGTAAAAATGTCTTACACCCAACCGTTCACACGTTATGACCAAGGTAAACGTTTTGTTACAAGTCGGAATGACATTTCTCTGTCTTAATCAGCGACTGGGCACTGAAAACAAATATATGATATTGTGTTCCCTTTTTATTGTGATAGTAGTACAATTACATGCGTTCTTATCCTTCATCCGGGACCTCGGGCCGCGCTAACCAACAGGATCTGGGATCAGACTATCTGATACACATCTACAAAATTTATCGAAGCAATGGTAATGGTATTTTGAATAATGACACCGGCCTATAGACAAGCAGTCCGAAATGTCATCGCAACCTGAAAGTAGAAATATGTAGAAAAACATTCAAATCGTTTTGAACAACAGAAAGAAATAGTTAAAAATGGTCGCTTAAGGCAGGGAAAGGAACAGAGTAAGGTGGTTGATTAAAATTGGTGAGTTCTTGCTACAGGTGGTCTGTAAAGCAGGCTTATCTGTAAAGAAAACTACGACAGAAAGTGCCACATGTATGCCATTGCGGCGCTTCGTTATTCGGTCTTTTCGCTACACAGAGTGACTTCCCATTTTGGTGGGTATCTGGCGTAAACAATTATGATGTCATCAAATTCTATGGAAACCGAACTAAAACTCAGGGAAATGATAGTCCACAAATGACGTTTTCATAAGAACTTGATGACTTCATAATTGCATTCCGTCAGATATCGTCTCAAAAGGGAAATAACTCTGTTTAGCGAAAAGAATCAATACCGTATCATGGACACCTAGAGATTAGAATTGAGACTTGGTTGATTATCTTCTCCTGCTTGTATCGCCATATCCACTTCCAATGCGCTAGTGGACAAAATACATCATCTCAAAGCAACATATTTTTCACACTTTAATCGAGTATTTACAACCCTCGAGTTGCCGTCACAATACCTACTTTCCAGCTTGTCGTCACTTGCACACCGTGGCTGGCGGCTGTCGGCCAAATCCAAGACAATATTCCTATAAATCTTATAATATTTCATTCCATTCCAGACATACAATAATGTAAAATTTTGCGTCATTTTATTCTGACGTCACTATGCTAGCATTAGCGTCATAATGAAAATCCCGGAAAAAGTAGCATGTCTGGCATAAGACCCCTTACGTCATGATAAATGGGGAAAACCCTATTACGTAGATCTAGTTTCATTTTGATGTCGTTCATCTAGGACGTCTTAATGACAGAAAATGCTAAACGTGCGATACCAGACAAATGGTGATCAGTCGATTTACAAACGAAGTTTTCCTTGACGTCATACGTTCACTGATGTTGACCATCAGCAGCAAATAATTTAGCTAGACTTGTTGCTTGGCCTCCCATGAAGATTACTTGCTGAAGTCACAGCATAGTGGGGCGGGAACCTGACAAAATAGTTCTTTTGATGATACAAGCAACAAACTTGGCATGATACTTCTTTAGTATGTACTTGTTCATATTAGACCGTGTTCCACGCAAATTTTGGTATTTTCAAGATGGCCACCAAATTCTAAAAATGGTGGCGAATATTCGCTTGCCTGTATATATAGTATGGTCTAATGGTTATACTGAAACATATCTGGAACGGTGAGGGGTTAAGATCTGATGGAAAATCAACCTGTAGATACTTTAAACTACATTTGGAGTAAATTATGGACTGCGCATGCGCAAGCTTTGCATTTAATTACTTATTTTGACAGTTTATCGTCTCAAATCCCGTCACAAGTACAACTACAAAGTGCTGTGCATGGTAAACCTGATCTATAGCACTTGCAGTTCCCAGAACAATTCTTTTTGCATCCGCATTTTGCAAGTTCTTGACAGGATGCCGCTATAGGTTGCAAGCTAGTCTAATACGGTACTCATACACCATCCTTTTTCACCCAACCCCATGCATCTGGTGATGGCAATTTCATCATCCGATTAAGGCATTGACCCCAAATATGGCCTGCTTGCAGAACAGCTCGTTTTACATGTTCAACTAAAGCTGCCCGGGATGGTGGTAAGGCATTGCATGGTTTTCGTTTTCGTGCGAACAAATCAAGTCTTGCTTCGTCAAGTTTGTTAGTTGAACTTGACCGATCATACATCACAATAACAAATTTTTCAATGATCAGAAGATATTTTTTCTATAGGGACGCTTAGCATACTAAAAACCTCCGTTGCCTCCTGATATAAATTCCAAGCCTGCCAACATGATTTCTTCCCTTTACCGACAAATGCAGAGACTGTATCACAACCGGAAAAAGCGTGTCAAAATGGCAGTGATCTAGTTCTTGGTCCCAGAGAGTTTGATATGTCGTGTGAAGGGATCCATCTTAGGTCCTTTCCTTTGCCAAATGTAAACCAGAATCTGTCAATATTTAATTGATCAAACATTGAGACACCTAGGACAACAACATCTGTATCCGGACTCACCAACACAACACTCTCACTTTCTTTATCCGCTGCATCTTTTGCATGGAGAAACATTCTGGTGTCTGCTTCTTCGTGATTACACGGTGATATATGTGAAACATCAACATCGTTGTTTGTTACAACATGGTCCTCTCGAGTCGCAATTAAGTCTGTTTCAAACTTCAGCCCAGACAGTTTTTCAGCAAGGAAACGAAAAAGTTCACTTTTATTTTCATCACATCTTAAGAATGTGTTCCAAGACTTTGGTGGTCTACTGTTGGAAGTTACTTTTCTTCTTTCACCCGATCCTCGTTTGCGTCTAGTTTCGCCTTTCAAACTATCCTCATGGTATTTGTCAAAAACAATATCTATCCTCCGGTGATGTTGTCCACAGTGTTCTAACTAAGGCAAAATCACATCATTGGTATACTCATCAAATGTTTAACATACTCCTGGTTGCTTCGAGTAAACCAAAGCAGCTCTATCGATTATGAGAGTGTCTGCAGGTGGTGCAGCTACGGGAATTTGTACATTACTTTCTAATATTGGCATAAGTTGAGACTTTGTACCAAAATTCAGATTTCCATTCTGTGATATTGATGGTGGAAACTTCTGATTTTCGTGTCTGAAGAAGTTTTTCAAATCACATTGTCTACTTTGGCAAAAAATGAATAATCTTGAGAACAAGCTGCATTCATCTTTCAAACTAGCTACCTTTGTCTTTGTGGCAATAGAGTTTAACTTCGATTTGGAACCAAACAAAGGAAATTTATTCTTCGTGATGGGGTCATAGAATCCAGACATTTCAGTATCGTTAATACGTTTTATGAAAAGATCATACTGGTGTAGACCAACTTCTAATAGTTTCTGAAGCGATTCGGAAACATTGCGCTCTGCAACATATTTGGAATCAATAGCATACAGATCTTTTGACTCTTCATCAAATGGATTTCCCATTTCCTCAAATACTGCCACAAGCTTACGGACTTTTTCAAAGAATTGTTTTTGAGCAGAATGAGTTTCTTCATTACCATTTGCTTTTGAAAACTCTTCAACCAATCTGCTGATCTCTGGTCCAGCTATCATCCACCTCCTAAGAGCTGAAGCATCTTCTGTCAAGCCGATTACGCCACCATCACCTTTTACAAATGCATTATTCTGTTCATGTGCTTGATCAATAGCAATGCATGAAAACTTTGCGTTATTCTTTACTAAAGTTGCATCAATGCCCTGGCCATCATCAATGCGTCGAATGTCTACATGGATTGGCATTTCATTCAAGCATTTGAACTCGGGTATATTCTTTGCAAGCAGGTATAACCCGATTTGCTTTGGTCCAAAGGATCGGAGGGTGACATCAATGCTTCATCTTTGTCTATCTGACATAAAAAGCATTTAGACCAATCAGTTTCCCTTTCGTCGTCGGGAGATGTTGACAATCGAATTCTTTTTGACATTTCAATTTAGAATTGAAAACAATCAATTATTTTATTATTCAACCAATATTTGCACGTGCGGCTATTACTCGGAACTGCAAAGCAGACAGACTGGTGGGTTATCCACTTGTAATTACAGTGCATGCACGTGTTACGCTTAAACACAGAAATCTCTAACAGAGGGCGCCACTTTCGTCTTCTGATGATAATTTTAGAATTACTATGTATTTGACAAACAGAAAGAGGAAGAAAGGTGCCCTTTGTGTCACCCCAATTCCCACAAAGCTGACACCATGCCAGGTTTTGAGGCAAGAATGTTGCATGAGTTTGTCCAAGTATTGTAAACAACTAACTCATGAATTATGAATTAATTTTTTGTATTTAGACCAATGGACATGAGTAACAGGCCAGAAACAATTGTTATTTAAAAGTTTAAATCTGAAGCAGCCTCAAGGAAGAAATTTCATAAATGATTCACACTAAAATCGCAAAATAACCCTTAGTTAACCATGCATCCAACATACAATTTTGAACATAAATCCTATTCAGCCGCCATTTTAAATTTTGGCCGCCATCTTGAAATGGTAGGAAAATCCATTTGGCACACAGTCTATATTGATAATATACTATCAGAAGATTATTCCTACAAATTTTCATGCTTGTATCACAAAAAGAACTATTTTGGTGGAATTTAAGCATAAGCCGCCCACTACCAATACTGTTGCTAATGGCAACTGACATCTTTCCTACCTGTCGGCAGGCACTTTGCACATGGCAGTAGACAACTTTTCTACTTGCTTGGGTGAAAGATACACCGTTGTTCCTTCAAGCCGACAAATTATTTAATTGAGGGATCGCCATATTCAGCTTTAACCACGCCCATTACGTAGTTTCACCGTGACATCGCAGTTTAATTCACGTTTGACGGGCCATTTATGTATGACGTCACAATGAAAAAGTGTGCCAAAAGGTACAATTTAGGACATTTGACGATCAGTCAATTGAGTGATCGTCAAATACTCCACGTCACACATTTTGGCACAATCATTCATTATGACGTCATAAATAAATGGCCAGTCAAAAAAGAATTTAACTATGACGTCACAATGGAACTACGTAATGTGCGTGGTTAAATTTGGATATGGCGATCCCTCAAATGACATCCATGACAAGTAATAACATTAACATCAACGTCATAAGTTAGTACATTGTATTCAACAATCAACCTCGCTGTCACAATAGGCCCCACCGCTGAAACCTTTATTATGAGAAATTTAAGGTTTATTAGTAATCGATTATGACGCCATGGTAACTTAATATTGTTCTTGACGTCATTTTTGTGGGAAAAAGTTTTATTTCCTGCCTTTAAGATATGACTGCAGCAAATAACGGCGAACCCCATTCTTGACATCGCATGTAAACATTTGCTTATAGTAAGCGACATTTATTTACTTGCGTCACGTCACAGGTATTGTGTTGTCTATAGCAACGGAACTTTATACCTTTGTCGTTACAGGTACATCGTTACTTGAGGCAGCCAATGTTTCCTTGCAGGTACTCGAGATCTGACAGCCATTAACTTACCAACTTGCTTAACGTTATGGACAATACTTCGGTTCATTGAGGGTAACTTAAGGAATCGCCATTTTTTTAAAACCGATATGTACATCACTAAACGATGATTTAGGAAGAGCTACAAATTTACACTAGTTTCCATAGAACTGGTTGACGTCACAATGGTTTGGCACCAGATACCTGCACATATGGGAAATAACTTTGTATAATGAAAAGACCCGATACGTGTACTTGACTCATTGGTAAGCCTTTGTTGATAATCTTCTGTTTTGGCACAATCGGGCTGCCCTTAAGCTAACGTGTTTAGACGATGTCACAGGTATACTGTTGCTTGTGGCAGCCTAATTTTGTTACATTCGAGGTTTCTTGAAACTTACGTGGAGATGGGGCGTCGCAGGTACACCGGTGATCGTGACAGCCAATGTGCGAGGAGTTTTTGCTACAAAGTGTGAGTACACAATCACTAATGTGACTACACCTTTCTCCATATGCGAAATCTGTAATAAAAGTTATTTATAATTAAATAAATCATATATAATAAAATGATTAAGAAAATTCTTCCATATTTTCACAAAAGTTGTGTTTAGATCTGATTGGTTTTTTTCTTTTCGAGAGAGAGAATTCAACTTTGCCATTTTGTCAATATTGATTTAATCTAAAATAGGTCGTGGGAAACACTTTGTAAAAGGAGTGATCGATTTTCTTATTTATGTAAAATAGAAATATAAAGTAATGAATAAATAATGAATAAGATGAATAGGTCTCATGCAAAATATGTTATGAAACAAGTATATATCAACCTTCGTCCTGAAGTGAAAATTATTCGATGAAGAATTTATAAGATACTGAGCTGAGACCTGCAATTTTCCCGAAAACTAATAGATATAATATCTGCAGTATACGGTTTGTTGGAATTCTAGAGTAAAGCAGGCTCTTGGTCTACTACGAGTAAGGTAGCATCAGGCAGTTCTCACTGTCAATTGACAAGTTACATAAACAAATGCAATGCTTAAAAACAAAAACAAACAAACATCACTTCCCCTCCAAAACAAAACAAAAATCACTTCCCCTCCAAATCAAAACAAAATTGCCCCCCACCTCCAGATAAAACCCCCCCAAAATCAAATTCAAAACAAATAAAAAAAAACTTAAAAGAAATTCTCTCCCTCCCCCCACCTCCGAAAAAAGGGGGAAAAAGAAAATAAAAGGAAAAAAAAAACAACCAAACAAACAGCAACTAATCGAAAAACAACATATACATTAATTATAAAAGCACTCACAAAAAACTATCGCCAGGAAACCGACTATCAGTTGCCCCTTCATGTTTTGCGTTCACGTCGGGTTGGAAACTCTACTATGAGAGTGACATAAAACTTGTGCCTCGAAATAGCACGATTTCATGTCTCTGACCAAGATAAGATCTCGTTTCTAATTTTGTACGTAAACACTGTCGTGTTTAAAGAATTATTCATAGACCATACACAGTTCCTATGTGTAGTGTTACTCGTGCCCGATAATAAGTGAATATACTGTGAAGATGAATAACACTAAAACAGTGGTAAAATTAGGGGGCGGACCAGGAGCCCGCCCTCCCCCTTTCGCTACAAATTTACAAGGCACATTAAGATGATAAGGTTGAAATCACTCAAATATTATGAGTAAAACTGAAAATTTGATATCCAAAATCGCTTAATATTTTATCCAATATCTGTCATTTACGTATGCGCCCCTCTTTTGTTTTCGGATTTCCTAGATCCGCCACTGTAAAATAATCATTTATCTGAAAATTTTCCTTTCCAAATAAGAATATCTCAAGATTTTTGAAATATATTTCATAAACAGTATACAACTATCTCTCTCTGTTATTTACCAATAATTGTCTACACAAAATCGGCCTTTATTGAAAGGTCACCTGTCTGTACCGACCACTTCTCCTTCAATGGTTGCCTAAAACCAATTTGACTGTGATTGAACAACCTCCCCCCCCCCCCCCCACAAAAAACCCAAAACCAAAAACAAAACCCCCAAAACAAAGCAAAAAACAAAACAAAACAAGAGGCCCAAGTGGGTCTATATCGCTCACCTGAGTACCTAGATGATTAGTCATGCATGAAGGAAGAATTCATTTATTTTTGCATTACTGTGACTAAGTCAACGCAAATGTTGAAAATATGTCAAATTTTATTTCATACTAGAATAAAAAACAACACTTTTTTGCACATCCATTCAAGTGATTTTGATATTAAGCATTTCCTTTGTCTCTGCAAGATGTCATTCAGGGCAACAAGTTTCTTTAGGTGGGGCCTTTTGTTGACTGATTTCAAGTCTGGGTCATGAGCAACAATTGTTTCAAATATTGTCCAGATCTAACTTAAAATTGCCTAATTTCATATGTTGAGTGTTGAGAAACATCTAAAAACTTATTTAGATGTGTAAAGAAATAAAAAAAAAATTTTTGACCACAGCTGGATTTGAACCGCTACTCTCCATATTTCAATTAAAAAGTGGTATATGTACCATTGTGAGACCTACTTTTTAGACATGGTGGCATCATCTATTAACCAATTTGGATGAAATTTACCATATTGATAGAGGACCTTTAGTACTTCATGTATTCCATGTTTCATTAAAATCTTTCATGTGGTTTTGTAGAAAAAGTTAAAAATGTGAAAAATGGCCAACCCCCCCCCCCCTTTTTTTGGAAGTCTTAAAAAATTCATAAAAAATCCAAAAATTGAGATAATGACAAAAATTCTTTCACAATAATATTCCTTACCACAATTATGATCAAAATAGTCATTAAGAAATCATCAATATCAATTAAATGAAAAACATGACACTTTTCTTCATTGCACTGACTAAGTCTAGAAACACCTCAAAAAAGTGTAAATTTCTATTTGACGGATCTTAACCCCGAACACAATTTTTAATAACTCATCTTTATAGATTGTTGAAATGTAATTAGTTTCCCCATTTATGTACTGGTTCTGGAGAAGATGTTTGAAGAGGGGTACCATTTTGGGCACTTTTGGCCCTGCCCTGGATCCACCCCTGAGGGAATCTGGAACCCGAACACAAATTTAGTAGGGGACCTTGAGTACATCATTTACATAAAGTGTAATAATCTTGGATTGACAAAAATCAAACAAAAAACCAGTCAAGAATGTGCCCTGTTAATTTTGAGTCCAAAAGGTCAAAGGTCAAGGTCACTTTATGGATAACAGAATTAAAGTAGTTTTAAAAGTTTAGATCTTTAGAATGGTTTTGAAATTTCACATATGGATAACTTAGGATGGAGGGTACCCATTGATTCCAAGATTTTTTACCCTGCGATGTTGGCCTTGACAGTTGACATTTACTTTAAAAACTTTATAACCTTCACTATATCTTTTGGACAGGAAGACTTAGGGTTTTGAATATATATATATCTCGCTTATGATAAAGTTTTCTAGTGATGTTATGATTTCTGCCTTGTAACCTTGACCTTGAAACTTGAACTTTGTTTTTACCTCCATTTTATCTTTTGAACAATCGGGTATGCATTTTTAAAAAAATTTTATATAGCTTTTTCTGATGTATCTAAGGATGACACAATGGTGTGTCATGACTTATGTCCAAGGTCCCTAGGCCCATGAACAAATTCGTTATTCAAATTCCCTGCCATACGGCTATTTGTACCTCAGGATAGGGCTCTTCCTCTATGTTATTTAAACATTCTGTACAAGTTTCATAAAAAAACCATTGACATTTACTAAAGTTATTGCGTCCCATAGCGGGCAGACAAACAACGCCATACACCAATATGTCCCGTTTATGACGAGCATGTAAAAATTCCACAGCAGTCGTCCTTCTTCCCTAACAATTACTCATGGTGATTTTGGGGCCTCTTGGTTATGAGCCAACACCTGCATATAAACATAAACACAAACACACTTAGGACTGCACTATGCTGGCCCCAGTATGTGTTAAATGCTGGTTGAGCGATAGTGCTCCGAGAAAATCACCAATCTGTCGATGGTCTCTCTGTTATGCAATTCACATGTGCTTGGCTCACACTGAACTCTAAAGTGTCACAAATTTTATGCAGTCTTTTTTTAAAATAAAGTTTATTAAATGATTGAAACAGAGGCTCGGGTCTCAAAACTGAGTATAGAGTGTGTCACATATAGAACATTCTGTTGATTTCTGAAAAAAATGTGACAAATGCAATGGGCAGTGAAAACGCTACATGTACCATACATTTGGTGTGCTTGCTTCAAGATGTCACGATGGTTAACATGGAGGGGTTGTATTAAACAAGAGGTCCAATAGGATTTATATCACTGTATCGATCACCCCTTGTCTTGGCCAAGAAACAACACCACTTGTAGGGAAACTTAAGTACTTCATCCCTACTAAGTTTGATAAAATCCCTTCAGCAGTTCTGAAGAAGCGAAAAGTATGAAAAGTTTACAATGGCCAGCCAGACCCTAGACAAAAAGTAATCACAAGAGCTCACTTGCACCTTCGGCTCAGGTTAAATAGAAACAAACAAGTATCTACTAATACTTTATACCTATTTTAATGTACAGTATATACAAACATTGCTTAGTTTATATGTATGACAAATCATAATGTACTACATTAAGACACATTGATTCGATAGAGGTCTGCATTGGTTTGATGGTCTTTCATTCAACAATGTTTCAGTCCAATCAATACAAAAATAGAAGGCTGAGAGCCTCTTCAATCAAGTGGGAAGATCTGTGGCCTGTATGACATCTGCATTTTAAGAGATGAACCTATCGCCTTCATTGACTCTACTCTCTTTACAATCAACAACACTCTATCATGTAAATGTACGATAAAATGTGAACATGTTTATGTAGAAAAAAGCACCTGTCATGACTGTGACAAAAGTTTTATATATATATAAATATGAACAGTGCCTACCATAGTATCAATTGTCATGACTGTGACAAAAGTTATATATGAACAGTGCCTGCCATAATATCACCTGTCATGACTGTGACAAAAGTGATATATGAACAGTGCCTACCATAATATCAATTGTCATGACTGTGACAAAAGTGATATATGAACAGTGCCTGCCATAATATCACCTGTCATGACTGTGACAAAAGTGATATATGAACAGTGCCTACCATAATATCACCTGTCATGACTGTGACAAAAGTGATATATGAACAGTGCCTGCCATAATATCACCTGTCATGACTGTGACAAAAGTGATATATGAACAGTGCCTACCATAATATCACCTGTCATGACTGTGACAAAAGTTATATATGAACAGTGCCTACCATAATATCACCTGTCATGACTGTGACAAAAGTTATATATGAACAGTGCCTGCCATAATATCACCTGTCATGACTGTGACAAAAGTTATATATGAACAGTGCCTGCCATAATATCACCTGTCATGACTGTGACAAAAGTTATATATGAACAGTGACTACCATAATATCAACTGTCATGACTGACAAAATACAATTAAAATTCTACTTCGAGAAAAGTAAATTCTTCTTACATATTTTCAATTGAAATATACTAAATAAAACATCCCTGAGATTTACTTTATAAAACAATGGAAAATAATAAGACACAAGTTCATGCTGTTTTTTCAGTGCATACATTCTTTATACAGCAAGTATTCTTTGATCACAAAACGTTTATATAACTGTAAAAAGAAAATCATGGCTTTTATACATTTTTCTGCAATTTTCTCTATCTTTCTTTTAATAAAATCAAAATAAAATTTTATTATTTCAATTTTGTTTAATTATCAATATTTTCAGTCTTTTGGAGGAAAACACTTTCATTGAAACACATGCACTCTGCCACTTATGTCTGCACAAAGTAAACTATTTCTTGTTGGATGTACTGCATTCCTGTAGCACACAGAAGTAAGGAGCTTTTCATCCTGAACCTCCTTCAGGACAGAACAATCAGCACCAAACACTGTGACCTGAAAACGAAGGAGAAGAGTGATTAAGGACTGAAAATGAAAGTTTTTGCCAACTCATCAATCTTTGATTTCTTCGTTTGTTTGTTTGTATTTCACTCTAAGATTATTGTGCAACAGGTGGCAGCACCTGCCTTCCCAATCTTGTCCTATGCTACAAATGCATCCACAGCAGTAAAGGACCTTTTACATGACAAGGAATATGATGGCAGGGGGCCTTTGTCCTATGCTACAGACACATCCACAGCAGTAAAGGACCTTTTACAGGACAAGGAATATGATGGCAGGGGGCCTTTGTCCTCTGCTACAAATGTATCCACAGCAGTAAAGGACCTTTTACAGGACAAGGAATATGATGGGAGGGGGCCTTTGTCCTATGCTACAGACACATCCACAGCAGTAAAGGACCTTTTACAGGACAAGGAATATGATGGCAGGGGGCCTTTGTCCTATGCTACAGATGCATCCACAACAGTAAAGGACCTTTTACAGGACAAGGAATATGATGGCAGAGGGCCTTTGTCCTATGCTACAGATGCATCCACAGCAGTAAAGGACCTTTTACAGGACAAGGAATACGATGGCAGGGGGCCTTTGTCCTCTGCTACAGATGCATCCACAGCAGTAAAGGATCTTTCACAGGACAAGGAATATGATGGCAGGGGGTCTTTGTCCTATGCTACAGATGCATCCACAGCAGTAAAGGACCTTTAACAGGACAAGGAATATGATGGCAGGGGGCCTTTGTCCTATGCTACAGATGTATCCACAGCAGTAATTTAAAAGGATCTTTTACATGACAAGGAATACGATGGCAGGGGGCCTTTGTCCTATGCTACAGATGCATCCACAGCAGTAAAGGACCTTTTACAGGACAAGGAATATGATGGCAGGAGGCCTTTGTCCTATGCTACAGATGCATCCATGGCAGTAAAGGATCTTTTACATGACAAGGAATAGGATGGCAGGGGGTCTTTGTCCTATGCTATAGATACATCCACGGCAGTAAAGGATCTTTTAGAGGACAAGGAATAGGATGGCAGGAGGCCTTTGTTCTATGCTACAGATGCATCCACAGCAGTAAAGGATATTTTAGAGGACAAGGAATAGGATGGCAGGGGCCTTTGTCCAATCAGCTACTCGGCTGTTGTTCTTCCGTTGTATCAGATGTGAGACATACATACATATATAATGCTATTAAAATTGTGTTAACTATGACCACTATTAGTTGACCTGACCTCTATTTTATAAATTTTTTTATTGTTTTGTTTCAAGAATTTTTATTCTAGGACATGATGGAGTAGTTTCTGAAAATCCTAGGGAATGGGTATTGTCTGAATATAAGTAACACATACCTTCAATCTAATTAAAACCATATCTTTATTCCGCTTCTCTATTTGTCCCATTGAGGATAAAGATCTGGCAAAATCCTGTCAGGGGGTGAACTCTGATGACGTTTCAGTCACCGAAACCGTTATTTCCCATAGCCAATCAATGACTTGGCTAGGCATATTATAGTCACGTATATGACAAACACTGATCAAAAACTACCTTGTAGGTCACACACTCTGTGGATGTCAATTTCATTCATAGGAATTTGTAGCCGATCCACTGATTGGCTGAAAATCAGAGTTCACCAGAACATGACCCCTTATGGAGTTTCACCAAATCCTTATCCGCAATGGGACAAATAGAAAAGCGAAATAAAGATATGGTTTTAATCAGATCGCACATACCTTAGGAAAGGATAAAGAGCCCATGATGAACATGTCTTCCCTGCTTGGATGCCACTCAGCACGCAAATACATCTTAGAATTATTGTTATGACGACTGAAACAAATATCAATTATTGAATGTAATCACAAATGTATACTGAGTAACCTGTTGATCCTTGTTCTCTATATAGAGGATTATTTATAAAACAAATTCTGAAATGATTGATTGATTGATTGATTTTTGTTTTACGTCACACCACAAATATTTCACGTATATGGTGACGGCATCTGCCTGATGCGGGGCATACAAATTTTGACCTGTGCAATGGACCCACCCGAAGCAGTGAGGGATCTTTAACGTGCCATGCATACCACGACATGGGGCCTTGGTTTTTACTGTCTCATCCGAAAGACATGACACCACCAGAGCGGGACTCAAACCCCGGCCTCCCGATCAGGAGTCCGACGCGATACCACTAGACCACGCCGGCTTACAAATTCTGAAATGAAAATAGATTATTGAGTAACCTGTTGATCCTTGTTCTCTATATGGAGGATTATTTATAATAAAGATTCTGAAATGAAAATAGATTAAATTGATTATATCGATTAATCTATTGACTTTGTGCTCTATAAGTAAGATTATTCTTATAAATTTTCCGAAACTAATCAAGATTTAAATTATTAAACTAAGGTGTGTTCTTTGACTGTACTGCTTTGAGTAGTGAGAGACCCTGTGAACTGGTTGGCTGCACCATATGAGTTAGGACTGTAGATTTAAGTGACTATCCTAAGTCGGCAGCGCAAATGCATTATATTCAAATACTTTTGTGATGTTGACCTCTGGGCAGCACAAATGCAATAGATCCCCAATCATGTACCACCTTTAGATCATATTTATCTATAATGATTTAGGAAAAGCTCAGACAAGACCCCTATTTACTCCTTCCACATTTAAACAAATGTTCTCCCATTTGCTCAAACCCACACCCCCAACCACCCCAACGCTGGACCAAACACAACTGCAAATGATACCCTTTCATAAGTGCTACCATTAGATCATTTCTATTCATAGTAAACTTTATTGTCATACCTATCATGACTTTGGATAAGTATACACAAGGTCTCCCCTCTTTTTATTGCCCATTTTGATCAAACCACAAGAACAGATCCTGACTGCAAAACTACAAGTGACACATTTCCTATATTATCATCAAGGCTGAGGAATAGAACATGAAGACTTTATCCTAATGATCCCTTTCCTGCTCTTGCATGATGACAAACAGCAAGGCATATAGATATGGACTCCCACAAATTGACCCACAGCATATTCAGGTGCATAAAAACCTACTTACCAGACCCTGGAAAATTCCTGCAATTTCCCGTTCACATATTCTGAAACCCTACAAAGAAAAAATAAAAAAACCACAAAAACCATGATGAATATTTAGCGATGTCCCAAATAAGGATGAAAAGTGCATCTCTCAAGAATGCATAACAACAAAAGGCCCAAATGATCCTATATCGCTCACCTGAGCACAATTTACTGACTGCTTGAAACAAGAGGCCCAAGTGGGCCTACCGGTATATCGCTCACCTGAGTACCTATATCATCAGTCATGCATGAAGGAAGAATTCATTTATTTTTGCATTAATGTGACTAAGTCAACACAGATGTTGAAAATATGTCAAATTTTATTTCAGGCTAGAATAAAAAACAACACTTTTTTGCACATCCATTCAGGTGATTTTGATATTAAGCATTTCCTTTGTCTCTGCAAGAAGTCATTCAGGGCAACAAGTTAGTCATTTTCTTTAGGTGGGGCCTTTTGTTGACTGATTTCAAGTCTGGGTCATGAACAACAATTGTTTCAAATATTGTCCAGATCTAACTTAAAATTGCCTAATTTCATATGTTGAGTGTTGAGAAACATCTAAAAACTTATTTAAATGTGTAAAGAAATGAAAAAAAAATTTTGACCACAGCTGGATTTGAACCGCTACTCTCCATATTTCAATTACCAAGTGGTATATGTACTATTGTGAGAACTGCTTTTTAGACATGGTGGCATTATCTGTTAACCAATTTGGATGAAATTTACCAAATTGATAGAGGACTTTTAGTACTTCATGTATTCCATGTTTCATTAAAATCTTTCATGTGGTATAACAGCAGAAGTGAAAAATGTGATTGAATTGTTCCTATACACCCTCATTTGGAAGTCTTAAAAAATTCATAGAAAATCCAAAAATTGAGATATTGACAAAATTATTTCAAAGTAACAATCCTTACCATAATTATGATCACAATAGTCCATAAGAAATCATCATTATCAATTAACTAGGAAATATGACACTTTTTTCTGCATTGAATCACCAAGTCCAAAGAAATGTCGAAAAAAATTCTAAAATTTGATTTTGGAAGGGAACCAAAATGACAATACATCTTCACTCATCCCTCTAGATCATTTCTATGCATTCTGTTTGTCTCTGTATACAGCCCGTATGAAAAAGAATATTGTTAAACGAGGGAACTCTTTTGTGACCTACTCTTGACTATGGTGGTGCCACCTGTAAAGAGGTCTGGACGAAAACAACAGAATTTGAAGAGGATCATAAGTGACTTATTTCTACCAAGATTTATTAAAATCCTTCAAACAGTTTTGTAGAAAAAGTTGAAAATGTGAAAAATGGCCAACCCCCCCCCCCCCTTTCTTTTTTTTGGAAGTCTTAAACGTAAAATTCCTAATTTCATATGTTGAGTGTTGAGAAACATCTAAAAACTTATTTAGATGTGTAAAAAAAAAAAATTTTTTTTGACCACAGCTGGATTTGGACCGCTACTCTCCATATTTCAATTACCAAGTGGTATATGTACCATTGTGAGACCTACTTTTAGACATGGTGGCATTATCTGTTAACCAATTTGGATGATCCGCACAAAAAACAAAACCTTTGAAAAGGACTATGAGTACTTGCATCCTACCCACTTTTATCACAATCCTTCAAGTTGTTCTGTAGATCAAGTTGAAGATATGAAAAATTCCCCCCCCCCCCCCCCTTTTCTTGGAAGTCTTAAAAAATTCATAAAAAATTCAAAAATCGAGATATTGAAAAAATTCCTTCACACCAGCATTCCTTACCATAGAAATGATTAAATGAAACCAAATGAATGCATCAATGTTTACTAAAAGAAAATAATAACTCTTTAATGCATTAAAATAACAAAGTCCAAAATAAAAATGAAAAAACGTCAAAAATTTGATTTCGGAATGGAACCAAAAATATCAACACTTCATCCCATATGCCTCTATCTCATTCCTATGCAGTCGGTTTGTCGCTGTATGCACCCGATCTGAATAAGAAGTTTGTCAAAGGAGGGTACCCTCTATGACCTACTTTTGTCTATGGTGGTGCCACCTGTTCATGGATCCTGACAAAGATGACCACATTTGTCGGGGACCTTGAGTATTTGATGCATGCCAAGTTTCATTGAATTCCAGCGAGTGGTTCCGAAGAAAAAGTTCAAACTGTGAAATGTTTACGCCAATTATCCCCCCCCCCCTTTTTCTTGAAAGTCTTAAAAAATTCATAAAAAATCCAAAACATAAAATATTGAAAAATTTTCTTCGCAGTAGTATTTCTTACCATCAAAATGATCAAATTAAACCAAATTAATGCATCAATGTTTACTAAAAGAAAAAAATAGCTCTTTTCTGCATTAAAATTACCAAGTACAAAAAAACGTCAAAAAAACATCAAAAATTTGATTTCGGAATGGAACCAAAAATAACAACACTTCTTCACACATCCCTCTAGATCATTCCTATGCATTTGGTTTGTCTCTGTATGCCCCCGGTCTGAAGAAGAAGTTTGTCAAAGGAGGGTACCCTCTTTGACCTACTTTTGCCTGTGGTGGCGCCACCTGTTGATGAATCTGGACAAAAAACAACAACACTTGTAGGGGACCATGAGTACTACATGCTTATCAAGTTTCATCAAATTCTGTTCAGTGGTTCTGGAGAAGAAGTCGAAAATGTGAAAAGTTAACGACGGACGACGGACGGACGACGGACGGTGATTGATCACAATAGCTCACTTGAGCCTTTGGCTCAGGTGAGCTAAAAAACTGCAGATACATAATATTCTCTTCCTTATTGTGTTTTTGACATTTGACTGGAAACCTCTACAGTGAATAATGTAGTACTTTTCTCTTATTCTATGATCATTTTCTATAGTGATAAGTCTTACATTGTGTTCTCAATGTTCATTTATTGTGCATTAACTCTGTTACAGTGGCAAAATCAAATACTTAAAACACACTAAATAATGAACTTACATGTAAGAGTTCTGAACTGAATTCTCAATAAATGCAATATATAAAGTTTTTATATAGGAATTTCCCAGACCGTCATCAACTTTTGTTACATCGATGTGATATGATGATATGGGTACCTGATGGTATTCTGTAGTTTATTAAAGAGCATGTACCTTAGGAAAGACCTCTTTTTTCTATTTTTTTTCTCTCTTAAAGAAATTCACAGATACATACATTCTCCTGCTTATCATGTTATGACAACGGACAAAGGTAAGTCACGTAAGTCCTATAAAGCAGAATGGTAGTGGTTCAAACCCCTTTAAAGTCAAATCATTTTCAGTGCATTTTACGCAAAAACAAATTTATATTTGTTTTGCAGCACTCAATATGTAAACTAAATCATTTAGGCAAAAAAGAAATTTGACGAAAGAATGCTGACTGTAAACTTGCTTCTCTTCATTGATTAAATCAAGACAGCAACACAGAAATATGTGGAAAAGATTAAGTAAGAATTCAAATTTGGGTAACTTAAAATAATCTTTAATTTCCTATGTACATTTTCCTTCATGTTTTCACCTTGAACTCCAACTAACACTAATGAAATTCTGTCTGGAAACAAATGATAAGCAAACAACAAAATTAAATCAATAGTGTATCACATTTGATACATCTGATTGATAAAAGAATAATTTCTGATTTTCAGAGGAAGAGAGATAACTCTTACTAATACGGAGTATCACAACTACTAAAATCCATTGTTCTCGATGTGGGCACTTGTTTGTGGGCAACTTGCGACATAATCATACGATTTCATAACAATCACAAAGTGTGCGTGTATGTTGATGTTATTGTAAATGCAATATTCCGTATTCAAACATCAAAGTCACCAGCCGTGAATTAAACTACCTATAAATACTTGCAGGCTTTTTCATAAATAATCATAAGTTTCTCTGTAAGCGTTTACCCGGTATCCTTATATAATTCCTAAGTTCTTACCTTAAAGGGTATTCAAGTTATGGCCTGGAAAAATTTTTTATTTGACCTTGAGAGATTGTAAATGTAGGTCAAGGTAAAAAAATTTAATGCCGTGCACCTTGCCTCACTTTCACCTTCCTATGTTAAAAGTTTCAAGTTCTTACCTTAAAGGGTATTCAAGTTACGGCCTGGACATAGTTTTTTTAAAATTTGACCTTGAGATTGTAAATGTAGGTCAAGGTCAAAAATTTTTGTCCCATGCACCTTGCCTCACTGTCACCTTTCTATGTTTGAAGTTTCAAGTTCTTACCTTAAAGGGTATTCAAGTTACGGACTGGACAAATCTTTTTTTTAATTTGACCTTGAGATTGTAAATGCTTGCAGGCTTTTCCACAAAGAATCGTAAGTTTCTCTGTAAGTGTTTAAGTATGTATCCTTATGTAATTCCTAAGTCATTTTCACAAACATAAGGAAATTCCTTAAAGATTTACGACTGGTTTTACCTGTCCATAAAGTTAAAGATTTTCCGTAAGGAAAATTTTACTTAATATGATCTCTACTGAAATTGACTAAAGGATTTCTTCTGTACATACGTAAAAGAAATTACGTATGATTCTTTGTCAAAATGACTACTGGTCTCAGAGTTCAAATTATCAACAGTGAATTGTATATAGATATTTATTTATTAACTTACGTTACCGACTTAATTCCAGCACCTTTTATCCAACATTTATGTCTGTGTACAGTTGAGAGTAGATATTTTCCAGACACAGGAGAAAAGAAAGCACCTACATAATGTCTTGAACACATCACTGAATCTAAACTTTCATGGACTTGATTTTCAGGATGTAGGAGACGAAGATCCCACAGCCGAACAGATCTGAAAAACATGAGAATCAGGTAAACCTGCATACAATTGATAATGCAATCGTGCTTGTACATAAAGGTCACCTCACCTTTAACCTTTATACTTAGATTTCTTTTGTGAAGAACATAAACAATAGCAACGCCTAATTTTGCATAATAGGCCTGTTGCCTAAACTGAAGCAGGAAACATCAGCACTGTGACCTTATTTGACCTTGAACTTGCATATATGACCTGGGTTCAATGTAAAGAAACACCCTTTGGTCTTGGGCAACAATTATTTGAAATATTACTCAAATCCAGCAAGGGGTTAAAAAGTTGTGGTACTGACATACTATAGCAAATGAATGCTGGACACTGTTCTCTAGTCAAAAGGAATGGAAATGCTAGTAAATATGGAAAAGATATGGCCATGTTAATTCTTTTTATAGTGAATGGACCCTGATGAGTCAAGAATGGGACCTCATGACCTCATTCTATATCTTATACTAATAAAATAACAATGGCTTCTAACTGTGGTCTTTGTATTAAGAAATGGATGACCCCCAAATTGGACTGTCACATTTTTGTCGCCTCGCTCAACACCAGAGAATGTTAAAATAACACGAGACGGTAGACCAGCACATTGAATAGGTTAGTGGTGAACTCAACATAGTATCAACTGATTGATTAGAAATTTATACCTTTGCGACCGACCCACCCAAAGCCAATCTACCATGACACAGGACCTTGGTATTTATTGTCTTATCCAAAAGACAGAACACCGGTGTCGCCATGTCTCTTGGTCATGAGTCAAGCACCTGGGCCACACCAGCTTGACAGAGAAAACAAGCTGTGTTTGAGAAACACTGATGCTTCCACAGGCAACAAAGTCCAAAAAGTTATTTTCAGCGTGAAGTTTATTGTCAAAATCAAAAGGTCATCCAACATGGTGTCATTTGATAGGGCTTCATTAATTGAGTATGCATTGGAAATATGAAGTCTCTATCCCTCAAGGTTCAATAGTTATGGCCAAGGTTGAAATTGACAACAGAAAAACAAACAAAAAAACAAAAAGGACAAAAACAATATGCTCACGATCTATTGATCCCTAGGGACAAAAAGAATATTTACCCGTCCCAGGAAGCGGTAACAAAATGATTTCTGTTCACAGGGTTTACTGACACAGTAGATACGCTTTGCTTATGTAGTAGATACTGTTGTTCTGGTTTCGTTCTGAAAGGTACCACAAAAATAAATGATAGCGTAAGACAACCCCATTGATCAAGTGTAAGTCAATCAAACAGGTGTTTGGCATGTAACTAAAAGGACTGAGGAGTCCTGCTGGCAGCTTGTCTGAATAATGCATAGACTCTTGCCCCACAATGGACCAGAGGAGGGCACTACTGTAGCTGTATAGGCTTGTGCCCCACATCGGACCAGAGGAGGGCACTACCGTAACTGTATAGGCTTGTGCCCCACATCGGACCAGAGGAGGGCACTACCGTAACTGTATAGGCTTGTGCCCCACATCGGACCAGAGGAGGGCAATACCGTAGCTGTATAGGCTTGTGCCCCACATCGGACCAGAGGAGGGCAATACCGTAGCTGTATAGGCTTGTGCCCCACATCTTACCAGAGGAGGGCACTACCGTAACTGTATAGGCTTGTGCCCCACATCGGACCAGAGGAGGGCACTACTGTAGCTGTATAGGCTTGTGTCCCACATCGGACCAGAGGAGGGCACCACTGTAGCTGTATAGGCTTGTGCCCCACATCGGACCAGAGGAGGGCACTACTGTAGCTGTATAGGCTTGTGTCCCACATCGGACCAGAGGAAGGCACCACTGTAGCTGTATAGGCTTGTGCCCCACATCCGACCAGAGGAGGGCACCACTGCTTGTGCCCCACATCAGACCAGAGGAGGGCACCACTGTAGCTGTTTAGGCTTGTGTCCCACATCGGACCAGAGGAGGGCACTACTATAGCTGTATAGGCTTGTGCCCCACATCGGACCAGAGGAGGGCACCAAGGTAGCTGTATAGGCTTGTGCCCCACATCGGACCAGAGGAGGGCAGTACTGTAGCTGTATAGGCTTGTATCCCACATCGGACCAGAGGAGGGCACTACTATAGCTGTATAGGCTTGTGTCCCACACTGGACCACAGGAGGGCACTGCCACAAACTCTTGGGTCTTTTCGTTATACAGAATTATTTCCAATATTCATTTTGTCCCCACTAAATGCTTTGAATTTTTCTGCCAAGCTGAAATTGCCTATTCAATTTTCAGTTTCAATTCAGGCAACCTTAAATGTGTTCAGCAACCTAAAATGTGTTCAGGCAACCTGATTTTGTTCACATGGTTGCCTGAATGACAACCTCGTAAACACTGTATAAGTAGCATCATTAAATAAAAAACAAAAGCATCAAGCTAGTTTGAAGGAAAGTATGTGTCACCTGCTTTATTTATTCAAAAGCAAGACTCCTAACAGATGTTTGAATAGACAGATGGACAGACAGACTGAATAACAGACAAGAAGACACAAGAAAATATGATCTCAATAGATTATGCTACTTCACACATGACTTAAAAAAGGATATCATACAAGTTGAAAATCTTTTATCTCGAGAATCAAACTGGGCATAATAGGTAATGAGAGATCAATGATGCCACAAAGTGTTTTATCCCTCCAATAAACTCACCCTGGAGTCCTCTTATCTATAAGATATACCATTTTTTGATTCTGTGAAATGAGGATTGTGTGCTCCGACAGGAAATCCAGATGAAGTAGCTTGACGTTATCTGCTTCTGGTGTAGAGCAAATCTACAAAGAAACAAGATGAATTCGTGAAACATGAATGCCCCGGTGGCAACAAAGTCCATATTAGGCAAATTTTGGAATGTAGGTTAAAGGTCACGTGACAGTCAATGAGTTTAGTGTAATTTGAAAGGGCTTTATTAGTGGAGTATGCATGCCAAATATGAAGTCTTTTATCTCTCATAGTTCAAAAGTTACAGTGAAGGCTAAAGTTGACAACAGATACACAAGCAAACAAACAGACAAACAAAGTGACAGACAGGTAAAAAACAATATGCCCCTGGGGCCAGTTGTTCGAAACATTAACCACTGGCTGAGCTAACTAATGGTTATATTTCATCTGACTTTGAGATGAGAAGACCTTAAGTCCTTATTTGTGTACTGATTTATAGCATATGAAACAAGGTTTGTAAAGTAATCTAGATTTTTATACTGAAATCTTATAAATTAAATTAATCGTTTTTCAAACTTTAACTTCTCGTAAGCCTAACGGAAGGTTAAACTTTTGCAAAAACTGGCCCCTGATCTATCTATCTGGGGGCATAAAAATCAGACTTTTACGAGACAAATCTTTAACAAGTGCATTAAAAAATTTTCTTAAAATAAAAGTACATTGCCTTTGACCTACATTGTATTTCATTTGAATATCAGCCCTGCTATGTGATTTCTGATAACTTAATCAAGATCTCGAAAACAAAGATATGAATACAAAACCAGACAAACAAGAGCAACACCAACGTAGCATATGCCCCCCACCCCTGGTTATTTTTGTAACATGAACATAACTCACATGATCACATTAGAAGTCATCTACTCCTCATAATCACCCACAAACAAAATTTTTCCATTCAAAAGTTTGTAGATGTATCAGAATACCAAATATCAATTCAATGTATCTAGTTGTCCCTGAGAAAATGAAGAAAACTGCTCCATGTAAGATCCTTTTCAAGTCCAAGGGGGATAACTCTCACAATCTCACATAGATTACTGAACCAAAACCAAATTTGAACTTGACCTAAATATCCTTTAGATGTATCCGTATATCATATATAAATTCAATATATTTATTGGTTCCAGAGATAATGTGAGGAAACTGCTAATTTTAAGAAATTTCCTAAGTCCAAGAGGAATAACTCTGACAAATATTATTGAACCATAAATAAATTTGAACTTGACCTAGTTATACTTAAGATGTATATGTATGCAAAATATCCATCCAATATCTCTATCCATTTCTGAGATAATGAGCGGAAACTGCTAATTTTAAGAAATTTTCTCAGTCCAAGGGGGATAACTATGACAAAAATTATTGAACAATCACCAAGTTTGAATTTGACTTACATATCTTTGAAATATATCTGTATACTAAGTATCAATTCAATATCTTTATTGGTTCCAGAGAAAATGAGTGGAAACTGAAAATGGAACGACCGACAGACCCACCGTAAAATAGTATATATTCTAAATGTTAAAATGGGAAAACATATCAAATGCTTCAGTTTTTACATATAGTACAGTTCAGGTGTATTAGAACTTTTACTTAAATCACAAAGTCATTTATGCTGGTAAGAAAGACCACAAAACACAGTGAATATTAATTTTTTTTACAAAGATGTGAACAAGCATGAGTTAAATTGCTCCTGAATTCCAACAGTGTTTCTGGGTGATGACTTTTCTGCTTTGATTCATGTATTTTCTCCATGATGCGCTCAATTGCACTCTAGCTTTGTACTGTCCAACTACTTATGTAATTTAAAAAAATACTTGAAATAGGGTTTGTAAGTCTTGTCACATGATTTATAAGAATTCTTGAGATTGTCCAATTTTGGGCCTGACTGGCAATGGATTCAATACTGGAAACATCCTTAAAGTTTCAATCAGTGTCTAGGACAAATTCAGATGCATAAAATATAACTGGGAGGAAACAATGAGATACAAAAATCCATATATGTTTCAATGTAACTCATCCAAAATTTGATATTCTTTTTTTATAAAAGGTGGGGAGAGAATTTCTGGAACCCCAAAAATTTATAAATATATACCATGATTTCTGAAAAAAAGTTGAAAAAAACTTGCCACAGACATACAGAAAATAATCACACAAATAAGACATCACAAAAATGTTTAATTATGGCACAGTTGCAGTACTGGCTTAGGACTGTCTATTGAAGTGACAATCATTACTGGACTGCTGTGGTTTACTAGATTACGGGCATACCTTCCCACTTACAACAATAAAAAAACACACATTTAACAAAATCATAAGTAATCCTCCATACATAGAAAATGGATCAACAGTTTACTCAAGTTGAGAGGTAATAGAAATAGAGATATAAAAAATAATTCTTACCTCATCAAAAACTCCCTTCTCTATGTCACATAGTCTCATTGTGCCATCAAAGCTTGTGGTCAAAATCTGTGACCAGTTAAAGGGAGAGAATTTGACACAAGAGATTTCCTGAGAGTGTGGAGTGTAAGCCACGATTTGCTCCTGGTCATTATCTGCCTCAAAAGACTGAAACAAGAAATAAAGATGTTTTAAATGTAGTAACTAAACGAGTATAGTTTAACTTAAAGATTCTGTAATTGTTAAACAATACCAATGAGACTGTATTAGATCAAAGATAAGTGTATGTGAATTGTTAAGAAAGCTAAAACAGAGATGCGGCTGACAGGAAGGTAAGAAGGTAGATTAGCCTTTTTGCTTTTACATTACAAGACCATTTCCCATATATGGTGACCGGATCTGCGTGATGCACTGCTTCGTTCTTGAGCACCACTAAAGAGACATGAATTGTTGATATGAGCATGTGGTACATTAAATCAATAAATTAAATTGTTCTGATATTTCTCCTCAGAAATCCTTTCAAATGGATGTATTTATAGGTAGAATTGATTAAATATTATGTTGTCTAAGAAAAAAGGTCATAACAAAAACCATACAAATTAAACTATATAACTTAGACTTTAAAGCTGCAGGTAATGTACGGTACTCAAATCAATTTTTTCAAAAATCAATAACATAAACTATGGATCATTTTGCTTGCATTTCATTAAAATCCATCTTATATTTTAGAAGAAAGTTGTGATAATACAAGTGTGAATCCAGACATTTTGTTGAGAGGGGGTCTATTCCAAACCAATTCTCTGAGAGGGTGGTCCAAGATAGATTTTGGCATTAACTTACAACGAACTACAACCAAAAATCCTTAAGTGGGTCAAGATTCCTTCCTAAAGTATGCAAGTAACAGATTTATGTCAAAGTTTCGTTGCAGTAAAGTACAACCACAGACATTTTTTAATCCCCACCCCAATCATCATAGGGGTGAGACCAAAGAGCTATGAACATGGCTCCTAATGGGGACTTTGGGATTGATTGAATTCAGTAAGGATGAACAGGACCACAATGGAATCGTGCTAGATTTATACAGATAAATGAATCTGGAAAATATGAATCACAAGTATTTTTAGAGGAAAAGTTCTCTCTCCATTTAATTAACATTTCTCATCAAAAAGATGAAGAAAATAAAAATGAGAACACACAGGAAAATATGAAAAGAATCCATCAGACTGAATAACTTTATTTCTTTTTATAAAACTGATTCAAGATTGATTGATTGATTGATTATTAATTTATGTCACTGCAGGATTATTTCACTTATATGGTGACAGCATCTGCCTGATGCATTGCATACAAATTTAGACCTTTGCAACGGACCCACCCGAAGCAGTGAGGGATCTTTTATGTGCCACTACTACATTGACACGGGGTGTTGGTTTTTACTGTCTCATCCAAAAGACAGAATAGTGGTGTGCCAAGGGCATAAGTTGAACCCAGGACCTCTCCATCACAAGCCGAGCACCTTATTCACTAGGCCACACCGGCTTAATTGAGGCAAGAGCTACTTTTACGAGCAAATTCAGAGAATTGTGGTCCCCCGCTTTTGGGGTTCTATCAGTAAGGGTGCAGTGATCTGTGATATATTGTCATGGTAGTGCATGTCTACACTCATACCAAATATGAAGGCCCTACATCTTATGGTAAAAAAGTTATATTGAAGTAGGTCAAAGGTCATATGATAAAAATTTTGGTACCAAAGGAAAGGTATTGTTATTAGGGACACACATGCCAAATATGAAGGTCCTACGAATTATGGTTAAAAAGTTATGACCTAGGTTAAAGTTTTTGTGACAGATGGATAGACGGACGGAAAGACAGATAGACGAATGAGATTTAATGTCCCCTGACTTTCGTTAAAAGTGAGGCACAAAAATATAGTACAAAGAGATATAACAATGTCCAAATTTGAGATTAAAGGATGTAAATAGGCAACTTACACTTTTCCACAATGCCAGACCACCAGCAAAACCACCATAGGCTGATAGTAGTGCGTCATTCAAAGGATGAACATCAAGAGAGACTATACCATTAATCTGTGTTATCATCTTCACCTTGTTTTTTCTCAAATGTATCTGATTAAATTCTGCCATGTACCTGCAAAGAAAGGTACAACACCATCAGTACAACTTTCACTGGTTGATTTTTTCAGGAGTCAAATCTATGCAAACATTAAATCCTTACAACTTCAAAGTATAATTTTTATTGGCTGATTTTTATAGGCCACACATGTAAGAAAGATTTTCATTGGTAGATTTCACCTAGGGTAGTTAGAAAGGTCATGAAAATCAACCCAAACCTAAATCATAATTGTGACTGGTGAATTTTCAACTTACATTTAATTATCTTGGTCTGGTTTATAACCATTGGTTGATTATTATTGTTTTAAGTCACTCCACGATTATTTCACGTATATGGTGACGGCATCTGCCTGATGCATTGCATACAAATTTAGACCTTTGCAATGGACCCATCCGAAGCAGTGAGGGATCTTTTACGTGTAACCCTTACCAAGACACGGCACCTTGGTTTTTACTGTCTCATCCAAAAGACAGAACACCGGTGTGCCCAGGGCGGGAGTCGAACCCGGGACCTCTCGACCACCAGCCGAACACTTTATCCACTATGCCACACCGGCTTTATAACCATAATATGATACATCCAAAACACTTACTACACACAAATCACTTCAATAAATTTCTAAAATTACAATTTGCAAAGGTGACATGGCAAATGAAATAATTGTAAAATTTAATATAATGTTACAATAATGAAATGGAGAGCTTTCATGTATCACTCGATCCATTAAAATTTGAAAGAAATCTTCTCAATGCAATCCACATAATTGTTTTGTATAATGGACAGGCATGCAAAATTTTCACAGGTTACAATCAACTCCCATCCCAATCCCCGGTAAGGAAATCTTCCTAGTTCTGAAAGATGTACAAAAGTTGATCAGTACTCTATTTGTGAACAGATAACAAAATTTACTGTTTAAGTGTGCAGCTTTTCGCACAATTGAAAAAAAAAAACCCACTCAAACAACAAAGATAATGAAAGAAGATTAAAATTCTCCAAAAATGGAAGTCTGTGACATAGATTAAAAGAAGCATCCAATTTCCACAAATTTTTGGCCACCTGACCCTTTTCAAATGGTTTATCGGTAAATTAAATCAATCTACGTCAGTTCAGTTGATTTATTAGTTTATCATTCCTTCTGTCTTACGACTAATCAGCATGAAATACTATAAGACTTTTTTATAAGCTGCTATGAAAGATACATCCGTTACACCCGAGGGGTCTCAAAATCAAGTCAAACCTGTGGCTTGCCGAGGGTTTTGCATGATTTTGAGACCCCGAGGGTGTAACTGATGCATCTTTCATAGCAGCCTATAAAAGAGTATTTTTCTCTCATATTTTCGAAGGAATATTGAATTTCCAAAAAAATCGGAAAATATTCAACTTTATCGAATTAGGAAATTTTTTGTCATATTCGTGTTCAGCGTCCCCGAAAATGGTTTATTCTAAATCAATAAACTGTGAACATTAGTCTCTTTGCCTTAAAGATGTAAAACAATGTAGAAAAAGGAGTTTTTAATTGATGTTTTATTGAGACGTCGACGTCGTGTTCGGTGTGGAAATCATGACGTCACAATGACAACACGTTGTATGTAATACACATGAATATCACATAGCTGTATTACATGGGCCTGCTCTGTATCATATGCGCAATTATGAGAGAAAAATACATCAATACAATCCAAACACATATATATACATATGATTCAATCCATGTTTGTTAATATTAGTAGAAACATTCCCAGTGGCCAAAAATTTGTGGAAATAGAGTGTTTCTTGTTCTTTATCCCACATACCGTAGATAATGACTTACCCTTCTAAAGAGTTGTTCACTACAGAATCAGAATCGGAAGTGTTTCTGCTCTGCAGTCCCTTCAGATTATTCAGCAAACAAGAGTTATCCTCTTGTGAGCAAAAAGTCTTCAATATGTCTGCCATGACCAAAGGACCAGACGGTTTTCTAGGCTGTAAAGGTAAATTCAGATATTAACACTACATAATTATATGTAGCTGATTTGAGTTGGGACGGTTCCGGATTCCTTCGATTTGGTTTCCATTCACCATCTCTCAATTCAAATATTTTCAATTTGGTTCACTTCGAAGTATACTATAGGTACTTTATGTGAAAATGAACAAAATTTTGTATTCCAAGATCTTTAGATAAACATGATAAAGGACTAACAAGCAAAATAGATATCAAATTAGCAAAAATCTATTGAAATGTTATTATCAATTAATCGGGTAATATCAGCATGTATAAGGGAAAAGAGCATTATTTCGATTTAACAAAATTCTGGGTTTTTTTTTTCACCAAATTGGCCATCACTGTAAAGCTAATAGATCCATGCCATATGATTAATTGATTGATTAATAATTGTTTATGTCACTCTATGATTATTTCACATATATGGTACAGGCAACTGCCTACTGTACGCGCCACTCACTTTGTAAACCGAAAATTCGGGATTTTCACTTATTTATCTTTAAAATAGTTTTACAAAATTGATATCAATCGACAGATCTTGTTTAGTCGTAACTTTTGGTGTATGTTATATGTTTCTACGAAGAAGCATTCGTATTTCATAGGGAAAAAATCATTTTAGGGCGTTTTCTATGTTAATTTTGATGTGACGTCGCCGATGTTTAACATTGAGTCTATGGGAAACTTGGTGACGTCACGTCAACATGGAAATTGCCCTATCTAAAATTGATTTTTTTCTATAAAATTTGAACACTTCTTCATACAAACATATAGCATACACCAAAAGTTACAACTAAACAAGATCTATTGAATGGTTTTGCCTTTGTGGAATTATTCTGAAGATGAATAACTGAAAATCCAGATTTTCCAGTTTCCAGAGTGAGTGGCGCGGACAGTAGAGAAGAACTTTGCAATGGACCCATTCCAAGCAGTGAGGGATCTTTTATGTGCCATGGTAGTTGTGGCATGGGACCTCCGTTTTTATCTGTCTCATCCAAAAAGCAGAACACCGGTGTGCCCAGGTTGGGAGTTGAACCCGGGACCTCTTAATCACAAGCCGAGCACCGTATCCACTAGGCTACACTGGCGTTTCCATGCCTTATGATGAGTATCTGAACATAATTTGTAAACACTTTTATTTGCAACCTTGACTCCATCTCTAACTAAAATTTCAAAACTGTCTTATGCAAATGATTATTTTTTGGCTGCTATTGTTTTTACAGATGCAAAATAAAATTCATCCTGAACAGAATCCAAATCCAGAATTCCTTACTAATTTGCCAAACAGATACAGCTAACTTCAGAAGCAATGAAAACTTCAGTGCACTGCACAGTCGTATAGCTGATCATTCTGCCAAAATTAAACAAGGTAGATGAAAGCTAAACAGAAAAGTTTTCGCAGGCTGAATTGCTTTGCAGTATGCAGGCAATGAAAAATTATGTTTGTGCCTCAAAATAGAACTGGTCTAGCAAAATGAGCTAGCTGGATAAATTTTACTTATTCACAATAGACTTTTTTTTGTAATTTTAAATGATGTATGGGGCCTTTTCCCAGACAACCCATTTATACCAGAATTTTCATGACATTTATGCTTTGATTGCGATGCCACAGAAGTATGATGCAAAATCGGCAAAACTTCATTTGTCCGGAACTGCCCCTTATATCATGTAAAACTGAAAAAAGGTTTATTAAAAATTAGGAAATGACAATAGCTTATTTGAACTTTCGACTAACATGACCTTACAAGTAAGATTAACAAGTGCAACTAACTGTTCCATTAGAATTCTTACAATATAATATTTCCCAGGCTGAGATGTACTTTTACTTTCAGCAGATTCCTCCACAGAAGTTCTTCCCATATGCTGGGCATTCTCTGCTATTAACAGTCTAACTCTTGAAGGTATAAACTTTGCTCCACTGTATATATAACAAATATATATATTAAGCATACTTAAATAACGAAGCATTTTTTTTTAGTTCATTGTAACGGGGATTTTTTTTTTCAAATCAGGCCCCTTCCCAATGGAAATTTGATTGATTTCTCCCAAAATTTGTCTAGATTTTTCTCGAATATCATGTAAATTGGACCAAAAACTTAAAAAAGAGAAAAAAACACTGCATTGATATGTACGAAAGAATATTAGGGACAATTTTTTTTTATCTTGCCACAGCCACAGCAATTTACTACAATGTATCTCACCATGATGAGTTGTTATGTATCTCGCCATCCCAAGTTCCTATTTCGCCATGGCGAGATAAGAGTTATTAAAAGAACATCTAACATGTGGTCATTTGCGACAGATCACATAGTGTGTTGTAAGTAAACTTAAGATATTTAGTTATTGATACCATTTTTTAATACTGATTCTATTCATTTATTTATCAAAAACTAGTATCTAGCCATGGCAAGATATTATCTCGCCATGGGAAGATGGCAAAATAGCAACTTGCCATGGTGAGATAGTTACTATCTCGCCTTGGTGAGATAGAAACTCACCGTTGCCGGATAGTATTTCAATATGGCAAGAAAGTAACTTCTTGTGGCGAGATAGTGCCTCGTCATGGCGAGAGAGTATCCCAACGTGGCGAAATGTCTTGTGTGCATGTTCTTGTTAATTAATGTCATACAGCTTGGTCAGATGTCTTCTGTTTTCTCTTTTAATTTTCTATATCATGCCAGGACCGTTGCACTAAACCGAAGGGTTGCATAAATATGTTCACTTATACTGCAGACCAACACAAAGCAATGAATAAAATAATTGATCTATATTGGTCTACCCCTGTGGTAGGTACGCTGACAAACACCTGTCCAACTGGGATGTAAATCAACACGAGACAAGGAGGGATGGCTCTGTACAGGATCTCATATAATTTCTATTTTTTATGTCACTTTATGACATGACTTGCGTGGTTTCAGATCCCAGAGCTTTGGCCAAGGGATATAAAAACACAAATTTCTTAAGAAAAAGTAGTCAGAAGACAACATAGCTCACTGCTGGGGCATTGTCAGGGGGGAAGCATGTATTTTCAATGTTTCTTAATTCAAGCTCAAGGTTGTGGAGTCAAAAATTATGGTATAGACAGAAAGGTCTACCTATATTGAACACAAATGTGAAATATGAAAGTTCTACCACTAGTAGTTGATGAGTTATTGGCAAGGTTAAACTTCTGCAAAGTAGGTCAAACATCAATGTCAAGGTCAAAGGGTCAACAATGACTGTACTAATGACAAGGGCTTGTCACAGGGAATTTACATAATAAAATTATGAAATATGAAAGCCCTCTCTGTATTTATAGTTCTGAATGTGTGGCCAAGGTAAAAGTTTTGAAAAGAGGGTCAAACTTCATGGTCAAGGTCACAAGGTCAAAAATTTTGGTTTGGACAGAAAGGTCTAGCCATAATGAATACACTTCTGAAATATGAATATTTTACATAATTGATGAGTTATGGGCAGGATTCAAGGTTTTAAAAGTGGGTCAAACTTCAAGGTCAAGTTCCAGGGGTAAAAATGATGATAAATATGGCAGGGTCATGTCACAAGGAATGTACATGTAAAATATTAAAGTCCTATGTTTCATAGTTTTGAAGGTATGGCCAAGGTTAAAGTTTTTGTCTATGCCACTGATGCCAACATTACGTAAGGCTATGACATTAGCTCTCTGGCATTCAACTTGGTGAGCTAAAAATCAGTGACCTTTTGATCATATGATTTGAATGATTAAGTACTCATGTCCACTCAGTACTCCGATTTACTCCAAAAAAAAAAAAAAAAAAAGAAGAAAAAAAAATCACATTTTTTTTTATAATTTGTACATGAACAATAAGGAACCTTTACATTTCAAAGACTCATTTTCTTTTCTCAAATTTCGGCAAAACATTTATAAATCTGAATTCCACTTTAAACCTATATACTTACTCTGTTTTATCTTTATTTAACATCTGTGTTTGTGCTGCATGCTGAGAGGCTGTACGTTGTACCTGATGAAGAAATAAGAAAGGCTTCAATGATTCAATATCATTTTAAACATCAAAGGCTTGAAGAGCCACAAAGGCGTCGAGCTAAATTTGATTTAAAGCTGTCAAAAGTAGCAGAAATTACCAGTTGTATTCATCTTTTTTTTGTTGAATTCCGATAATTTTTTGAATAGAGTAAAAATAAAAGCTTAAGGACCAACAGCCATACTGCAGTATATCATATAATATATCATCATAACATTTTATTGTTCTTTACATCATTCTCGCAGAAATATGTCAAATATCTTTTCACAAAGAATGTACATGTGAAATCAATCGAACACCATTGCCATTTTTTTTTACAAAGAAATGGATGAGTTGTTACCATTGCCTGCAAAATATGGAAGCCTTATGCTTAATTTGTTTTAAGATATGGTCTAGGTTTCTGTTTTTGTCTACGCTACTAACACTGACACTAGGGCCAGCAGCTTCTACATATCGTCCAAAAACACTACTTATTCGGTCGTCTATTGTATGTGCACGTGTAAGGGCTACAACGCCATGCCGTTCGCCGTAATGACGCAAGCCGATTGTGCATCACAATCGCACTTTATCGGTTGATTTGGAATAAAATCTTCACATGTAAGTTCTACGTAATTTATTTTTCATGCATTCAATCTAAAATTCTTAAAAGTCTTAATCCATGCTATCATCCTTTACATCCGCATTAAATTTTGTAGGCGATTTGAAACTTTCTCGGCTGCCAATTTTTATGCTGTCGTGGGAACTTTTCCAGATATGTGAAAGACCATGTGATATATACACATGCTACTTCCCTAATAAGGAAAAAATGAGGCGTGGCTTCAGAAATTTTAGCGGGAAAATTCACAACTGTGCAAAAACAAGCAAGTAATTGCCATTATCATAAAGCCATTCAGCAATGTGACCAACATCTTGATCATTAAATGCTATTCCGATTACAACTTAAACTTTTTAAAAAGCTATGCTTGTTTAAGAAAGACTGGAGTTACCTGCTCTTGCTTGCTATCGCTGCGCGAAGAGACAAGTGACAACCGCCATTTTGTAAAGGCTATTCCCTGTCCAGCAAGTGTTATTTATAGCACAGGCGGTAAGGGCAGATAAGAAGCTGTACACACTGCGTGTAGATATTTTAAAAATTCGTCTGCAGTAGCATACACAGCATAGGTATACAGTACCTGATGTGTTTACGAGAGGATCGTGATGTTTAGCCTTGAGGATGTAATTAATTTTGTCAATATTTGTTGATTTTAGGTTAAATGAATGAAACAGAGACATATATACACTGTATATATGTCTCTGAATGAAACAAAGTGAAATCCAGTGAGATTAAAATAAGCGATAACGCGTCAGTTGAACCTAGGTCAGTCTCGTTATGAATTAGTGGTCACCTGTCTAGATATCTTCGTGATACGCATTGCCAGTCTATATTTAGGATTCTATGAGATATTTTATTTGTTCTTTTTTAGACTGAAATTTATATCTACAGATATTATTATATTATTTATATTATTATATATGTTCCTAAGATTGTGCGATCGGTTTCCATATTGGCGCTTAATGTCAAATTAGGCCTTGATCGTGTGTTACAAGCGTTCTACTACGATTTCTTCAAATAAGGCAATATGTCACGTGGTCTTCCCCATATTTGGAAAAATTCCCATGAAGTGCGATTGTAATTCATAATCGGCTTGCGTCATCACGGCGAATGAATATTTTAACACACACAATAAGCGACAGGGCAATATATTGATAATTTAAGTTAAGCAGACCTATGCTTGAACCTATTTCTGTGTAATGAAATTTCAATAACAAGGATAACAAAGCCGGTTTTGCAAGAACTTTTACTACGTTTAGTACTTTAAAGAAGGTACTACTTTGTTACGTGGATTAAAAAGGCGGTGTAGAGGTAAAATTTTTACGATCGCTAGAAGACTGTCGAGCAAATGCTCGACGCCTTAAAAAATGTTCCATAGGAAAAAGACTTTTTTCCATTTTTACATTGATTGATTATTGTTTTTCTCCACTCTATTATTATTTCAGGTATAAGGTGACAGCATCTGCCTGATGCACTGCATACAAATTAAGACCTTTGCAACAGACTCACCCAAAGCGGTGAGAGATCTCTTATATGCCATGCCTACCATGACACAAGACCGCAGTTTTTACTGTCTCATTCGAAAGACAAAACACCAATGTGCCCACATCAGGAGTTGAACCCGGGACCTTCAGGTCAAAAGCCGAGCACCTTACCGACTGGGAGACACCAGATTTCCAATTTTACAAAATGTAAGGGCACTAGTGGACAAACAAAATTTTGCCACTCAGACTTGCCTCATAATGATACTGTGACATCACTAACCAAACATTTATGTCGTAAAAAAATTCCAGCAAAAACGTGGTTGTCCAATATTAGGCAATCTGATTAATACCAAATCCCTACTTCACTCGTCATTTCTGATTATCGCGACTTATCAGTAAACGGGAGCGAATTAGAGGTCTGATTTCAATTAGATTGAATATTAGGTACCTTCTATCATTGGAAAAAGGTCTACTACACTGTATTTCATCTTCAACGTAGTGTTCTATAGAGACTGCTTGCCAGATCACGTCCTGTACAATATCAAAAATTCTTTCTTTTTATAGTTTTTCCTCATTTTTTTTTTTTTTTTTTGATCTACATGAATTTCATAAGGGTTGCTGGAGTATTCATTCATGCAATTGGTTAGGAGTGTACTGAATTCTTAAGCCATATTTTGATATTACAGTGAAACACTGAAGTCCCAAGATAAAAAGAGAAGATAAAAGGTTTAATAGGCTTCGATTTTTACTTCTTCGCTTTGCCCTTCCATGTCCATCACATCTTTCAACACATCATTGGAGTCCTCGGACAGTAATATTTCTGATGCTCTCTAAAAAATATTTTGATGGATATTAAAATACGTGTATACACTGTCAGATTTCTCAAATTCTGAAGTAACTAATTTTTTGAATGACTATAATTTCTGAATAGAAAGAAGGCTGTAAACCTCCAAAAAAGGAAGCCTGTGACATAAATAACAAAATGCACTCAATTTCTACAAATTTTTGGCCATCAGGCCTTTTTCAAGTGATTAAAAATTTTATGCTGTTGAGATGAACTTACCCAAGTTTAAAATCTTTAAAATGAGAAGATATGAAATGTGTGTTTAGATATTTACTTTCAAATTGAAGGAATGAATATTAACCTATGATGAAATCTTATTGAAATTACACTTTAAAAAGGAAATGATAACATTTCTACGATTTTACAGAGTGTTTCAAAAAACATGCTATGATTATACATGAAATATGTATGGCTGTCGTACAAAACTTCAGGAAGCGAGTGCTGTTAGTGCAACAGTACAATGGATGACATTTGGAACATGTGCTGTAAATAACATACAAAATGATGTCAAATCTAGAAAACATCCATTATTTTCCAATTACACATTTATTTCTATTGCATGATGGATATTGACACAAATTGGTATCATTAAAATCTTGAGAATTCATATTTTTTAAAAATATGCAATTCATTATAATGTATGCAAGATAAAGAAAATGACAAACATTTCAACATTTCAAACAGTAGCATGTTTTTAGAAACACCCTGTATCTACAAAATGTACATAACCTTTGTAAAAGACAGTGTAATCTAACACAAGGGAGCTTATTCAGTCAAATGGTGGAGGCAAGTCTACTTAACTTTCAGTAAGACAGAGAAGATATTCAGTTCATAGTAAGTGGAAATAAAATTTCACAGTCAAATATGATATCAAATTTGTTATATTCCTACAGAAGTCGATATAGGTTCAGTCGATAGTGACACCATTTTTGTTTGTACACGACCGACCCCCGAGTCTGAGTTCATATATACAATACAGCCTTTATGGGCCCTAAATGAGAGGGTTCGACCTGTTAAATGTGAAATTCGTCTATGGAATTCTAAACTTTTCAGGTACAATAAGGAAGGCATAAACTGTATATCTATTGAAATGATGTTACCCCAACAGAACTAAACTCTTCTAATTTGATCAAGTCAATTTAAGCTTTGCTCAGACAGGTCATTTAACTTCAATAATACCTACCAGCTTCAGGTAGCCGAATACCCAAATGAATGTTATAGGGAGTTTGATAATGTAATTTTATTAAGAGACCTATACATTTAGGCAGTTTGTCAGACTAGGGATGACATCATGATAATAAAAAAATTCTGTATTGCAGAAAGGTCAATACGCTTTCATCCAGTTTTACATGATACAAGGGGCAATGTCTGACATGTGATGTTTTACCGCTCCAATTATCACGATATCACAATTAAGGTAATAATGTTATAATGAAAATCCAAGCAAAAAAGGGTTTGTTGGTCAACATACCACATACATCATGTGAAACTGGAAGAAGGTATATTAACAATCATATCTATGAGGCTGAAAGCATTGTACTGGTAGTGTACCAGTTACCGACTAAAACCAGTTACCGGCTACTACGTTATTTTGGCTTTTGAAAAGTGAATTTATGAGATTTTTTCACACGACTGTCTGCAATACATGGGATACTAAATATTACATGTGAAATTTTCATCAATTCACGTTTTGAATACCCTTTATAACATAGTAGCCCGTAACTGGTCTTAGCCGGGGACTGGTCCTCGCCAGTATGCATATACTGCTTAACAATGAATGAGTTATTGAATAACACTAACCTTTTTCAGTTCCTGCAAATTTTGCTGTTTTGTATATCTACGCCTCTTTGTAACTGACCAGTGGTTTACTCTATGTCTTGTCCCGAAAGGTTTTGTTAGGAACAGCATTTGCAACTGGTGGTGGGCATGTGCAGATAACCTTATGAAAGAAAGCCGATATGAAATGTCTAAATTCACATAGACTATTGTAGATTCCGGAAAGAGAAAACATAACCAGGAATATGCAAAGCTGTGTTTGTGAAACGTAAATGCCCCCTGGTGAAAACAAATATCAAATAAGGCAAATTTTTGACACATTGGTCAAAGGTTATAGTCAAGGTCACAACCATAATTATTTACAGAAAGGAAAATGCATGTGAAATATGAAAGCCTCATTTTTTACGATTCAAAATTTATAATCAATGTTAAAATGTTTTATCACAGACATGCACACAAGCCAAAAAATAAATGCCCCCGAATCTTTGATTCTGGACAGAAATAAAAAAAGAAATAAAAAACAAAATGTGTTTGTGAAACTTGAATGCCCTCTGTGGAAACAAAGTCCAAGTAAGGACAAATTTTGCAATGTTCCCTATCTGGATAACACTCAGCCCCATAAGAACATGCATTCGAAATATGAAAATCATGTTTATTTTTTTGGGAATGTAGGTCAAAGGTCACAGTCAAAGTCATGAAGTAATTTGAAAGGGCTTTGTTAGTGGACTATGCATGCTAAATATGAAATTTTCATCTCTCATGGTTCAAAACTTATGCGGAAGATTAAAGTTGACAACAGAGAGAAAAAACAAAATATTACAATATAGACAGGACAAAAACAGTATGCCATCGAGTTGTTGATCCAGAGGCAAAAAATGCCCTACTGAGATGGGAAAATTAACATAAAATGCTTCAATACAAGTACATTAAGTTTTTTTTTTAAGAAAAAACAGAAAAATCAGAAGTCTTTACCACAACTATCTTTACAGGTTACCATAGATTAATAATTAACAATTGAAATGTCCAATAAAATCTTCCTGAGGGAAGTTTGCCTAAATCCAATAAATAAAATTTACTCTTGTTCTCAATTTTTCAGCCACTTGGCCTTTTTCCGCAATTCTCAAGACCTCCGTAATGCGTAAGAACAAGCATTTCACATAACGGTGCGGGAATTTGTTGCCACAGTTGATGACATGATGGACGATATTTTTCAGATTTAAATGTATCAACATGATGCCAAGATGGTAATCACATAGCACTTACACTATTCATGTTGTTTTCTCTTGAAAAAAAGGTCACGTGGCTGAAAACTGAGGATAAGAGTTACCAGTTATTTTAGTTACTGGATTGTATTTAGTTATGTATTGTATAGCTCCATGGTGACTTTTGCCACATAACTGAGCCAGTAACTCCTCTTTTTTCTTTTAAACAATTAAACATTTTAATTTTGACAGAAGAAAATGTACATGACTTGTATTAACCCCAAAAAGGGAGATAAAATATTTACTCAATAAAATTCGGTATCTTCCCCTGCCAAATTTCCTCTTGTCCTCTCCTTTTCACGCCTCTCTGTAAAAATTTTATTTTAAAAACTTAATTTTAGCATCGAGTCTAAATATAGATTGTTTTCTACATTAGAAGTCATCTTATCCATGTTACCATTTTTTTAACATATATCATAATTCATAAATTTATAACAGCTTGGCACTGTCAGTATATGTGTCAATGATCTAATAATGTATAATCAAGTCCTATCGCAGCTCATTGGTGTCCCATCTTTTAGCTGACTAGTGTTCTGTCTTTTAGCTCATTGGTGTCCTGTCTTTTAGCTTATTGGTGTCCCATCTTTTAGCTCATTGGTATCCCATCTTTTAGTTCATTGGCGTCCTCTCTTTAGCTTATTGATGTCCCATCTTTTAGCTCATTTGTGTCCCATCTTTTAGCTCATTGGTGTCCTGTCTTTTAGCTTATTGGTATTCACAATCACTTCACAACTTTAATTAAAATCAAAACAATATTCACCTAGTAAATGGAACAAAAAGTAAACAATATTTTGAAAAAGGCCAAATAATGTTAAAAATTTGACAAACAACAATTAACTCGGTATTCACAATATTTTGGTGCCCTGACCTTCTTCCAGTGAATTTTATTGGTATTGGTAGCTTAAGTTATGTAATATTTCATAACTGATATATGAAAAATTACAATAAACAAAGAATTACGTCAAAGCGTACACACATGTGTAGCATTTAGCGGGGTTCCGCTAAAATAACACATTCAATATATAGCGTTATTACAAATGTTACAGTTTCAGAGTTAAAAAAGGGTCTTCCACAAGTTATCCATGTGTGAAGTTTCAAATGTGTGACATTTTTAAGCCTATAAGATATTTAAGATAATAACTATAAAATACATATATTAATTAACAAAGATGTTATATATGACTATGAGGTGTCAGATAGGGTGAGAAGGAAGAGGAGGTAGGGGACGGGAAAATGGGGCTGGAAGTGGGGGGAAGGGGAAAGGAAAATTGGGGGGGGGGGGGGGGGGGTGTCTCTCACACTGATTTAAAAACGACAAAAATAATCACATTAGATGTCCACAAATAAGTGGAAGGGAGGAGGTAGGGTGGTGGGAGTGTAACAATAAGATAATCTATATAAAACAAGATAATAACTATAAAATACATATATTAGTTAACAAGGATGTAATACATAAGGTATCAGACAGGGTGTGAGTGAAGAGGAGGTAGGAGACTAGACTAGGGAGGGGGGTCTTACATTAATTTAAAAACGACAAAAATAACCACACTGGTTGTTGGTAAATATGTGGGAGGGAGGAGGTAAGGGGTGGGAGGTGGGAGAGGGGTACCCTATATCCACTTCTCATTTATGCCTTTAATTAAATTTAGTACCATAAATAATTCCATAATATGTTAATTACTTGAAAACATAAGAACTAAATATATACAGTAAAACACATTTATAGCGATTCGCTTGGGACCAATAAAGCTGGTTCATATTATGCATAGTTCACCATATGCATAATACGAAATTTACCGAGGGAAGAAATAAAGTTCGCTATAACCAAATATGTAGTAAATCCTGTTTATTTTATTAATGTAAATTACGAAAGTAACTGGTGTCACATGACTGTGGCACTAACAACAATGTACCACAGTGGGCATTCAAGGACCCCTGAAATTCAGAGTTTAGACAACACGGAACAACATGGTAGACCGTTTACATACTGAATTCATTTACAAATAATTAATATATCATACAAGTGTTTGTAGTCTGCACTCAAAGATTGTGCAATGCATCCAATCTTCAGAAGAATCAGTTAATTGTTTTCTTTGTCATTGTATCTAATGTTTTATCTGACACAAATTCCATGAATGTATGAAGACAGTTGAAAATGTCAACATTATATCACGGTTCTTAAGTATTGTACTTCATGTATTTTTGCGAATACCAAAGTCCGCCGCATTGCCCTTCTTTGCTTGTTATTCTTCATCAGCTTTAATAATGATTTGGTATTTAGTTTCTAATGAAATCGCTATACATTTCCTAGATGGGGAATCCATTACCAAGCTTAAAATATCCACTCCAAAGTAAGATAAACACGGGTAAGACGGACGCGCTTTTGTTCGTCAAACAATTATCGCCTCAAATCTGAACTATGGTGACAAACAAGTTGTTATTACTAATCACGTAATTGTAGTAATCACAAGTAATCAGTTCGTAATAACAGTGTGTATTTATGAAGAAATGTAACCATGGGGCCAATGGTTTTGGTTCGCAATATCTATTAGTTTGTACTATTAAGATTCGCTAAAAACGGAAAATTTCCCATAAATTTACATGTCGATAAGGTCGGGGAATTCATCTTGGTTCGTAATAAGCATGAATTCTCAATAAACGTGTTTGCTGTATGTGGAGTTTACTGTATATATATACAATGAAGAATTATATCTCTCTCTCTATATATTTATACAAAAAAGGGGTGTGTGTGTATGTAATTAATAAAAAATGTCAATTTTTTGTTTTTACATTACACCCATATGGTATCCTGGTCTCTAACTTTCTAATCCAATTTTCCTCCGCTATAAGTCTAAAATGTTTTGATTGTCCAGTCGTTCTCTCAAGTATAGCTACCCAAAGATCACTTGCGGCATGATCAACAAAATGTCTCATTATCAGTTTCTCTTTCTCATATGCAATGTTGCGTTTATGCTCCTGAATCCTTTCCCGTAAAGTCCTTTCTGTTTCACCTACATATACTACCTTGCCACATTTCTCACATAGAAGAGCTTATATTAAGTTTCTGTCTTTACAATGTGCGTTTTTTATTATCATAATGGTAAATGTTTGCTTACTTTTAGTGTCCCGAATTTCACCCTTATTTATAATTTTACATAATTCACAATCACATGTATCCTCATCTTGTTTTAACTTATTATTTGTCTTCATGTGCACCAGGGCGTCACATAAGTTCCTATCGCATCTATCAGCTAATATCGGAGGTTCCGGGAAAATGTCCTGCATACGGTCTGAATGATGTAATGCTGATTGATTTTTCTTTAATATATTGCGTATATTCGGTAGAAGTTTGGAGTATGTCACAACCATTGGAATCCGTTTTAAATTTACTTGAATACTCTTTTTCTTCAATAATTCATCCCTATCCATGTTATCGACCTTACATAATTGTTGTTCGATTAGTTTACTACTATATCCGTGTTTCCTTTATGGAGTTTTTAAGTCGCATCTATGTTTGAGGTAATCTTCCTCCTTCTCACATATCCTCCTTATCCTAATTCCGAATCCATACGCTAATGATTTTTTGGTGTGTGGCGTATGGCTAGAATCATGCCTTAGCTATAGGTGTTTATCTGTTGGTTTAGAATAAAGGTCTGTGTATATGTGTCCATCTTCTATCTTTACTTTTGAACAAGGAAAACTCTATATCTGGGAAGAAAGCAAAAGATAAAAATACAGACAAGATTCAGAACACAGGACTAGAACTGATAGATAAAAAGACAAAACCTGACGACAAAAAGACAAACATATCTAACTATAAATTAAATAAGTCCAAAATCTCGTTACAAAGGGACTCAAATTTATACCAGACAGATGCCATGTGAATACCACAACACTCCTGGCGGATTTAGCGGAATAGGAACGCAGGATGAGATTACGCGAGTTCTTCTATAAGAAAAACGAAGATACGTCTGATGCAGAGTTCAACACTAATCAAGAAAAATTCAAAGAAAAAAAGAGTTATTTTACCCCACAAAAAGGTAGAGACACTGGTTAGATCTAAACATTGTACTGGTTAAAAATGATATTATTAATAACTTAGGTAAATCTGGGAAATTGAATATAACTAAGGAAGAGAAAGAGGCATTTTATACTTTGCTGAACATTCATAATATCATAATCCGTCCGGCAGACAAAGAATCAGGGACAGTAGTCATGAATAAAGAAGATTACATTAATAATTTACAATATGAAATGAAGAACAGCAACTCATACGTGGAAACTGGGAAAGACATGATTAGTGAGACAATGAAAACAATTAGGAAATATGTAAACAAAATGTATCGCGAGGGATCTATAACAAAAGAAATGCAAAATTATCTAATTCCAAAAGTATCCGACATCTGGCAAACTTAAAGGTAATCCGAAGATACACAAAAAGAACGGGCCGTTATGCACTATAGTCAGCAACATAAATACTCCGACAGAAAAACTAGCGGAACTTACTGAACATGAATTGAATGAATTTAGAGAGGGAACACTGTTGTGTATAAGAGACACTACTGACTTCATTTCCAAATTAAAACCATTTAGTAGGCAAGTGCCAAGGAACGAGATACTGTTTTGCTTTGACGTAGTTAAATTATACCCATCCATACTGCGGAAGGAAGAAATAGAGTAATGCAGGGAGGTATTCCATCATAGGACCAACCCGCTGGTACCAACAGATACGCGATTCAGATGGTAGAAACAGTTTTAAATCATAATGGATTGAAGTTAGGACATAAACATTTCAAACACACAGAGGGTGTAGCTACTGGATCCAGGTTAGGCAGGAATTTCGCGTGAACGCGTAAATGGGACGAATACCTTTTAAACTTTAACAAAACTCGAGTATTTTATAAAAGATACATAGATGACGTATTTGGGATATGGGATTCAGATTTAGACACACTTATAAAATTCACGGAACATGCCAATAAGATACACAATAACATAAAAATTGAACTAAGATGGAGTAGGAGCGAAAATGAATTCCTAGACAGTAAGTAAAGATAGAAGATAGACACATATACACAGACGTTTATTCTAAACCAACGGAAAAACACCTTTACCTAAGGCATGATTCTTGTCACCTGCCACACACCAAAAAATCATTAGCATATGGACTCGGAATTAAGATAGGGAGGATATGTGAGAAGGAGTAAGTCTACCTCAAACATAGACGCGACTTAAAAACTCAGTTACGGAAACGCGGATATAGTAGTAAACTAATCAAACAACAATTATGTAAGGTCGATAACATGAATAGGGACGAATTATTGAAGAAAAAGAATACTCAAGTAAATTTAAAACGGATTCAAATGGTCGTCAAATACGCCAAATTTCTACCGAATTAATGCAATATATTAAAGAAAAATCAATCAACATTACATCATTCAGACGGTATGTAGGACATTTTCCCAGAACCTCCGATATTAACTTATAGATGCGATAGGAACTTATGTGACACCCTGGTGCACGCGAAGACGAATAACAAGTTAAAACAAGATGAGGATACATGTGATTGTGAATTATGTTAAATTTTAAATAAGGGTGAAATTATGGACACTAAAAGTTAGCAAATATTTACCATAATAAAAAACGCACATTGTAAAGACAGAAACTTAATATACACACTTCTATGTGAGAAATGTGACAAGGTAGTATATGTAGGTGAAACGGAAAGGACTTTACGGGAAAGGATTCAGGAGCATAAACACGACATTACATATGAGAAAGGGAAACCGATACTGAGGCATTTTGTTGATCATGCCGCAAGTGATATTCAGGCAGCTGTACTCGAGAGAACAACTGGACAATCAAAACATTTTAGACTTATAGAGGAGGAAAATTGGATTAGAAAGTTAGAGACCAGGATACCATATGGGTGTAACGTAAAAACAAACAATTGACATGTTTTATTAATTACACACACACACACACACACACCTTTTTTGTATATATATATATATATAGAGAGAGAGAGATATATAATTCTTAATTGTATATACAGTGAACAGTATCCAAAGCAGACAGTCATGAGGACAGCTATTTTGGACAGGTGTCCGGTTTTCAAAGAATGACCGAGGAAATGGGAAAGAGTACGGTCTATAACTCGGTACGGAATATATATAAAGAACCAATGTGGTAGTGGAATTTGGTTTCGAAGTGGACCTTTAGCTGCATGTATTTCCATTTCTAGGTTGAGATACCGATCATCTTTAGTCAATGCAAAGTTCTTCAGTTTTTTAACAATGTCCATCACGTCGGTATGAGTCATGTCGGACACTGATATATCGGGCTTTTGCACTGACGATTCATCGCAGTCTTCAGGGTCGGTGACTTTAGATCCACACCAGTATTCGTTAACAAATTCATTTTCCCAGTCATCGGATACGTCCTCTGTAGGCAAATGGTTGTCAAAATCCCATAAGCATTCAGTGTCGATGTCTGACCTCAACACACGCCCTAATCAGGCTAGCGGAATATCATCTTCATCCAAGTGGAACCAATCTACTGTTGAATTCACACATTTGGAAACACTTGGTTATTATTGATTGTTCTGTTTCACCCCATGAATCTGAGATCCGATAGACCGCATCAAGGAGTATTACATTTTGGCAAAGTTCGGTTACAGAATTGGACGATATCAATTTTTGACACAAGCGATCTGAGTAAAAATTTTCTATAGTGAGCCTTAAATGTACGGATTACACGTTAGTCCAATGTGTTAATCCAAGTGTCTCCGCTTAGTGGCCGGCTCCGACATATCTGCTTGGTTTTAAAAGCTTTATTTGCCTAATTCAATTATATCAGTAAACGGCTTTCAAATTAATTAAACCGTATGAAAACTGCATACATAGTGAAGCCATACGGGGTTAATGTACCAATCAAAGATACACCTAAACAACCAATTAACAAAAATAAGCAGGTGTCACTTTTAACGGCAGTACTTCTTACATAAACAATGCCCAGCGGTTAGGCGTGTTATCTCTTGACAATGAAAGTGTCCGGTATTGTCGGCCAAATAACATAGGATTTCATAATATCTGGACCGAAGATTGCACCCGATGTCCAGAGTAGACAGTGTCCGTTATTCAGACAGATTACATTCAATGAAAATAATAGAAAAAATTACATTCTACAAAATATGTTCGTTTTTCACAAGATTCCAGTTTTGACAGTGTCTACTTTGGACAGTTTACACTGTATATATATATATTTAAAGCTCTTATGTTTTCGAGTAATTATATTAACATATTATGGAATTATTTATGGTACTAAATTTAAATAAGGGCATAAATGAGAAGTGGATATAGGGTACCTCTCTCCTACCTACCCGTCCCCCCCTCCATTTCACACCCGCCCCCTACCTCCTCCCTCTCACATATTTAAAAACAACCAGACTGAGTGTGGTTATTTTTGTCGTTTTTAAATTAATGTAAGACCCCCCTCACTAGTCTAGTCTCCTACCTCCTCTTCCCTCTCATCATGTCTGATACCTTACGTATTACATCCTTATTAATTAATATATGTATTTTATAGTTAATATTATCTTGTTTTATATATATTATCTTATTTTACACTCCCTCCACCCTACCTCCTCCCTTCCACTTATTTGCGGACATCTAATGTGATTATTTTTGTCGTTTTTAAATCAGTGTAAGACCCCCCCCCCATATAATTTTCCTTTTCCGCTTCCCAACGCCCCCCCCCCCCCCTTTCCAGCCTCATTTTCCCATCTCCTACCTCCTCTTAACTCTCACCCTATCCGACACCTCATATATAACATCTTTGTTAATTAATATATGTATTTTATAGTTATTATAAATATTATAGTTATCTTAAATATCTAATAGTTACATTTGTAATAACACTATATATTGAATGTGTTATTTTAGCGGAACCGCGCTAAATGTTATACCGGTACATGTGTATACGCTATGACTTAATACTTTGTTTATTGTAATTTTTCATATATCGGTTATGAAATATGATGGATTTTATATAACTTGAGCCACCAATACCAATAAAATTCACTGGAAGAAGGTCATGAGACCGAAATATTGTGAATACTGAGTTAATTGTTCTTTGTTTTATGTCACTTCCCTTCAGAGGACTATTAAGATGTTAGAAATTTTATATTCGTGGCAATTTCTAAGAATATACCTTTTCTGTCTCTTTAGTATGTTCCTTTTCACCATCTGAATCCCATGTGGTTTCCATAGTAACATCATCTTCTACACCATTTTCACTGCCCTCTTCATCATCATCACCATTATCTTCATCATCATTCTCATCTTCATCATCATCATCATCATAATCATTTGCATCTAGATGACAAAACCATCATCATAATGTACTCTCTAAAACCTTCTATTTGATTTGATATATCGTTGCCCGACAGCACTTCCGGGCTAATTCATTTACATGGTGGAGCCAGTAATTCGAAACCAATGTATTTATATTAGTTGGTGCCCACAGAGAACCATTGAGCTAGGACAGAAAAACTCTAATTGGATTTGATCAAAGATACAGAGAGATGACAGTTAAGAGTGAATTGCAGTCATTTCATTAAAATTCAATCTTTCATGCTCTATTGTAAGTTGCTGTGGGAGATCTCAATACTCCCTGTAAGGGGTCATCTCAGACTGACCTTTCTAACGGTAAATTTCATTATTTCTACACTCTTGATGTGAGCCTTAATGAATGTTCAAATTTAAATCTACAAATCATACATACATTTCCAAAAGAATAAACATTTTTTAGCACAAGAGCATCAATTTTTGTTAACATTCTTTATATAGAAAAAACATAACTTTGTCAACCTAACCCAGCAGATCAATGATTTGTCAGCACATAAGGTCAATCTGAGATGAACCCTTCTGGGGAGTGTTGATATCTTCCATCGTGACCTAACCAATAGTAGGAGCTTGAAAGAACAAATTGTAATGAAACTAGAATTGCACTGTTGTAGTCATTCAATCAATGCCACTTCTTTGATAAAAATGTAACAAATAAGAATATTTACTTCTTTTTTTACCAAGAATCAAAATCTATTATTTTTTATTCATTCTTCTTGCCCCTACACACAAGATCTAAATATAGCATTTTTACTTTTTCAGCAGAATTTGTATTTAAGACAATTAACTCTATAATATCTATGCTGACCAATAAAGGACAATTATAGGTCACCACTGGTCACTAATTTATATGACAAAGGTAACACATGATAAACCTCTACTTCCATAGTTTGCATAAAAGTTTAGTTGCTGGTAATTAAGTTCATATATATATACGTGTATAGTCATTACAAATATAGGAATATTTTCATTAAAACTTGAATTTAGGATTGTTTGATAAAAAAAATTACATTACTGTACATACTTTCTCTTTCTGTATGTTTATAAGAAGTGCTTGCCATCTCCTCCTCAGGATCAACCTTTGTCATTCTTGTCTGACTGAGTCCTCTACTGCTGGTATTCACTGCATCCATTGAAGTTCCAGCTTGCACGTCTATACAATATACCCATAGGTTAATACTTTGGATAAATAAACCAGTGTCGCTTACTAATATGATGCTCTTCTGGTCATACTCTGCATTATGTTTATCACCTCTAAATTTCAAATATTTTGGCATGTTTCTAGATTTGTATGCCTCTAGATTTGTACGTCTCTAGGTTTGTATGTCTCTAGATTTGTACGTCTCTAGATGTGTATGTCTCTAGATGTGTATGTCTCTAGATTTGTACATCTTTAGGTTTGTATGTCTCTAGATTTGTATAACTCTAGATATGTATTTCTCTAGATTTGTATGCCTATAGAAAATATATATCTAGATTTGTATGTCTCTAGATTTGTAGTTCTCTAGATTTGTATACATGTATCTCTATAACTGTATGTCTCTAGATTTGTACCGGTATATCTCTAGATCTGTATGTCTCTAGATCTGTAGGTCTCTAGATTTGTATGTAGAATATGGGACAGGTGTGGCCATCGCGATCTAACCAATAGTAGGAGCTTGAAAGAACAAATTGTAATGAAACTAGAATTGCACTGTTGTAGTCATTCAATCAGTGCCACTTCTTTTGATAGAAATGTCACAAAAAAGAATCATTACTTCTTTTTTTCCCAAAAATCAAAATCTATAATTTTTTATTTATTCTTCTTGCCCCTACACATAAGATATAAATATAGCATTTTTACTTTTTCAGCAGAATTTGTATTTAAGACAATTAAATCTATAATATTTATGCAGACCAATAAAGGACAATTATAGGTCACCACTGGTCACTAATCTATATGACAAAGGTAACACATGATAAAACTCTACTTCCATAGTGTGCATAAAAGTTTAGTTGCTGGTAATCAAGTTCATATACATATACATGTATAGTCATTACAAATATAGGAATTTAGGATTGTTTGATAAAAAAATTACATTACTGTACATACTTTCTCTTTCTGTATGTTTATAAGAAGTGCTTGCCATCTCCTCCTCAGGATCAACTTTTGTCATTCTTGTCTGACTGAGTCCTCTACTGCTGGTGTTGACTGCATCCATTGAAGTTCCAGCTTGCACGTCTATACAATATACCCATAGGTTAATACTTTGAATAAATAAACCAGTGTCGCTTGCTAATCTGATGCTCTTCTGGTCATACTCTGCATTATGTTTACCATCTCTAAATTTCAAATATTTTGGTATGTTTCTAGATTTGTATGCCTCTAGATTTGTATGTCTCTAGGTTTGTATGTATCTAAATATGTATGTCTCTAGATTTGTACGTCTCTAGGTTTGTATGTCTCTAGATGTGTATGTCTCTAGATTTGTACATCTTTAGGTTTGTATGTCTCTAGATATATATGTCTCTAGATTTGTATAACTCTAGATATGTATTTCTCTAGATTTGTATGCCTATAGAAAATATATATCTAGATTTGTATGTCTCTAGATTTGTAGTTCTCTAGATTTGTATATATGTATCTCTATAACTGTAGGTCTCTAGATTTGTACCGGTATATCTCTAGATCTGTATGTCTCTAGATCTGTAGGTCTCTAGATTTGTATGTAGAATATGGGACAGGTGTGGCCATCGCGATCTAACCAATAGTAGGAGCTTGAAAGAACAAATTGTAATGAAACTAGAATTGCACTGTTGTAGTCATTCAATCAGTGCCACTTCTTTTGATAGAAATTTCACAAAAAAGAATCATTACTTCTTTTTTTACCAAAAATCAAAATCTATTATTTTTTATTTATTCTTCTTGCCCCTACACATAAGATCTAAATATAGCATTTTTACTTTTTCAGCAGAATTTGTATTTAAGACAATTAAATCTACAATATTTATGCTGACCAATAAAGGACAATTATAGGTCACCACTGGTCACTAATTTATATGACAAAGGTAACACATGATAAACCTCTACTTCCATAGTTTGCATAAAAGTTTAGTTGCTGGTAATCAAGTTCATATACATATACGTGTATAGTCATTACAAATATAGGAATATTTTCATTAAAACTTGAATTTAGGATTGTTTGATAAAAAAATTACATTACTGTACATACTTTCTCTTTCTGTATGTTTATAAGAAGTGCTTGCCATCTCCTCCTCAGGATCAACTTCTGTCACTCTTGTCTGACTGAGTCCTCTACTGCTGGTATTCACTGCATCCATTGAAGTTCCAGCTTGCACGTCTATACAATATACCCATAGGTTAATACTTTGGATAAATAAACCAGTGTCGCTTACTAATATGATACTCTTCTGGATATACTCTGCATTACGTTTATCATCTCTAAATTTCAAATATTTTGGTATGTTTCTAGATTTGTATGCCTCTAGACATGTACGTCTCTAGGTTTGTATGTATCTAGATATGTATGTCTCTAGATTTGTACGTCTCTAGGTTTGTATGTCTCTAGATGTGTATGTCTCTAGATTTGTACATCTTTAGGTTTGTATGTCTCTAGATTTGTATAACTCTAGATCTGTATTTCTCTAGATTTGTATGCCTATAGAAAATATATATCTTGATTTGTATGTCTCTAGAATTGTAGTTCTCTAGATTTGTATACATGTATCTCTATAACTGTATGTCTCTAGATTTGTGCCAGTATGTCTCTAGATCTGTATGTCTCTAGATCTGTATGTCTCTAGATCTGTAGGTCTCTAGATTTGTATGTAGAATGTAGGACAAGTGTTGCCGGTGGTATCACACTAGATATCAACCCCAACCATTAATGAAGATTTTTTCTAAAATGATTTCTATTCTACTTTCTTTACTGTTATTTATACAGTCATTTTCTTATCAAATATTAATTCTTGCATTATGGGAAATCATTATATAATCTTACTCAACTATATATACATGAATGTGTTCCAATTCTGCTTGTTGATTCTTCGGATATATTACCGGGTAAGTTGACTGATTGATTGATTATCGTTTTACCTCACTACATGGTTATTTCACATACATTAGACAGATGTGGTCACCATATGTATGTGACATCAATCTGATTAAAACCGTATTTTTATTCCGTTTCTCTATTTGTCCTATTATGGATAAAGATCTGGCAAAACTCTGTAAGGGGTCATGTTCTGGTGAACTCTGATTCTCAGCCAAATCAGTGAATCAACTACAAATTCCCAGGAATGAAATTAACAGCATGTGTGACCGACAAGGAAGTTTTTGAACAGTGTTTGTTACACACTGCGTTACTATCACGTGCCTAGTCGAGTCAATGGTTGGCTATGGGAAATAATGGTTTCGGTGACTGAAACGTCATTAGAGTTCACCAGAACATGACCTCTTACAGGGTTTCGCCAGATCTTTATCTGCAATGGGACAAATAGAGAAGCAGAGTAAAGATATGGTTTTAATCAGATTGTATGTGACATAATTGTGGAGTGACGTAAAACAATAATCAATGCATTGCAATGAAAATTAGACTTATGAAATGGACCCAACCTAAGCAGTGGGGGGTTTTTACATGCCATACCAACCATGACATGGGACCCTTGTATTAACTACCTTCATATGAAAGACAAAGCATCAACTAGTCTTTAAGGGCATTTAAACAGGACATCGTTGACACAAGCCAAGAACTATACCAACTGAGATTAACAGGTTCAAGTGGCATTAACAATTATGGGTATACATGACATACTCAGTGATTGGCCATTGCAGTAAGAATGAAAAGAAGACAATATGTCAAAATGCTCGTGCAGAAACTCGCTCCCTTTCTGTGTCCCGATCCCATATCCATATCCGTCTTTGTTGATATACATGACAGCACATTCCTCTCCAGATTTCTCCATCCGCTGACACTGTAAACAAATAACATACATGTACATATAACTATCTAATAAATTATACTTAAAAGCATTATACAGGATATAAATAAACAAGAGTAACACAAAGCGTGGCATAACCTCACATGGGCACAAAATCCAAGTTACTATACTGACCTTGACTTTTGACCTTTTGACTTCAAAATTCATAGGAATCTCTTTCTCTCATTATATTCAAGCCATATACATGTGAAGTATGAACCGAGTAGGGCCAAACAGTGATTTCTAAAGTGTTTTCAAGGATTTTCTATGATGACACCCTCCGTAGTCTTTCGGATAAAACAGTAAAAACTGAGGTCCTGTGTCACAGTAAGTGTGGCTCATGAAAGATCTCTATCTGCTTCGGGTGGGTCCATTGCAAAGGTAAAAATTTCAATGCAATGCATCAGGGAGATGCCATCACCATGTATAGTATACAAGAAATAATTATGGAGTAACATAAAATAATATCAATCAATCGATATGTGCTAAGCACGAGACTGAAATATTGTTAAAAAGTTGACCTCAATCTGACTTTATAGGATGTATCCAAGTGAAATTTGGTCACTCTAGACCAAATGGTAGTTTACCAAAACTGAAAACACATCTGTGGTCAGCCAACCACCCATCCTACTCTAAGTCGAGTTTTGGAACTTGACTAATCCTACATGTCATGTAAAAGAAGTACATCGGTATTAATTGCATTTTGAAATTAAAGTCTTCTAAAGAAAGTAAAAATCTATGATACTGATCTAATTTCCATAACTCGAAGTCCAAAGAACATGACAATACATATATATAGATATAAATGTAATGCGAGCAATCATAGACCCCTGTTAAAACAGAGATGGGATCAGGTGCCATGGAGAAGTAAGCATCCCCTGCCGACCAGTCACACCCACTGTGATGCCGTACAATGTAAGTGTACACGAATTACTGTACGCACCACTCACTTTGTAAACCGAAAAATCTGGATTTTAACTTATTTATCTTTAAAATAGTTTTACAAAATTATTATCAATCGACAGATCTTGTTTAGTCGTAACTTTTGGTGTATGTTATATGTTTCTACGAAGAAGCATTCATATTTTATGGGGAAAAAATCATTTTAGATAGGGCGTTTTCTATGTTAATTTTGATGTGACGTCGCCGATGTTTAACATTGAGGGTATGGGAAACTTGGCGACGTCACGTCAAAATTTAACATGGAAATCGCCCTATCTAAAATTGATTTTTTTCTATAAAATATGAAGGCTTCTTCATACAAACATATAGCATACACCAAAAGTTACGACTAAACAAGATCTATCGAATAGTTTTGCCTTTTTGAAATTATTCTGAAAATGAATGACTGAAAATTAAGATTTTCCAGTTTCCAGAGTGAGTGGCGCGAACAGTAGTATTATTCGCAGTCACAGAAGTAGGAAACAGCACAGCCGTAGTCACAGTCGGTATATGTCATGATCAGTACAGAGTCTGAAAAATATCAAAAGTTACAAATGGTACATTATGAAAAAAAAACATACCAGTGAAGTGATTTTCCTGGACATATCATAATACTGATGGTTTTCCACAATACCACTGCCTTGCTGTGATATAATTTTCCTACGCAGCTTTAAATCTACGAGTCTTTTTAAAGTTGAATCACTTATTCCCTGATGTGATCTGAATTCATTGGTCAGATCTAAATTGTGAGGTTCTTTCCTGCTGCTGACAGCACTTTCTGTGGCACATTTATCAGACTTGTGCTGACTATGCAAGCAATCTCCCATACTTGTGACATTTTTTTCAGTGATATCATTAGACAGATGGTAACTGGTAGTTTCTATTTTCTTAGGAAACTTAAAGTTACAATTCTGTAGTTTTTTCAAAGTTGAGTAACTTGTAGCCTGAATTGTTCTGTTTTCATTGGGCCGATCTAAACAAGTCTTTTCCGTGTTGCTAACGACACTTTTTATGGAATTTTTATCCGTCATGTTATGACTATGCAAGCTGTTTCCCATACTCTTGACATTTTTTTCAGTGATTTCATCTGACACATGGTGACTGGTGGAATTTATTCTCTTGGGCACCTTTAATTTTAATTTCAGCATTTCCTTTAACTTTGAGTAATTTATACCCTTATGTGTTCTGTTTTCATAAGGATGATCTAAACTATAAGTATCTTTTCTGTTACTAATGACACTTTCTGGGGTACTTTTAATGGACCTGTTCTGACTATGCAAACTCTTTCTCATACACATCCCATTTTCTATAGCAATTTCTCTAGATGGATGCCGATTGGTTGGTACATTGTCAGTAGCAACCTCTGAAGTGATTTCATTGGTCAAATCATGAGGATTCACATGGTATTCTTTTTTGATTGTTGCAATTTCTAATTCTGTAATAATTTCATTAGAACTTTCTTGATTGGTGGATTCAATTCTATTGCCAATGGCAACGTTTGCAGTCATTTCATTGGTAAAATCACTATAGTCACTAAGGTCTTCTCTTTTAATTACGACATTTGCTGCAAGTATTTCACTGGACCTTTCGTAATCTGTAAGTTCTACTCTGTTGTTACTGGCAACATCTGTAGTGATGTCATTTGACCAATCAAGAAAATTACTTTGGTCTTCTCTTTTGATTATGACATTCTCTGCAGCTGCAATTCCTTTCAACCTCTCATGATTGGCTGGCTCTAAGCTGTTGCTACTGGCAACCTCTGCAACTATTTCACTGGACAAATCAGACTGATCATTATGGTCTTCTTCATCTATTGTGACAATCTCACAAAACCACTGACGATTTGTGTAACCAACATCATTGGTTCTTTCATGATGTTCGCTCACTTCTTTTCCTCTAATGGATGCAGTACTTTCATTCGACATTTTACACGCACTTAAGTTTTCTTTCTCAATTTTTATACCCTCAGTGTGGACTTCTTAGGAAAAATCTTGACTGCAAGAGTCTTCTCTGAAAAAAAAAACCAACAATTTACTTTTGAAACCGCCCTAAAGAATCTCGAGTATATTGTGGTTGAAAATACAGAGTTTGGCACATGTATACATGTATGAATGATGTCAGTGTAAATGGGAGGTGACTTCCATCATTAAATTTAAAAATGGTAAGTTTGAAAGGGTCAACTTCTTTTGTAACCTATATTCAGTATGTATGTTATGCAGATATACCCTTTTTAAATTTGAAGTGAAAATTCTACAATTTATGTTTTTCAATACATGTACTTGTTTACTTTTTCACAATTATTGAAATTGATTACTTAAAACAGAGATTGTTGTTCATATGATCAGTGATTATCTCTTAAATGAGAGGTTATTGAAATTGATTACTTAAAACAGAGATTGTTGTTCATATGATCAGTGATTATCTCTTAAATGAGAGGTTATTTCCAACCTGTTTAAGTTTGGAAATTGTATTGAAAACAAGTTTTTTTCCCCCCCTACTGCTTTCACTTTCACTTTGAGATGGAGGAATGAGAACACTCGTTTAAAATAGGATTTCTCAACATTTAAAGAGTGAAATCCTTCAATCTCTGGTAATGCAATATGTCTAGTCTACTAAGATGACTGATAATAATACAGTACAGTCCAGGTTGAACTTTGAATGCCCATTGTCCACAGTCCACCTAAAATTTCAGTGGGCATTAGGAGTGGACATTTACCTGAGCTGTCAAGCTGTCCACTTACCTGTATGCTAATTCTAACTGGCTCCTACAAGAATGTCCACTGTCTCCAGTGGACATTTTTAATGCCCACTCTAAAAATGCCCACTGTGACCAGTGGGTATTTTAAGTTCCAACCGGACTGTGCTGTAATTGGTTTTCATGGAAAATGAAGCCAGCACGTCACGCATAAATTCTCCAAGAACTACTTCTCACATTAAATGTGGCTTCATTTCCATGGACACCAAAAATTAAAGATATTCATACCAAATATTTCCACTACAAAGTATTTTCGCAAATATTTTGTGATCTACAAATCAATATTTTAATCCTAGAATAAATTGATTTGAAAGTGGACAATTTGTTAAATTCTCTGAATCTCATTTTGGATTTTTTTTTTTTTAAATTTAAACTTTATTTATTTTACAACGATTAAGAAACAAGTTAACAACTTATATAAATCTTGTATCTTATATAAACCCATGAAGCCAGGTTGGTGACAGCCCTACCATTTCACATACCACACCGGGAATTGAACCCGGGTCGCACTGGCACTACCAACTGCGCTACCTGGATTTTGCACCTAAAAAAAAATGAAAGGACATGAAAGTCCTCAAGGTCAGAATTGCATGGTCAAGTACATCAAAGGTAATAAAGTCGTGATCCACCAAGAGATCACACACCAAGCGTGTAATGTTTAGGATCAGTACTCACAAAAACACGGTCTGCGTTGAACAGAACAAACAAAAACAATGAAGGACTTGATGCATCGCCTTCGGGCTTTCGCCCATTCACACATAAAGAATTAATAATGCACAATGACACCAAATTTCATTTAAAAACTCCAAGCACTTCCCGAGATATACGAGGTCAAATCCGCATGGCCATGGACTCAGCTAAGCATCCGATCGTAAGGGGAAAGACGTTTCATTTTGGAAATGCAACAGACGAATGAACTATAAATGTCATGTTTAAAGCATATCTGACTTGAATTCTTTGCCTGAAATCGCAAATCACGGTCAATTTATTAGAATAAACCAATATAATCAAACGTTTACCACAATTATCATTTGAAAATCATTTAAAGGTTCATTGGGTCACATTTTTTTCTCAGTTGCAACTTCAAATATGTTAACATTGGTGGCAAGTTTTTGATCATCTGCTAAACCAAATGCCGCTATAGACCATTTTAGTGTTACTGCAGGACTAACATTTTGCTTTGCAAAATGATATCTGTTCCCGCAAAAATGTTTTATTCTGCCATCAAAACTTTTACGGCTGGGAAACGTTATGAATTGCCAACCAAAATGTTAGTGTCCGGGTGGAACTTTGAATGCCCACTGTGGACAGTGGGCAGTCCACCTGAAATTTCAGTGGGCATTAGGAGTGGACATTTACCCGAGTTATCAAGCTGTCCACTTACATGTATGTTAATTCCAACTGGCTCTTACAAGAATGTCTGCTATGTCCAGTGGAAATTTTTAATGCCCACTCTAAAAATGCCCACTGTGACCAGTGGGCAAATTAAATTCCACCTGGACTGTACTGTATCATTCACCTTGAATGTATTAAAATTATTATAATAAATGTAATGAAGTCATCTATGTAAATATTATTTATATGTTACAGGGTTTTATATCATTGTACACCAATAAAGAACCTTAAAAACAAAAAGCCTAATGATCTATTCAACATGCTATTACATTAGTACCACATTAACAGTGAAAGGGACTATTATTGGCAGGTGCTTATGTGCTGATATTGAAAGTGCAAGCCACACCACTTTAGATACTACACAAAGCTTTATTAGCTATGCCCATGAATTACATAATTAATTTGCACATGCCATAGTTTATAGTGTTCATGTGATATAAACTTAACCATCCTCTATACTGGTAGAGGACTAGTTACCAGCTGAAATCATGACCTTCGACCACTTATTGACGACTATGTTATTTTGGCTCTTGAAATATGCATGTAATTATTATTTTTTCATGTGATCGTCTGGCAATATACATAGCGTACTTACCATATAACATACGAAAATTTCGTCCATCCACGTTTTGAATACCTCTAATAATGCATTAGCCGGTAAGTGATCTTAACCTGGAACTGGTCCTCATCCAGCATAGTTCTGGTGTTTTTTATTCAGTTACTGAGTTCTAGATTTGTGTTGAAAATGGAAATGATTAGTGATAATATTTTACTGAATTTTACGCTATTGAAAGCTATCTGCACGTAAAGGAAAGAATATCAGCATTCTCAAATTCTCTTCAGGTCAAACCTGACATAGCCATATCAGGCATATTCTCAAAGTCAGACTGGTCACACGACTCATATTTCCACCCTCTTTGTTGGGAGATAAATCTCAAGGTTCATCATATCTTTTTCTACAAAAAATCCGTTATTTTGAAGTTTCATTTTTACAAAATGCAGTCATATCAAAATTTGAAGAAGGAAGGAGTGTCAATTGTGGTGATAATTCCTCAATGAATTTAAGAAGTTTTTTAAAGACATTTAAGACATTTAGCAGTTTAGCTCTTGTGCTCAAAATATAATTCAGCAAAGTAATTGCATTACCGTCGCGCCGTCTATGATAAACAACGAGTTTATTCCCAAATCATCCTCGGAATATTTCGGTGTGATGTCACGCCGACTTCAACAATGCAGAACTTCTGCCAGAATTTGCAGATGCTTAGCCTGTGCAAAATGAATAACACATCTACTGATCTAGGTCAATAGCTGGGGTGCATTCAGAATAGTAGCTGCTGGGTTACCCATCCAAAGTAAAAATAAAATAGGAAACGATCACGCGTTGATCCGTGATGCGAAACAATATTCAATCTACTAAAGCGAATAACTTATTTCAAAATATGAAAGAGGATTTATAACTGTCCGCCATTTTACCTGGCCACTAAAAGTATAGCAGAACGTTCAGAGTGATGTGTTTTACTAAACCTAGCGGCTACCCCTGATCACAAAGGAGCGATAAATTTTGCACCACGATGCAAATATTGTCGTTGCACCTTAATTTCATTCCAGATTTCTTTACCTGATATAGATATTGCGGGTTTTAGTTTCATCAGTTCATATTTATTGTTTTGCGTTTACAAACTTTGTTTCATTTTCATTTCAAATGTTGTTAAAATGTCGAACCAAACCGATGAAAAGTTCCGGAAATCGGGGCCCCGAAGTTATATAAATAAGCGTTTTCATATTAAAAGAAAGTATTTAAAAAAAACTCACGGACTGACTCACTGAGAGGCTTTACTATTTCACAAGCCAACCTTTTAAGATATGTGTTCCACAAAGAAAAGGAAACCCCCGTTCATGTGAGGGAAGCCTCACTGTCTGTGACCCCTTTTCATTTTGGTATTTACGAAAACGCTTACTTATATAACTTCAGTACTTCTCCCCTTTTTTCCATTGAACATGGTTGAACGTGCACTGTAATAAAGATAACCGTGTACATCCAGCCATGTTCGATCAATAACGGGAAAAAGGGGCACGACCACATAACTGCATTTTTGCAAGTGCCTGTGGAATTTTTCTAGTTGCATCGTCACAAGCCACGGTTATTGAGTCCGCTCCCTTCGCTCATCTCCCTCAGGAAGGAGGAGAGGGTCTCAACTTGAGGGAGGTGACGGAATCAATAACCCAGAGCTTGCGACGATGTTCTAGTTGCTTCGTTGGGGAAAGGGGGGGGGGGGTGTCAAATTTTACTTATATATTTGTTAATTTCAATACGAGGGGCCGACTTGGTTGGGTAGAAACATACCTTCTTCTCCCATACATGGCGTCTTCAGAGTTTTTAGCGCAGTTGATCTAGGTTTGATTCCTGGATTGTGCCACGGATGGATACCTCGCACTTTAACATCACGATATATGACGGATAGACTTTTTTATAGAGCGACATGAAAACCCTATATAGACAACCAACCATCATTTCAAGAGGTTGTTGTACGGAAATATATATAATCGTTACGCAGAGAATGTGGCTGACCTGAAATGCTATATGTGGGGTCTATATTTAACATAGTTTTCTATCTTTTGTGGTAGGTATATGGCGTAAAATAATGTTCGTATAAAGGCTTATTTTAGCGTGGTTTTTATTTTAGCGATATTTGCGCTGCTCCGAGCGTGTAAACTCATGACTGCGCTAAAGTTATATACACGAACTGTTACAAAAGTTAAGCGCAAAAATTCAGAACTTCAACAAAATAGCATCAAGAATATGCTAAATCATGATTGCGCTTATAATTTGCCAACCCTTTTTTGACTGTTTTAAAGTATGGTTGCGCCAATATATGTATAGGTACAGTAACATACAGTGATACACCAGTTCCACGGAAACCCATATGAACTTATGAGAAATGATGCTAGTTTCTCAACAGTGCGACCCGGGTTCCATTTCCGGTGTGATACTCGAGATGGTGAGGCCGTATTCATCCTGGCTTCTTGGGTTTTCACCGGGAACTCCGGTTTTCTCCCACACAAACGACGCCCTTACGCCAAGATCCGCGCCAACGAGCAAGATTTATACAAGTCGTTTCTTAATAGTTGTAAAATAAAGTTTTTAAAAATTAAGGCACAGATATGACGTTTCCATAGGAATTGATTGAAATAGTTATGATGTCAGATACCGTTTCAAAGGGGAAATAACTCTGTATTACTCAAGAATAAGGTATCAATAAATTCTATATGGAACGAGAGAAAAGCATATCAGATCAAATGGTACACTGTGGTTGGCTGATTAGTGTTTTACGTCGCTTTCAACAATATTTCAGTTATATCGCGACATGGAAACAGGAGGTTACCAACCTCTTTTATAGTGGCGCAACACGGGAATCGAACCCGGATCGTCGGCGCCGCAAGCCAAGCGCTTAACCACTACACCACGCCTGCCCCTTGGTACACTGTGTACAATTTCAAAACAATCATACATGTATAGTTAATGCACACGTTTATATATATAAGGAATGTATTGGACATCATTTCCTTTCATCAGTGATTATAAAACAAAAGAAAGTGTACACCAAATAGTGATGGAAGATGCCAAAGAAGTGTACATCAAGTAGTGATTTCAAGTGCCAAACAAAATGTATACCGAAAAGTACACTTAATGCAATCCACTGATTTCCCTCGTTTTATATTCAATCGCACTCAGGTCACAGTGTTAAGACGCAGTTATACTTCTAGCCACTTAAGTGCACCGTGTCCCACAAACTAAGTAGCCTTTACAATTTCCGAACTGAAAGATGGATACATGCAAGATGCTTTCTAAATAATTCACATTGGGTAGGTATGGGGCTTTAAAACTTTAAGGTTTTAGACCCCTGACCAAATAACTTCTTCTTGGTGCATTAATTCTTCTGCATTATGCAGATGACCGAGAAACTTAACAATTAGCACACCACCGAACGGATATAAACCAAACCGAAGACCAAAAACTGAAACGAAATATTCTGAACAGTTGTACCTCTAAAAAAGTCACATTCAAATTTAGCGTATGACGTTTCAATGGACTTCATATCGTATCTTTGTGGTATCAACTTTTCACTCAGTAGCTTGAATGAATCATGATATTCTAAGAAAGCTCTAGCATATCGGATCATTTGAGACATATAGACACCATGCGCAGGTGATAAAGGAATATCACTACACGTGTGGAAATTTAACAACAGAAAAATTGAAATCGTCATGCTTATCTTATTGTGAAGTGGCGAGTTTACCATTTTACTGAATATTCAGTAGAAGATCCAAATATGAAGCACTGGAACTGGATTCTGTTTACTTTTAATCTGACATTTTCTTCCTCCATATCTGTCCTTCAAATGAAACAGTATAATCTTATGTCGCGGTCATGGTAAACGTTGACACATGAAATATCCCGCACAGCGTCGTCTCGCCACAACATAAGAAAAAGACATGAGTATTCAAAGGAATACTTGTGTACATGTAGCTACAATCTAATTAAAATTCGATTTTTATTTTGCTTCCGTATTGCGTGTCGCATAAATACGACACGCACTACGAGAGCAAAATAAAGATCGAATTTTAATTAGATTGATGTAGCTATAACCTGTTATCCAATTTTTAAAAGCGCGACTCACAATAGACAAACCCCATAGTGTTTGCCAGGCAACAGAAACAACTACATGCAAAACCTTATTACATACTATTAAATTTAATGTACAGCAAAATAAGCTATATTGCACAACTTAATGCAAAATCAAATACAATGTTTCCATTTTCAACATAATTCTCTAAATGAACTATACAGAGGATGGTGGTACGTGCACAATAATGACGTAATTAATGGGTGGAGCTAAAGCATTAATTAGATTAAGAGAATTTAAAGCATTGTCTGCTGACGAATCAGATTTAATTTAGGACTGAATGTGTATAAGGGAGCAACCATTTGATTTTTAATAGGGGGGGGGGGGGACAAGAAAAAAAATCCGGCTCAAATTTTGGGGAAAAAATTATTCGGCTCTGAAATCGGGCTGAAAAAATTATTCAGGCCGGTGAAAGTCTTCCTGCCCTCTCCCCCCTAAAATCAAATGGTTGCTCCCTAAGGAATAAAACATCGATTTGTAGATCACAAAATATTTGTGAAAATACTTTTTTATGGAAATACAATGTATAAGAAATGTATGTCTTGTTAGTGCATGGTGTTCATGGAGAATGAAGCCAGCATGTCACTCATAAATTCTCCGAGAATTGCTTCGCAGCTCATGGAATCTGCATGTTACATGCTAGCTTCATACTCCATGAACATCAACAGTCGTTCCTTGAATGAACTATACTAACAAGAATTCATCTACTGCATGGATATAAGGATTTAAAATCAGTTGGTTTCATGGACTTTTGCTCTAAAGTCGCTGAATAAAATCATGCTATGAACTCTTCTTTTTTGGACCTATGCACAACTTAATGTCCTGGCTAAAAATATATTCTGCCAATTTTAACCAACAAAGAAATCACAACCTAAAAATTCATAACTGGTCATAATTGCATTGACTGACTGATTGATTATTGTTTTACGTCATTCCACAATTATTTCACATATGTGATGACGGCATCTGCTTGTTGCATGTTCTCAGAAATTTTCACATTTGCAACGGACAGATCCAAAGCAGTGAGAAATCTTTTACTTGCCATGCCTGCCATGACATGGGACCTCGGTTTTTACTGTTTTATTCGAAATTCAGAACACCAGTGTGCTCATGGTGGGAATTTAACCCTGGACCTTTTGGTCACAAGCCGAACATCTCATCCTCTGGGCCACACAGGTTTTGTCCTACGTGTAAGTAACAAAAGGATCAGTGACCTCCAACAGGGAACAGTGACTTTTACTTGATATTTGGACATGGACATTAATCAGAGAGTCATTTATTATTGCAATTAGGTCAAATCCAAGTCTTACCAAGAGTTATAGTTCTTGGCCAACATGGCTCAATGTATATTTTCTCCCTAAGATAAATGCACAAAATATATATATTCAAATTTTTGCACATCATGAAGAAGAATTATAATTTTAAATAATGTTCTGATATTCATTCTAGTAATAAAGTTTGTGTAAATCCACTGGCAAGAATGACAATTTCTGTCGAAAAAAAGGGAATAAAAAAGACACATTCCTGAGAAATGCATGTTAGAAAACAATGAAAAATTAAAAATACACTTTCTAATAGAGATATGCTTCTCTGGACACACATACACTCTCCATATAACAACATTTACTTTTTTTTTTGAGGTCTATTTTACTGCAAAGATGAACAGTGTTCAAGTATTTGTTAATCATATCTCTTTTTAAAATTCCAAAGAGAAGTAAACACTTTCATACTATTTCTTACACATGCACATAATTATTTCTAGTTACAAAACCGTTTTCATCTAAACATATATAAGGAATAATCAGTGTCCGGAGAAAATGGACCCTGAACCTCATGGGAAAATTCATACACCAGGTGTTTTGGAATCATGACAATTAACATTTGTTAATTCCTGAAATAATTAATGCCAGTACAACTAATCAGGTTTCTTGTTGGTTAACCTATGTACACTCAATAATTTTTAATTTCTCAGGTGTTTTTTTTATCTTCTATATTTGCAACTACACTAATCCTTTTTTGAGGGGCAATTAGTGAAAGCATTACTCTTCCACTGAGAATGGACCAATCTGATTGACAGCAAAGTTCACTGATATAGGAGTGACAAACACACAGAGATCACAAACACAAAAATTATTGTTTTAGGCTTTTAGAATAACATATTCATAGGAACAAATGCACTAGACTATCATTTGTATCCGCAGAAACTAAAATGTTTCTTGTCGGATGCATTGCATTCCTGCAGCAGACAGTTGTAAGAAGGTCTTCGTCTTGTATTTCTTTGAGAAGAGCACCATTGACATCGTACGCCTTAATCTGGAAACAAATTACATAAATTCATTGAGTATTTGTTTTTTTCCTTTCACTTTCTAATTACATAAACAAATTACATAAATTCATTGAGTATTTGGGTTTTTTTTTACTAAATTCACTTTTTAATTACTTATTTATAAAATTTTATTTTAAATTCATTGAGTATTGGTTTTTTTTTTGTTTGCTTTCACTTTCTGATTACATAAACAAATTACATAAATTCATTGAGTATTTGGGTTTTTTTTTCTTTCACTTTCTAATTACTTATTATTAAAATTACAATTTTAAATTCTTTGAGTATTGTTTTTTTTGGTTTGCTTTCACTTTCTGATTATATAAACAAATTACATAAATTCATTGAGTATTTGTTTTTTTCCTTTCACTTTTTAATTACATATACAAATTATATAAATTCATTGAGTATCTGGGTTTTTTTTTTACTTTCACTTTGTAATTACTTATTGTTAAAATTACATTTTAAATTCATTGAGTATTTGGGGGTTTTTTTTACTTTCACTTTCTAATTTTTTATTATTAAAATTACATTTCGAATTCATTGAGTGTTTGGGGTTTTTTTTACTTTCGCTTTCTAATTACTTATTATTAAAATTACATTTTAAATTCATTGAGTATTGTTTTTTTTTTTGTTTGCTTTCACTTTCTGATTACATAAACAAATTACATAAATTCATTGAGTATTTGATTTTTTTCCTTTCACTTTCTAATTACATATACAAATACACAAATTCATTGAGTATTTGGGGGGTTTTTTTTACTTTCACTTTCTAATTACTTATTATTAAAATTACATTTTAAATTCATTGAGTATTGGGGGTTTTTTTGTTTGCTTTCACTTTATGATTACATAAACAAATTACATAAATTCATTGAATGTTTGTTTTCTCCCTTTCACTTTCTAATTACATAAACAAATTACATAAATTCATTGAGTATTTGGGGGTTTTTTTACTTTCACTTTCTAATTACTTATTATTAAAATTACATTTTAAAATCATTGAGTATTGTTTTTTTTTTTTTTTGTTTGCTTTCACTTTCTGATTACATAAACAAATTACATAAATTCATTGAGTATTTGTTTTTTCCTTTCACTTTCTAATTACATATACAAATTACATAAATTCATTGAGTATTTGTTCTTTTTTCATTTCACTTTCTGATTTCATAAACATGTTACATATTAAATTCATTGAATGTTTGGGGCTTTTTTAATTTCATTTTCTAATTCTTTAGTGATTGCAAGGATTTTAGTTTGCTTTCCAATTCTTGTATTATGTCGCACCAAGGTTATTGCACCTATATGTTGACGGCAACTGTTTCATGTAATCAAGACCTCTGCAACAGACCCATACAGAATAGTTTGCGTTCTTTAACATGCCACACCTCTAATGACCCAGGACCTCAATTTGTAGAGTCTCATTTGATAGAAAGGACACCAACAAATTGAACTCAGGTCGTCTTGGTCATGAGTCAAGCACTTAACTGACTAATAAAGCTATACCACAGTCCATGCATTTAGTGACTAACACTCACAGAAAAATAACTCAAATTTCCAATATGTTAAAACGGGAAAGTGTATTATGTCTGATAAACATAAACCCTCTGTGTTTGAGTTATATCGAAAGTCAGTTGTTGTTAAAACAGAGTTGTTGGATAAAATAATAGAAAAATGTTTTTTAAATCTTTTTTGTATTTTTATTTGTCAAATCTGTGTATTAAGGTCAGCTTACAGAAGTATTGGGAATTACTTTTATACAATGGTACCCTTGATACAGAGATGACCTTTATACAGAGGTGACCTTTATACTGAGGTGACCTTTATGCGAAGTGAACTTTATGCAGAAGTGGCCTTTATACAGAGGTGAACTTTATGCAGAGGTGAACTTTATGCAGAGGTAATTTCAACACAGAGGTACCCTTTATACAGCGATGACTTTTATACAGAGGTGACCTTTATACAGATGTGACCTTCATACAGAGGTGACCTTTACACAGGGAGGTGACCTTTCCACAGGGAGGTGACCTTTCCACAGACAGGTGACCTTTACACAGAGGTATCCTTTACACAGAGGTGACTTTTTTTCTAAAGATTCATTTTGTATGAAAAAATAAATGGAAAAGTATTGAGTTGAAACGATTGTGCAAATCAGTATCTAAGCAGTCTGTTTAACATAATTTGATTCTTGTATAACACCCTTCTCCCCAAAACCCTAATTTTGTTTCTTATAGAAGGTATATCTGATTTTCAAAAATATAATTGTTAGATACAAAACAATACCCTTTAAGAGATATTAGCAGTTGTAAAAATATTCAAAACAGTGTTTTGTCAGTATTTAAAACAATGGAGATATTGCATGCAAGTTCAAACGGTAGAACAGCATACCAAACAAACGAAAGATAATACTAAGGAAATCCTTGGGAAGCATTAAAGTCTGATCAGTCAACCCCTACTGACACCCTACATACGAAAATAATGAAATACAGACCTTAAATGGATCTAGTCTTCTTGTAGTCCCCAAAACAAACATGTCTTCCCTCCTTGGATGCCATACACCATGCATATGGTTGCGATAAGTTTGGATATAATGTCTGAAATATATATCACAAGATATTTTTGTGAAAAAGAATACCATGCCAGTAACTTAGTTCAAATAAGGTGTATTTTTTAAATGTAGGTTAAGGTCATGATCAAGGTTGCAATGTCAAAAGCTATTGTACTGTGCGAAAGGTCTAACTGAAAGGAATATGCATGTGAAATATGAAAGCCCTACCTCTTAAGATTGTAGCTGTGCTATAGAAACAAGAGGCCCAAGTAATCCTATATTGCTCACCTGAGTACCTAGATGATCAGTCATGCAGGAAAGAAGAATTCATTTATTTTTGCATTACTGTGACTAAGTCAACATTATGTTGAAAATATGTCAAATTTTATTTCAGACCAGAATAAAAAACAACACTTTTTTTGCACATCCATTCAGGTGATTTTGATATTAAGCATTTGCTTTGTCTCTGCAAGATGTGATTCAGGGCAACAAGTTGGTCATTTTCTTTAGGTGGGGCCTTTTGTTGACTGATTTGAAGTCTGGGTCATGAACAACAATTGTTTCAAATATTGTCCGGTCCAACTTAAAATGGCCTAATTTCATATGTTGAGTGTTGAAAAACATCTAAAAACTTATTTAGATGTGTAAAGAAATGAAAAAAATTTTGACCACAGCTGGATTTGAACCGTTACTCTCCATAGTTTAATTACCAAGTGGTATATGTACCATTTCGAGACCTAGTTTTTAGACATGGTGGCATTATCTATTGAATAATTTGGATAAAATGCACAAAACTGATAGAGGACCTATAGTACTTCATGTATACCATGTTTCATTAAAATCTTTCATGTGGTGTAACAGCAGAAGTCCCTATACACCCTCATTTGGAAGTCTTAAAAAATTCCTAGAAAATCCAAAAATTGAGATATTGACAAAATTCTTTAGTAACATTCCTTACAATAATTATAATCAAAATAGTCCATAAGAAATCATCATTATGATAATGAATTAACTAGGAAATATGACACTTTTCTGCATTGAAACACCAAGTCCAAACAAATGTCAAAAAAAAAATTATAAAATTTGATTTTGGAAGGGAGCCAAAATGACAATACGTCTTCACTCATCCCTTTAGATCATTTCTATGCATTCTGTTTGTCTCTGTATACAGCCAGTATGAAGAAGAATATTGTCAAAGGAGGGTAATCTTTTGTGACCTGCTTTTCATGAAGACAACAGAATTTGAAGGGGATCATAAGTGATCTATTTCTACCGAGATTTATTAAAATGCTTCCAACAGTTTTGCAGAAAAAGCTGAAAATGTGAAAAATGGCCAACCTCCCCCCCTCCCCCTTTTTTTTTGGAAGTCTTAAAAAATTCATATAAAATACAAAAATTAAGATATTGACAAAATTCTTTCACAGTAATATTCCTTGCCATAATTATGATCAAAATAGTCATTAAGAAATCATCAATATTCAATTAACTGAAAAACATTACACTTTTCTGCATTGAAATTACTAAGTCCAGAAATACGTCAAAAAAGCGTGAATTTCTATTTGACGGATCTAAACCCCAAACACAGTTTTGATAACCCATCTTTATAGACTGTTGAAATGCAATTAGTTTCCCAATTTATGCACTGCTTCTGGAGAAGATTTTTGAAGAGGGGTACTGTTTTGGGCACTTTTGGCCCCACCCTGGATCCACCCCTAAGGGAATCTGGATCCCGAACACAACTTTAGTAGGGGACCTTGAGTACATTAAATATACAAAGTTTGATCCAAATCTGCAATGCAGTTCCAGAGAAGAAGTTGAAAATGTTAAAAATTTAACGACAGACGGACGGAAGATGACGGATGGTACACTATGACTATAGCTCACTTGAGCCTTTAGCTCAGGTGAGCTAAAAAAGATAATGTTTAAACTTTAATTAAGAGCAACAAAATTTATAATGATACACTGAAGTTTAAAACGTTTTTGTTTAAACTCTATTATAACATTTAACATAATAAATGTTATGAACTTTAGTGTATTAAACAATAAGCTACTTTATTCATTCTTTGACCTTGACTTTCAGATAGATCATGAGTGGTCTTGATGGCCTTTATGAGATAACTACCCGATGATATTTTGTTTTGACCTTGACCTTTCAGGTATGATACTGAATGACATTTGTTCAAAACACTTTGATATTCAGAAACTAGGATATGTGTAAATTATGAGAAAAATTTCAAATTCAAAGATTAATAAGAAATGAGACTTTTAATTCTTCAACCTTGACCTTTCAGGATTGATCTTTGTCCAAAAGACCTTGACCTGTTGAATAAATGTGTGAAAGATGATCAAATTAAGATGAAAGGCTCATGAGATATGAAGTCACATGGATGAACAGACAAGCACAGTGACTAGTGACTTATCTATAAAACAAAAGGCCAAAGTGGGCCTACATAGCTCACCTGATTACCAAGATGATCACATGCTGCATGTTCTATCTCCCTATCATCAAGGTTGACAAACAAAGCGTGTAGTGATCTTTGAAATCACATGCAAATAAAATCTTACCTTGTCAAAGTTGAAGTGATTACCTTACTACATAGTTCAAATAATAATAAATCTCCGAGAACATGTTATTTCAAGACTGCTGTCTATGAATATGAGGGAAAATGGGTTCTATATTTTGTCTCGCAAGGAGATGTTAATGTTTAAGATATATAGTAGTGCTATGTCATTCAGCAATTTCTCTGAGCGGTGAACATACCAGATGGTACTAATAGTACCAACTCATAATTTAAAAAATCTTAATTATGTAATAATATTGAAATTATTCCTTAATCAATTCAAACAGTCCTCCACCTGGCACCCTTATACAGTTATAATGGCAAGTCATTAGACAGCTAATAAACTCTACCATACAATATACATGTATAGATAGGTTTCATTAGCACTAATTTAGTTAGAGTTACCTCCCGTTGTCAGCCACGTTTGTGGTCAAGCAAGAGTTTTTACCTCATATTCATACTAAGTTTAATAAAATTTTATACACACTTATTTAGAAATTTTTTTACATTGTCTAATACCTCAAATTTTGCATAAGCATTGCAAAAACACAGGAATTATTCATAGTTCAGAGAATTTACCTACATAATTTGGTTGATTGATGAACAGATATTCAGTTCTATACCTCAAAGATGGCGGACAACTAATCTCATGGGAAGTAACTCCAATAAAATTTCATGCTACTGAAACCTATGTATACTGAATAATTTTTCTTTCTCCAACAATTTTATTTAAACCACAGTTCTACAAAGTAGTAGCATTTTGTATATCATGAATATCATGAAAATCTTTTGAGTTTGAGTTGGAGAAACCTTTCAAAAGAACTAAGTTATGATACTTTTAACATTTGACTTCAAATTCTATCAGCAATCATTCTTGGGACAAGAGAATTACCATGACTCCAAGATGAAAGAAGGACAGTCCTAATTAATGAGATGAGTACCCCTCCCCCTCCCCACCAACAACCTCTCAAATCAGAATAAAAAGAAATTTGTTTATGGGGTTAACAATGACAGGATTTCAGCAGTTGTAGCAACTATGCCTGGTTGATGAACCCCAGATTCCTTATAAAGAGTTCAATGCTTATCCAACAGCTTTATTTCTAGTCTTTGATTGATTTTTGTTCACCCTCAGATCTGGAGATATTCCATTCATGACACAGTATTATGTGTTAAATTTGATCAATACGACGTCGCGTTAAGTCGGGCAAGTCGAACATTATTGAGTCTGCATAATGTTGCTACTTTGATGAAAAAATGGATCAGTGTATTGTACTTAAGTATAGGATGCTTTTGGTTGGTTTGGTTTTTTTATTAACCAAATCACCTACAATGTTAGAGAATCTACTTACTGAATAGTTGACATCTTCGTGAAACATCCATCTGTATATTCCGATACTCTACAATCCAAAAATTCATACTAATTGGTTAGAAATTTCACATATTATACTAGACGGCCACCTGTATATTGCGATATTCTACAATCCAAAAATATACCATAAATGGTTAGAAAATTCACATGTATAATACTAGACAGCCACCACAAACACATAGCACAAGGGCAATGCCAAACATGGCATCCCCTTGCACTGCAGCAAAATCCATGGTATTAAAATGATCATGACCGTTGACCTTTTGACCTCAAAATCAATAGGTTGTGTGACTGGGGTTTTACGACACTTTCAACAATTTTTTCAGTTATATTGCGACATGAAAGCAGGAGGTAATCAACCTCTTCAACATGGTGGCGCAACCCGGGAATCAAACCTGGCAAAATCAATAGGGATCTTTCCCTTATCGTAGTCAAGCCATACTTGAAGTGTGATATTGAAATCAAAATGGATCTTCCTCTCCATATACTAATGTAACAAGTGAGGTATGAACCCAATAGGGCCAAAACTGTGACTTCTAGAGTGTCAACAAGGTTTTGTTACATACACACATGCACACACACATACAACTACACACATACCAACATCTTTGATTCCCTTAACAGGCTTTGTGTATCAGATTGTGCTCATCAGTTAACATTAAACCATGTATATGATAATGTAAATGGCTCAGCTCCAAGTTACCTGTGTCAGCGTTTTATAAGGAACAAAAATTGTCGCCATGGGGCAGACACAAACATTCCCCGCCCGCAGAATGTTTCTTTGTATTTAAGGGATATGTACTGAGTGACTTCGGCCTTGTAGAAATGGCCTTGTGTGACATTTGTCTGAAAATGCCTGTCCCAATGAAGAATTTTAATACATGATAGACAGTTGATTAAAAGTTTAAGGTGTTATGAGGGGGGAACAGTGTTTTAATAACACTGACAAGGTCGTTATGACAAGGAGTAAACAAGAACAAGATGCATGCATACATACTTACACCATTGCTTCAGTTTTATGATTCCCATTGCGTCTGTATGGTTTGGTCAAGGTTGAGAGCAGATATTTTCCAGTAACCGGAGAGAAGAAGGCACTTGCTACAGGTTTGTGATGTTTCACTGAATTTAGAGACATGTTTGCCTTTCTTGGATTTTTTCCTATATGGAGTCTACGAAGATCCCAAAGCTTTGCAGTACTAAAAGAACACGAAAAAATGCACATATCACAGATGTCAATGACAGCAAGAGGTATGGCAAAAAATATGGCATCTCATTGGTTGAGTGGGGATGATCTAAGGACAAATCCCCCCCTCCCCTCCAAAAAAATATCATAACCAGAGATTTGTATCACAGAAGCAATGTGCCGAGTTGCAAAACTTGCACCTTCGAGTGAATAATGTCTTGCTAAACTGTTTTAGGACAGATTAGAGTCCCCTACTTGCAGCAAACTTACATGAATTTTCAGTCTGTTGTCCATAACGCTATCATCTTGACCTCTGACCTTTTGACCCCAAAAACAATAAAGTACATCTTTCACTCATAGTGAGTGAGTGTATGAAGTTTCATTGCAATAGCAATCTGGAAACCCATTTATGATACCTCATTCCTTTGACCTTTTGACTCCAGCAACAGTAGGGAACATCTTCCATTCATGGTGATTAAATGTAAGAAGTTTCATTGCAATAGCATGAAAGGTATTGGACTTCTGGCCTGGAAACCAATTTTTTATATTCCACTCCTATGACCTTGACTTCTGACCATTTGACCCAGAAACAATAGGGCACATCTTCCACTCATGGTGAGTAAGTGTATGATGTTTCATTGCAATAGCACTAAATATCTTGGACTTATGATCCCGAAACCAATTCTTGATACCCCACTCCAATGACCTGAACCTTTTGACCCCAAAAACAGTAGGGCACATCTTACACTCATAGTAAGTGTATGAAGTTTCAATGCAATAGCACTAAAGGTACTGGACTTATGGTCTGGAAACCAATTTTTTTTATATTCCACTCTTATGACCTTGACTTCTGACCTTTTGATCCCAGAAACAATAGTGTTTGAAGATTCACTGCAAAAGCACTAAAGGTGTTGGACGTCACGATCTCCTGATGTCATGCCTGTATCTGTTCCCTATCACTGACACTTTAAAGTCAAGCGCTTGAAAGATTTAGTATATTAAATAAAAGCACAAACTGATAACAGGTTTATAGTTTTCTGGAAAAAAATAATTCTTTGGAAAAAATTGCTCGAAAATAATTTGATCTGGGTTGATTTCTGCCAGTCGGTTTGTTTTGGGGAAACATTCTTAATATTATTTTAGGCCCGACAGACCATTATCAAGATCATGTAAAATCACAACAAGAGCAACGCCTAGCGTGGCATAATATGCCCGTTGCTTAGCTTTAAGGGGATCAATTTGAATTAATGACCAAGTTGCAATCCAATACTTTGAAATACTGCATAAAGAAATCTGGAAAACAGTAAAATCCTTGAAAAATTCAAAGTTGAAGGGGCATAACTCTTGCAAATCCAAAGCAATCATACCAAAATGCGAATTGGTACTGACCCTCATTGATATATAGTAAAATACCAATTTTAAATCCAATATCTTTAAAGACTGCAGAAAAAAGTGCGGATAACTGTAAAATCCTTGAAAATTTCTTAGTTCAAGGGCCGTAACTCTGGTAAAACCAAAGCAATCATACCCAAATGCGCCCTGGCACTGACCCTTATTGATAAAAAGTTATATATTAAGTTTTAATCCAATACCTTTAAAGACAGCAGAAATAAGTCAGGATAACTGTAAAACCCTTGAAAATTTCTAAACTCAATACCTTTAAAGACTGCAGAAAAAAGTCCAGAAAACTGTAAAATCCTTGAAATTTTCTAAGTTCAAGGGCTGTAACTCTGACAGAACCAAAGCAATCATACCCAGATGCCATCTGGTACTGACTCTTGTTGATATAAAGTTATATATTAAGTTTTAATCCAATACCTTTAAAGACTGCAGAAATAAGTCCGGAAAACATGACCCCGGACAGACGGACAACGCCATAACATAATACTTCTGTCTTATGACGGGTGTATAAAAAAAGTTAGAGTCCAGATGAAATTTACCAATCATATGCAATGTGACCTTGACGCTGAAGATGTAAACTTGGTTCAAGAACAAGACACAACCTTTCGTTCTGGGCAACAATTCTGTGAAATATTACTCAAATCTAAGCAAGGGGTTAAAAGTTATGGCACAGTCAAATATTTACCCATCATATGCATTGTGACCTTGACCTTGCAGATTTGACCTTTGAGTCATGGTCATGACACACCCTTGAATCCTAAGTATCAATATTGTGAAATATTGTTGAAATCCATCCACAGTGAAAGAAGTTATGGTCTGGACAAGAAATATCCAATTGTGACCTTGACCTTTGACCTAGGTCAAGGTCATGACACACCCTTGGGTGCTAAGTAACAATTCTGTGAAATATTATTGAAATCCATGCACAGGGGAAGAAGTTATGGCCAGGACAAGGTTTTACTCAGTTTGCATGTTGTGACCTTGATCTTTGACCTATGACTTTGGGTTAAGGTCATGACACACCCTTAGGTCCTAAGTGACAATTCTATGAAATATTATTGAAATCCATGCGCAGGGAAAGAAGTAATAGCCCGGACAAGGTTATACCGGACACTGGATGGACAGCGCCATAACATAATACGTCCCGTCTTAAGACGGGGGTATTAAAATTTAAACAGGGGTCCAGCAAGGCTGGGTAAACAAAACTAGAAATATCTGTGCACCATGAATGCCCCCAACAGCAGCAAAATTTCCAAGTATCTACCTGTATAATAAAAGGATATTATTTTGAATTTAGGTGAAATGTAAGTTCAAGGGCAATAACTCCTCTAAAACTTTTTGGAAAGGATTTCCCTTACAATATGCACATCCACAAATTGTGATTTTTATTGTTTGTATATTAAGTTTTATTGAAATCCTCCTAAGATTTAATGAGGAGTTAAGAATACTAGAGCTTACCTGTTGCTGAGGCAACAGGGCAGGTCTTCCTCTCTCGAAAGAAAACAGAAAAATAAGTAAATAGAAAGAAGGAAAGAAAGAAAAAAGATCAGGAGAATGACTTACATATGCTAACACATAATAATAACCACCCCCCCCAAAAAAAAACCAAAAAAAAAGCAAAGAAACAGACACTATGTAAACACACTCATGTAATTAAAGCGGCACGAATATAGCTATAAAAAGTCTGTGTATTACAGAATTCCTATTCAGAAGCGTGCTGATGTAATGTGACATAGCTGGATAGAGTGTGTGTATTGCGCATTTCAATGCTCAAGTTGGCTGTATATATACCACTGAGATGACTACTATAGCAAGGAGACAAAGGAACTCAAATTTAAGTAAAACATACATATTGTGGGATTCCTTTCTAATAGTCGATTAGATATTCCACGGGTAAAGCGCAGTAACTCGCGATTGAATTAATTGTGAGTTACTGCGCTTTCCCTGTTGAATATCACACACGTTTGAAGTCCTCTATAAGGGCGATGCTGTGTGAGGTATTAAGCAAGGCAAATTCATCGCGCTTCTCTAATGTGTAATCCCGACGCTCGGAGAAGATTAGTTTATTACGATGTTCATCAGTAGCGGGTAGAGTGCAAAAAATGCGATTTTTGTTAAAGAATTCGAATTCAAAATACTTTCTCAAACTCTCTTTTTTATACTTTGTACATACGACAATTAAGAAAAAACATGAAAGTTACACAAGTAAGATATTTTTTAAAAAATCTTTAAATTGCTCACTTTCAAATACTGAGAAACATGTTTCATACTAAAATCATTACGGAAAATTGTTTGGTAATGTTCTGGAAACGATAAGACTAAAAATAAAAAAGTTTTGCAAATTACGTAATTATTTAAAAACTTTAAATTGAAATAGCAGCCAAACTAAAATAGATAGATATTATCGGCCGATGAAGGTTGTAAAAATATGAACCTAGAGAATATAACAGATAAAATTTGAATAGTCTAGCATTTAAAATAACGCTGTATGGTGGAGAATTTAAAATTTAACTCATTGTTATGTAATGTTTTTGAAAACTTTTATTTTTGAATTTTGTTTTACTTAAACGGGTAACGGTGTCTTTGAGAGTCTATCATAGCTACAATATAAAGTTTGTAGGTAAATCCGTTTTTCAGAAAATGGAATTGAAAAATCGGGGTGAAATTTCGGCGATTTAAGACCCTCTCTCGATAGGGTCTAGGCACGCTAGAGGGAAGGGGCCAAATATTTCAATATTTTTAAAAATATCATTTAAAAGAGTAAACCCTTCTCACGTGCTGTATGGTTTCTTCTTGATCATATAATGAAAAATAAGCAAGTTATGAAGCAATTACGTAACTAACCAAATTTGTGAAAATTTTAAATTTCTCAATCAAAAATGGATAGAAAATATCAAAAAAACCTTTTACACCATGAAATTGACATTCTAAATCGTTTTGTAATATTTTTTTAACGCTAAGACCTAAAATAAAAAAGTTTGAAAATTACGTAATGAGTTTAAAAACTTTAAACACAAATAGCGCCTTTACCGTAAATGTTACATAATCGGAGTTTAGTTGGTTGTCAGGATCTACAACTGTACAACATTATAAGGAAAGTTTGGGGAGTCTAGCTTAAATAATGAACATTTTATTTGAGAAAATTTAAAACCTACTTAATAATGAATTTAAAATTTTGAAATAACTGTTTTTACTCTTATATTGACCCTCTAAATCGTTTAGCAATATTTTTGCAGCCCTCAAGCTTAAAATAAATATTTTTTTGGAAATTACGTAATAAGTTGAAAATTTTAAACTCTTATAGCGTCTTAATTATAATAGTTACCTAATTGGCATTAATTCGGTTGTCAAGAACTACACCTGTACCACATCAAAAAGAAAATTTCAGGAATCTAGCTTGCATCATAAGTTATATTTGAGAGATTTTAAAAATTAAAAATTGTTACGTAATTTTACTTAGAACTTGAATTTTAGCAAAATTTTTTTTTTAAATCTATGAGGTTCTGCTTTATTAGTAAGTAAGAGAGGGCAAAAATGTTGACAGTGAAGCCGTTTCTGAGAAAACTGCTGTCAAAAAAGTGCTAAGAATAAAAATAATAATAATAATAATAATAACAAATGTAAACAAAAAACCTAACAATAACAGAAGGGTCCTCCGATGGAATCAGAAGACCCTAACAAGGTGAATTTACTATATATGCATAGAAATCTAATTTCAAGGACCACAACTCCTGTAAAACATTTGGACAAAAGTCCCCGTACAATATGCACATTTACATTTTGTTTGTACCAAGTTTCATTGAAATCTTCCTGAGGAAAAAGGAAGAGTTACAAAGACAAACTGTATTATGATGAAATAAGGGAAGGACAGAGTGAAGGTGAGGGCAATATTATATGCCCCATGCCATATATAGTGGGGGCATAAAAAATACAGAAAGGCAAACATGCAAAATCCTAACCAATGCTTAAATCATTCCTTACTTAACAACTTTACACCACAGGTGTTTGACACATTCCCTCAATAGTCCAGTACAGTATATAATGTACTGGACTAATGAGGGATTGTGTCAAACACCTGTGCGTTACACTAGCAACTTCTGCGAAGAGCAATAACTATGCTAAAGACAGATCAAGTATGTACGAAGTTAAAGTAAATCTGTCACTAGTCATAATAACATTCCAATGCAAGTTTCAGTTAGGTATTTTAAAGGACAGAGAAAAATGTTTGGCAAAAGGTATTTTTTGTAGAGGACAATAATTCTGCTAAAATAGAAAAGTTAAGAGAGCTTATTTGTAATGAACAGAAAGACAGTTCCTTTGAATTTTACAAAAATTAAAATACTCACTGGTCATCAGAGGCGGTGACAAAATGATTTCTGCTCACTGGGTGGACTGACACAGTAAATAATATTTCATCATGAAGATGAAACAATTGTTCTGGTACTATTCTGTAAATAATCACAGTAATGAAAACTTGCAGAACTTTTGTTGAGTATACAGTTGAAACTCGCAATGTCAAAGTCGACGGTACCAAAGCAAATATTTCGACTTATCCGGAATTCAAGATAAACATCAGCCGTTTATGTAACCATTTTCAATCTTTCTTAATTACATATGTATATACATGCATTGTTTTACCTGTTAATCTATAGCTTAGTACATGTAATGCATCTTCCTACAGACTAAATTCTAACTACAGTCAAACCTGTGTATTAAGGTCAGTTAAGGGAAGAGTCAAAAGTGGCCTTTATAGACAGGTGGCCTTTATATAGAGGTCTATTACCTAGGAAAGATAGATACTGGGAATTTAAAATGTGACCTTTACAGACAGGTGATCACTTAATAGAGGTGGCCGCTAAGACAGGTTTAACTGTACTACACGTATTGGTCAACTTAATGACAAGCTGATAAATGAAGAAAAATTTAAAATTGTATTTTTAGCTCTTTACATTTTTAACTCATTTAATAATTTTGATAATGAAGATAATGAAGATGTTTTTACTAATGGAATTAGCTTATTCTTAATTAACAAGGGCTGATGTAATCCAATTATCTAATCAACGTCGATCAGGTGAAATGGCTTCATGGTCAAACAAGCAGCCATTACCGTACACCCCGCTAGACCTTTGATGCTGTGTTAACCAATTTTATTTTGTACAAATATTGACACTTCAAGATAACGAGTGTAAAATATATAGAAAATGGAATTTTGGGACTTTGAAATGTATTTGACATAACTGGAATCCATTTGTGCGACTTCAACTTAACTGAAGTAAAATTGTATAGAAATTAAAGAAAAAAATTCGGGACCTGACCTTGACTTTGAGATTACCCGGTAATGGAATTTCGACTTTGAGATAACGAGTGTCAACTGTATTTTAAATTCAATCATCTTCATATCAACTGGATGTTTCTTTGTTTATGACTCTTGTTCTATATCACACCAAGATTATTGCACACACATGGTGAAAGCATTGCCAGATGACAAATAATTAGAAATTTGCAATGGACCTATCTGAAGAAGTGAGCGATTTTTATGTATCATATTGAATGTGAACTCCGTTTTAACTGTCTACTTCCGACAGGCCATCACCAAACTTGAACAAGGGACCTCTTGGTCATATACCAGGCACATGACCATTTGAGCTAAGCAAGATCTTTTTTTTGAAATGAGAACTTTATTATAACAATTGAATGACACTTTACATATTGAACCAAATCTGAAATAGCATAGCTAAGAGGATCAATAGTACAGTCAACGGTTTCATCCATATCCGTATTCACTCCTGGAGTACTCTAATGAGACTCAAACAAGGAACCCCTCAGTCAACTACTGAACACCGAACCGACTGAGGTATAGCAGGTCCTACTGAAAACTGTACTCACTTTGAAGTCCGCGTATCTATCAAGCAAACATTTCCACTGGAGCCTGCTACCAACATCACATGCTCAAACATAAAATCAACATATCTCAAGTTAGGGCGCCTTTCGTCTCGTACGGCACAAATCTATAAAGCAGAAAAGTTTTAAGTGAGATTCAGTCTCAAAGAATTATCAAGATAAGTTCTCACATTCATTGTTCACATTAATTTTCCTTTTCCCTTCTGAATTATAGTAAAACTATCCTAAATGGACTTCCCACAAATGAAAAATTCTAAAACAATAAATTTGAACATAGAATCAAGATGACATTTATCTTAAAGATACTATCTTGTAACATGCGTAATAATTTTGACATTCTGTGTAAAAGAATACAATGATTTTAGCTTAAATAGTCATCAAGTTACAATATGGAAATGGTGTTCCGAAGATAAAGTCCAGTGGACTTGACCTCTAGACCTTAACAACAATTATAAGGATCTTCCTTTCAGCAATGGCATCATATGTTTGAAGTTTCATGATTTGAGGTTGAATAAACATCAAATCAAAGTCCGTAAACAGTTTTTTAAAGAACAAAACTTGTGATCTTGAGTTTTGACCCCAAGAAATGTATGCAAAATATCATCCTTCCAGGTTGACATACATCAAGTAACAGTCCTGAAGCACTTTTAATGTGAAATAAAAGATCCAAACTGTAGTCCTTATATAACATTAATGTCATATTGACATGAAGTTTGCAATTCTTGTGCACTCAGGACTGGTAAATGCTTGCATTTGTATTAAATTAATGTAGATTTTCACTTGAACATGATGTTGAAACTGAGTTAATCTTTTTGACGGCTACATTAGTTTGCTTATAAATTAAAACCATATATTTAATTGTGCATTGCCAGACAGACTTGTAGAACAATCAATCAATATATAATATATATACACGTATATATAACAAGCTGAGGAGTAAATTTTGGAAATATTGGATGCAATATTCAAATATTGAATATAATCAATTTCTTTTATATATAATAATGATAATGATAATGAAAATGATAACAAGCAAAACAACAATAACTATGATAAAATAAATATAAATAATTTAAATAAGTGAATGAGAATAAAAAATCTAAAAAATTATTATAATAATAACAATTAAAAGAAAATTCCAACCACTTGACAATATAAAATGGAAAGAAGTTTTTGTGAATATCTAAGTACATGTCTACATGTCAATTTTGTTTGTTTTTTGGGGTTTTTTTTTTGTTATGTGAAGCCCTTAATACCAGGTGTCACTTTAAGACAATCGGTAATTCACTTATATATAATTCTCACATTTTCAGTGATTTAGTTGTATCCAAGTACACCAGAAGAAAAAGTAAGTACATGTATATAAGTGGTTTAAGTCATTTTTCTTTCAAAAATTGCATTCTTATTTCTACTGCCCCTACTAGATGCCGTCCACCTACTCAGTAAAGCCTGGAGCACCGTCAATGGCTTCCGCAAGGCTGGCTTTGCTCCTCAGACGACGACGCAACCGAACCTGACGATGTCCGGCTGCCAGAGAATGTTGATAGATAGACATCTGGTGCTTTCTTTACAAACGATGGCAATCGGGGAGCAGAGCTCTCCGGATTGGGAGAAAATCTGTGTAAGTTTCCCCAAAGACGAAACCTGACCATTCGACGTCAGTGACAATGAAGAAGTTAAACAAACGGAACAAGTAACATACAGCGAACGTACAGATGCAATGGTCACAATTCGATTTATTGAGAAAACTAAAGCGACGGCTTCTGCATGCTCTATCTGATGGAAAATTGAAAATTAATTTCACTCGTTTGAACGTGCCTTTTAATTGTCCTTTGTTAAAATAAATTATTGAACCTGTCTTACTGGTATATCCTTGATTAACCTGTTTACACGACTGAGATACAATTACGTGTATTTCAGTAGACGGCGGTTTATCTTTACGGTCAGTTGAGCATGTGTAATGTAGCTATTTAATAACATTAGGTCACTGTACTTAACAGACAGCTGCAAAATTATCGTAAATGTGGTTTGTTGACTGTAATGTAGCACAAACAAACAACTAAGAGATTTAAGAGAAGTAACTCTAGTGTATCTATAAATAGATACATGTACAAGGATTCCATATACAGATAGCGCGAAAGTGATACACGTATGGACAAATACTCGATCTTCTGGTCTTTGAAACTGATTTTCGTTCGTCATTCTGTGTAATTGAATGTTCGTTTATTTGAATAATAAAGTCCTGACAAAAAGCCTATTTAATTAAGCGGCTTGCACTGTATATAAGTGGTTTAAGCCATTTTTCTTTCAAAAACTGCATTCTTATTTCTATATTAATTCAGAAGGACAAAGAATTTCTTGTATAATTTTAAAAGCAAAGAGGTAGGATATGTAAAGGCCATATTTGACCAAAAGACTCCCCAAGTTTTACTGAATTCTTAGTTTTTCAATGTATTTGAGTTTTTATCTCATTATGAAGGCCTTAATGCTGTCAATGTTATAGAACATTCCAAAGTCTGGAATTTTTTTTAATTTCTACATTTAAACTAAACATTTTTTTAAAATTTGGGATTTGTACATACTTTATACTTTTAAAGAAGCATATTGAAAAATCAGTATAATAATATCTCTTGACTTTAAAGAATCAAGTAAAAAATTAAATTTCTTGATGTCAAATCATGAAATCATAGCTTTTGCTTTTATGCTTATAGTTCTGTATATATCAAGTATTAAAACATGTGACATGAAAATTTGAAATCGTTTCACACAGTATTACTTTCATAGGCCATATTCATTTTCTAATGTACCTGAACCTTTGTTATTGTTACCTTGTAAAACATTTCCCTATCAAGATCACATAGTTTTACTGTGCCGTCATTGCTAGCAGACAACATATGCGACCAGTTATAGGGAGAGAACTTGACACAATTGATACCCTTCTTATGTGGAGTAAATGACATAAATCTTTCCTGGTTGTCGTCTGCCTCAAAAGACTGAAACAAGAAACAAGAAGTTACTGATTTATCAATGAAACTAATTCACCAATGGTTAGAAAATCCAGACTGGTGACTTGTTATAAGTTATACTCCTCGGGATTTATCTTCAATTTCTAAGTAAAATCTTATTTTTTAATCTTTTGTTTTACCATGATTATTATCTTAAATGAGAAAATAATTAAATATACGTCATCAACGTATGCCTCTTCATTGAATTCAAAAATTTCAAAATATTCATAAACGTATTTGTAAAAAATGACTGAAAAGTTGCATTATGGCCTAGGATATAACCAGTCATAGCCTATCCTGCAAGTGACCCACCTATTCAGGTTTAAATTGATAGCAAACAATGGGCTAATTTAGCCTTAATTACAGTACATAAAGCTCCAAGGTGGTGGGATATGTAGTTTAATTGTTTTATTATCCGTTGCAGTGCGAAATAAGAGGTATTTGTCAATAGGCATGTGACTTTGTGTTAAACAAAATTATATAAAAAAGAGGGTGTTATAATGTTTCCATGTCACAGCTCTTGCATCTATTAGTCTCAATGAAAAATGAGTATGTTTGAAAACTGAAAATTAGAAGATACGACTTAATTCTCTCTCAAAAATTAAGTTGACGACCTTCATGAACAAGGCAAAACTCAGATAGAGGTTGCTAAGTGTATGGGGTTGTTTATCGGCACTTATTTCAAGAATAGCACATCACAAAGCAGAAAAGGTAAAGATGGCTAGCTAAAATCTTATATGATCCTGAGGCTATCAATGGATGGCTGTCCAAATGGAAGAAGCGACAAAACATGGGGAGCGAGTGACTTCATGAAAAATCCAAAGATGCCCACAGTACTACTAACTTCTGGGTTACCATTGTCAAACGCATTTATAAAATCTGCATATATGCATGTATTTAGTTGTTTTACTCATTGTTCTCTTATTAATTATTATTAAATAATTTTATTGCTTAATATATGCTTAGAACATGCCTTTTCAACATCTAATAATTATATCAGTGTGTAGATGGCATTCATAGACTACAATTCAAATACATAGGAACTTGAGGCTGTTACAACACTATCAATGTTCAACTTTGAGAAAATTAGTTATAAAGTGTTTTACACGGGTGATACGGAATATATTGGGTCCGTGAAAGAAGTTGTATTGGGCTCGGCTATATAACGAATTTATCCCACCAATGAAAAGGCTTTTCTTGGCTCTTATATCGGTAGAAGCTTCATATTCTCTACCTGATATCCATGTAGACTGAACATTTTCTTCACGACCTGGGTTTTTTTTTTTAATAAACATAAATGTTTTACAAACACAAATATCACCTGTGGTAGCTTTTATAATAAACGAAGACTACCAGTTAAGTGTGACTATAAAAGTCTGACCTTCTGACGGTCGAAAAGACAAACTTATCACCCCTGTAAAACAAAATTTTTGTATCAGGTTCCTACCCACCTGATATCACCTTTAGTGTGACAGAAGTGACGTCATGCTCAAGGGGCTCCACAAGGGTGATATCAAACCTAGTATCACTATAGGAGGGTAGGAACCTGATACAATAATATATTGCGTCCTTCTCGACCAATCGAATAACGAGTATTTTGCCAGAAGTGGGATAATAGAAAGCGTCGCCAGACAACTTACTCTCTGCCACAGTCCCAGACGACCAAACTGACCACCGGCAGCCACGAGTAAACAATCATTCGTTGGATGAACATCTAAGCCTCTTATCCCTAATACAGATGGCAGCTTCTTCACGTTGTTTTCTCTCAATCTAATCTTACCAAATTCAGTCATAAATCTGAAAAAAAGTACTATGCCATATTTATGACTTTGGTTTTCATTGGTAGATTCTTTTCCTGGTTATGGAGTGGTTTCAAAGCATACCAAACCAAAATATACCTCAGTTTCATCAACTGCACCCTGACCCAATTTCCTTTTTGGTGAACAAAGTGACTTTCACAATTTTCTGGGTTTTTTTTTATTATTTAATTGGTTTTGTTTGCTAATATTTTCCCCCAAAATTACAAGGGAGATCAGTCATGTAGTGTGAATGTCAAAACTCAAGTTCAATTTACCACATTCATAAATTGCCCCTCCCCTTTCTTCACCTATCCTATTGGACTATTAAGTACCAAGAGCACAAAATAAGACCACCCTTACAAAATTTTTTTTGTCTCATGTTGTCTGTCAATAGAATACAGGAATGGATAGTAGAAAAAAAAAATTGGCTCTTTAAAGTGAAAAAACTGTCATTGCAATGGTGGATTCTAAGTGGGTTCGTAGCCAATATCAAACAAAGAAATGTACATAAAAAGACCAGATACCAGTCAAAAATGCATCAAAGGTTTCATTTCAAACTGGAATCAAAAACATGCTTTAAACAAGTGTAATTTTGTGAGATATCAACCAGATGAGTAAGCAAATAACAGCTGCATAAGACAAAGAAATTCTCACCATCAGGTGCTAAAATGGGTTTGAACTATCATTTCAAATCATCTGATAAAACTGCATGTGGATTATTCAAAATTTCATAGAATTTAGAAAGGATGAATGACAGAAATGATAAAATCTAACTTGACATCTTTACATTAAGGGAAAATAAATAATGCAATGATAAAAAATTCCGAAAATTAATGTCAAATGTAAGTGTCTAGACTGAAGAAAAGGCATGAATGCAATCTGTTGCCAGAACCAGTGTAAAAAAAAAACAGACTGCATTCATGTCTTTGTGCTGAAGAATTGAATGTGGTGGTCTTGTAGCCCTAATTCATTGATTGATTGATTAATTTTTGTTAAACGGCACACCACGAATATTTCACATATATGGTGACGGCATCTGCCTGATGCGGGGGATACAAATTTTGACCTTTGCAACGGATCCACCCAAAGCAGTGAGGGATCTTTAACGTGCCATGCATACCACGACACGGGGTTTTTACTGTCTCATCTGAAAGACAGGACACCGACATGGCCAGAGTGGGACTCGAACCCCGGCCTCCCAATCAGGAGTCCAGCGCAATACCACTAAGCCACGCCGGCTTGCCCTAATTCAACAACTACGAACATCAAAATAGCAACCAATATGAATAGGAGTACATTTGTCATTATTAAGCAATGTCTGTCGATAAGAAAAAAATCAAAGTCAAGGTCATTATCTCTAACATACCAAGACTCTGGACATGCACTGTCTGCCCTTTTATCATTCTGTCTGACTGTCAACTCATATACCATAAATACTGGAATATAATACGTCTCTGTGTATAATACACAGGGGAAAAATCCAAAAGATAATGTCAATTTCGTGTTGAAACAGAAAGATCACGAGACGCAGTCGAAATCTTCAGCGCATGTATATGTCATCGATGATGTTGTCAACTTAATTTGTTTCACCTTTTACAATGTAATCACGTACTGTGTATTATCGTCAAAAGCGGCACAAAATGACCAGCATTTATTCATCGTATGATATCAACGTTTTTCTCTCATTTATTTCATTTACTATCAAACTCGCACAGACTTCAAATTTCTTAACTATTGCGACCTTACTAGTATTAACCCTTGCCCAAACCACGGCTTCAATTATTTTTTCTCGTTAGAACGAACGTGCATGTCTACTATATTACGTGAACTTTACACGGAGATCACCAATGTTTGTGAAGACAAAATAAAGAATGAATGAATGAACAAGTGATATCCAAACTGTTAATGCTCTTAACTATCAATTAACCAATTTAGGCTAAAGCGCTGTATCAACCATACAATCTCCTAATCACAAATCATTGCTAAATAACACAGGGCAAGTCTTCTATCATGTTCATTGAATGGCACACTGTAAACATTCCTTTCTGTTATGACCTTGGGCGTTTACTAGGGGAAGCAGACAGTATACAGACAATAGACATATCTCATGCCTCGTGGGTTTGATTGATAGCTTTAAATACTTTTACTGACATTATGCTCCCCCTAAATCCACAACTGAAGATTAAAAGTGTGGAAAAAAGGTGAAAAATTTCTAATCCTATGTATAATATGCAATCAAAAATTGAGAAGACAAATTGGGCAATAAAGTGTGCATTATATTCGAACATTTACGGCATACTGTACTTTAAAACTGGTCATAACTTCTAAATAGCTATATTTAGAATTATGACACATCAGACACATTGCTTTCCTATCTGTGGTGCATTAAAATTTTAAATTTTACCAACTGGCTATACAAAAATTTCAGGCACATTCACACCATGAAGATTTTTACTTACTCTTCTAAAGTGTTGTTCATTTCAAGATTACACTGTGAATTGTTTTTCTTTTGTAATCCCTTCAGATTATTCATTACACTGTCCCATTCCTCTTTGAAATTACAGCCTCTCGTAATAGCAGACATGGGCATAGGACATGGCAAAAATCTACGCTATAAAAAATAAAGTGCTATTAGAATGCTGGCGGATTTGGCATTTTATAACTTATTAAATGAATTATTATAAATTCATAAAAATTACCGTTTCTTCTGCTTCAGTATTTCTCTGAGAGATACCTAAAAATACTCAAATACCAGTTTTTACAGAAAAACCCTGAAAAAAATAAAGACTTCTGGTTCAACTTGTTGTTCATCCTTTGATGTCATTTTACTGTGACTTCACAATCTGAAAATTAATCTCATCATAAAAAGTATCTAAAAACTAGCATTTGCACCACTTCTGATGTCATATTTTACAGAGATTATCGATTGAAAAATTTCAAAAAGCTGTTCATGGATTAATATTTACAATGCTAGTCTAATTCCTTCGATGAACCATGCTAAACAGACTCGGTTCATCAGCCCATGAACTTGGGTCATGGAAGTAGTACCCGGCATATGGCAAATTACATGCGTAGTAAATATAAAAAGAGGCGGGGCTTACTTAATTAAATATAATAAATGTAATAACGAAACTAGAGCTTACCTGTTGCCTCGGCAACAGGGCGGGTCTTCCTCTCTTGAAAGAAAAAAGGAAAATAAGTAGAGAGAAAGAAGAAAAGAAAGAAAAAAGATCAGGAGAATGACTTACATGTAATTTACACACAATAATAACCCCCCCCCCCCAAAAAAAAAAAAAAAAAAAAAAACAATCCTCAAGCAATCAAATTAATTAATAATTAAAATTGAAAAAAAACCTATTATCTAGAGAAAAAAAATCGAAAATCAAGTTAAAGAAACATTTAGAATTTCCATAAAAATATACTTGATATTCATAAAGAAAACAGAGATACTCCAATGAGTGTGGGCATTTATTGCGGCATCATAGATATGCCGATTAGGACAAAGGAGAAGTATATATATGTATACATCTCACCGAGACACTATGTAAACACACTCATGTAATTAAAGTGGCATGAATACAGCTATAGAAAGTCTGTATTACAGAATGCCTATTCAGAACCGTGGTGATGTAATGGGACATAGCTGGATAGAGCGTGTGTATTGTGTGTTTCAACGCTCAAGATAGCTATAAATATACCACTGAGATGACTATTATAATAAGGAGACAAAGAAACTCAAATTAAAGTAAATCATACATATTGGGGGTCTCTTTTATAACTCTCGATTAAACATTCCACGGACAAAGCGCAGTAACTCGCGATTGAATTAATCGTGAGTTACTGCGCCTTGTCCATGGAATATCTCACATGTTTGAAGTCGAGGTATTAAGCAAGGCAAATTCAACGCGCTTCTCTAATGTGTAATCCCGACGCTTGGAGAAGATTTGTTTACTGCGATATTGATCAGTAGTGGGTAGAGTGCAAAAAAATGTGATTTTTGTTTAAGAATTTGAATTCAAAATACTTTCTCAAACTCTTGTTTTTACACTTTGTTCATATGACAAATAAGAAAAAACATGAAAGTTACGCAAGTAAGATAGTTTTTTTAAAATCTTTAAATCGCTCACTTTTAAATACTGAGAAACATGTTTCATAGTAAAATCGTTTGGTAATATTTTGGAAACGATAAAACTAAGAATAAAAAAAATTTGCAAATTACGTAATTATTTGATAATTTTAAATTGAAATAGCGGCCAAACTAAAGAAGATAGATATTATCAGCCGATGGATGTTGTAAAGATATGAACCTAGAGAATGACAGATAAAATTTGAATAGTCTAGCATTTAAAATAACGCTGTATGGCTGAGAATTCAAAATTTAACTCATTGTTATGTAATGTTTTTGAAAACTTTTATTTTTGATTTTTTTTTTACTTAAACGGGTAACGGTGTCTTTGAGAGTGTATAGCTATAATATAAAATTCGTAGATAAATCTGTTTTTCAGAAAATGGAATTGAAAAATCGGGGTGAAATTTCGGCGATTTAAGACCCTCTCTCGATAGGGTCTATGCACGCTAGAGGGAAGGGGGCAAATATTTCGATGTTTTTGAAAATATCATTTAAAAGAGTAAACCCTTCTCACGTGCTATATGGTTTTTTCTTGATCATATGACGAAAAATAAGCAAGTTATGAAGCAATTACGTAACTAACCAAATTTGTGAAAATCTTAAATTTCTCAATTAAAAACTGATAATAAATATAAAAAAAACCTCTTACACCATGATATTGACATTCTAAATCGTTTTGTAAAGTTATTTTAAGGCTAAGACCTAAAATAAAAAAGTTTTAAAGTTACGTAATGAGTTTAAAAACTTTAAACACAAATAGAGCCTTAACCGTAAAAGTTATATAATTGGCGTTAAGTTGGTTGTCAGGATCTACACCTGTACAACATTATAAAGAAAATTTGGGGAGTCTAGCATAAATAATGAACATTTTATTTGAGAAAATTTAAAACCTACTTAAAAATGAATTTAAAATTTTGAAATAACTGTTTTTACCCTTATATTGACACTCTTAATCGTTTGGCAATATTTTTGCAGCCCTAAAGCTTGAAATAAAAATTTTTTGAAATTACGTAATAAGTTGAAAATTTTAAACTCTTATGGCATCTTAACTATAAGAGTTACCTAATCGGCGTTAATTCGATTGTCAAGTCCTACACTTGTACAACATCAAAAAGAAAATATCAGGAATCTAGCTTGCATAATAAAAGTTATACTTGAGAGATTTTAAAAATTAAAAATTGTTATATAATTTTACTTAGAACTTGAATTTTAGCAAAATTTTCTTTTAACTCTATCAGGTTTTGCATTTTTAGTAAGAAAAAGTCAAAAAAAGTGTTGACAATGAAGCCGTTTCTGAGAAAATTGCAGTCAAAAAAGTGCTAAGAATAAAAATAATAATAATAATAATAATAATAATAATAACAAATGTAAAGAAAAAACATCACAATAACAGAAGGGTCGACCCTAATTAATGCATCTGTTAATTTTGAGCAATTAAAGAAATTACCTGGACAGATAGAGTATTTTTTAGCATTCTAGACATGCACTATATTGCCTGGCGGAAGTACTTTTCCACTTCAGGAAAACTTCGGTCCTTGCCAGTTTGATAATGGGGAATTTGATATTTTGTTTTCAAAAAAGAACCTTTTAAAATGCATTGTAAATATAAGGAATGACTGTCTTGTTTTTCTAGGTTCATGGGGAATGAACTTGGGTGAGAAACAAACAAATAATTCAAGAACCGCTTCGCAGTTCACATGATTTGTTTGTTTCTCACCCAAGTTCTTTCCCCATGAACCTAGAAAAAAAGACAGTCATTCCTTAATTGTATATATCTTATGATCAGAGTCACACAGCTGCATAATCTTTTGTCAGCATATCATGTATACAGTTACATACATGATACAGAAAACTTGTGAACATTGTAATAACAAGTTAAATTTAGATTCTATATGTATAGGTATGTAGATGCTGGGTAGGTAGGTACATGTATATAGGAAGGTAGCGAAGAAGGTAAAATAGTTTTTCTCTCACCAAAGGTCTATCAAATGTCAACATGATATTGGACAATTATGAAATTTTAATGTCAGTTTACATACAAGAATACATGCATGTTTTAGCAGTCCTACTTTCACATCAAATGAGACACTGTTGGACTCTGAGGTTGTAAAAAAAAAGAATACTTACAAGCTGTGTTTGTGAAACACTGATGCCCCCTACTATGGATATTTTGCAAAAAAATAATTTGTACAGAAAAGTGAAGGAAAAATACCTCAAGTAAAGTTGACTTTTCTCAGTTGGTTGGTTATGTTGGTGGGGATAGAAAAAAAACAAGAGGCCCAAACTGGTCTATATTTCTCACCTGAACACAATCTGCTTTCAAAAACAACCCCATTGCTTGAAGAAATATGCAGATACAAGTATTCTCTTGCAGAATGTGTGTTTGACTAGAGACAAAAGGCTGTAAACTGTTTCCCTTCACTTATTAAATAAAAATATGTAAAAATGATAAAGTCAAAATTCTTTTTTACTTTTTTCTCCTTCAATGATATCTTGTTATGATATGAAATGAATAAACAAACAAAATTTACCTTTATGCCATCATAAGAATAAGTTTGGCACTATTTACAAAAATTGTGAGCTCCCTTGGGGAGAGGGTGGAGGGGGGTTAAAATATAAGAATTTTTTTATGATGGCCTGGCTGGGTTCAAAATTGATTGTTAATCAAGTGCAATAGTACTGGACAAAACTGACCCTATCAGATTTAACATATCTATCAAATTCTGTTGATTCTCAAAAACTCAACTCAACGAGACTATTAAACACAATTCCATTTAACAAAAATATAAGTCAGGGATGAATATTTATGCAACAAAATTAAAATCAAGACTTTAGAATTAACATGAGTTAATAGAAAATAGGTGTTACAGTTCACAAGAATCAATTGTGACCCCAATAGTCATCTTTTCCATGGAGATTCTTACAGCTTTATTAGCAGTAGGTTGTTTTCTAATTTCAACCGGTTTTGGTTCAGGTTTCTCTGCCGCAGGTGGAACATCAGCTGGCAGTAATTGTCTGGATCTATGATTTTGTCTGCTTCTTTTTTCACTACAGTCAATTTCTGGTATAAGATCTGGTGGACTTTGTCTAAAACGAAAATATACAGAACATGTATTAAATGTATTTCAGTGCGTATGGTGACAGTTCAAACTCTACTGTAACTCTGTTTCTAGTTTTACACTATGCCATGATTATTTCACATATACAGTGACAGCATCGGGATGATGTCAAAACCTTAGCTCTCACCATTCAGAAGTTATGGAGAACATTAAAGCATATAGATATTACAGACAGACATAAACAAGATAAATCAAATCGGGCAAACAGGTATATTTAGATAAGCTGTCAGAGAAGTACTGAAGTAGAAAAAGCGGTAATTTTCATGACTAATTGATTGATTTATTTTTGTTTAAAGTCACACCACGAACATTTCACATATATGGTGACGACATCTGTCTGATGTGGGGCATACAGATTTTTACCTTTGCAACGGACCAATCCGAAGCAGTGAGGGATCTTTAACGTGCCATGTATACCACGACACAGGGCCTCAGTTTTTACTGTCTCATCTGAAAAACAGGACACCTGCATGACAAGAGCGGGACTCGAACCCTGGCCTCCCGATCAGGTGGCGAGCGCGATATCACTAGGCCAAGCCGGCTTCCATAATTTTTATGAATTTTATAAAAATTCAATTGAGGTTTTATGAAAATTAGGATTTCTAATTGACCCATTGCTTTCATGGAATATCTATTGAATTTGTTGATGTCACAATACATTTTCAGTGTTTGTCCGAGGTATGACCAAGGTGTTGTTACATCATCCAATTAACAAATTTTCGTGCATAAATGGAGGGGTCAATTGCATTTAAAATATGTTTCAGGATGTACAGCGAAGGTTCGGGCTCAATTCTTACTCTGTATTCTGTTTTACACTATGCCACATTATTCAACATATACAGTGACAGCATCGGCATGATGTCAAAACCCTACCTCTCACTATTCAGAAGTTACAGACAACGTTAAAGTACATAGATTTTCGGATAGAAAGATAACCTTTTAGGTGTGCTAAAACAACATGCCAAAAATCTCACTACCGTTATGCATTAAAATGACATGACACTATTTTAAAAAAATTTACCATTTTTTATGTAGGATTTTAAGCACATTCACACGAAGAACATGCAGTTTTTAACTTACTCTTCCGAAGAGTTCTTTACATCAGACCTCGTTTGTGATTGGTTTCTGTTCTGTAATCCCTTCAGACTACTACCAGGTGGCAATTTAGGCTATAAAAATAAATTCAAATATAATCATAGTACATGTACAGCTATAATACCATTAGGCCTATATTGAAATTAGAAGCATCTTCGTAGGAACAAATATCCTTGCTGCAACAATTTCTTAACAATTTGGTCAGTGGCTAAAGCTTCTTCCCTAGCCAAACTTCTGATTCCTTACTTTTACTTGAGTAATATATCAGAGCCTTGGCTAGTGAAGATAAAGCTAACGGACACTATGAAGATATGACCAGAGGTCATGGGTATAATTGATTAAAAGTAGGTCATATGTCAAGGCCAAGGTCCTTAGGTGAAAAGTCATGATCTTAAATGAAAGCCCTTGTCATATTGTACAATGTAACTATCTATATCTAAAATGCAAAACTTCTAACTTTTATGATAAATGAAAGGACTTGAAAGTCCTCAAGGTCGGAATTGCATGGTCAAGTACATCAAATGTATTAAAGTCGTGATCCACCAAGAGATCACACACCAAGCATGTAGTGTTTAGGATCAGTATTGACAAAAACACAGTCTGCGCACAGGTGCTCGTTTTCATATAAACAACAACTCCGCCCCCGTACGTCTCCGTCTCGTACTATATAGTTATCTCATTCTCTCATCACTTTTGATATTGACAGTAGTGTGAAATTAACAATCTGGACAGTCTCCCGCTGTACATGTACATTTGGGGAAAACCACGTTTACACGTGGAGATCTATAAATAACTGGCTATTTTTAGTAGCATTACATATCAACAACTACCGAGACGTTTGTTTATCGTTGTGACGAGAAGATTGTAGAGCACTTCGAATTCCACTGCTATAAAAAGAAGCGATAGTTTTATTAATTATAATACAACGGATACTAGTACGGACTAGTAGTGTACTTCTTAAATTACGGCACAGCTACACAATAATGTCAATTGTACTTTTTCGGGACTTTCCGTCGAGTATTTGGAAAGACTGCATGTCCTCCAGCGCATGATTATAACTCGTCTAAAGCGATAGAATAACGGCACATCTATTTTCTCATCTGATCAAACTTATCTTGTATTGACTCGTACAATATGAAATATAAGTACTGAAAGTAAATCTAATCACGCTTTTTCTAAATATCGACGCACTATTTATACACGAGGAGGTATTTTCTGCGTTCCACACATTCTCCACAGCTTATTGTAACGACTAGGGTCTGGAATTGCTATGCAATTCCGACCAAAAAATGAAGAAAAATGAAATATCCAAGATATGTCTTACAATATTTAAGTAGGTCAAGTGTCAAGGTCAAGTTCAATAGGTCAAAAGTCACAGTACCAAATGAAAACTATGGTAATGAGAAATCTATGTTTTAAATATCAAACGCTTAATCTTTATCAGTCTAAACAAATATGATAAAGGTTAAGGAGTTTGGTGATTAAAGTTAAATTAATCCCAATGTCAAGTTCACTAGGTCAAACATCATAGTGCCAATGAATATTCCTTATCATAAGGATCCCCTGTTTGAAAGATTAAAGCCCTTGGCTTATCCATATCTATACTAAAGATATGAGATTTGAAAACTTCTTAACAGTACAGACAGATGAACAGGCTGATTCCCATATACTCTTCAAACAACTTTTGAGAGGGACTATAATTATGTTTGCTTCTGCAAATTGGACTGACCCTGCACAATGGTCTATCATCTGTCTATATGATAATGTAAAATAATTAAACAGCAGTTCAGATATGAGAACACATTCACTTTTTAGCTGCCCTAATTGGTCAATGGCTTCATAAATTTGTTCCTGACTATGGTTGATTAATTGATTGATTTTTGTTTAACATCACACCATGGATATTTCACGTATATGGTGACGGCATCTGCCTGATGCGGGATATACAAATTTTCATCTCTGCAACGGACTCATCCGAAGCAGTGAGGGATCTTTAACGTGCCATGCATACAACAACAAGGGGCCTTGGTTTTTACTGTCTCTTCCGAAAAACAGGACATCGGCATGACCAGAGCAGGACTTGAACCCGGCCTCCTGATCAGGAGTCCAGCGCGATACCACTAGGCCACTCCGGCTTGTTCCTTACTATGGACCCATACAAAGAAAAGAGGGGTCTTTTACGGGCTAGTATTCCTTGACATAGGGACTTGTTTATGACACCTCTTCCAAGGATGGAAAGGGAGGTATCAGAGGACAGATTACCTTAGTAAAGTCTGAACCTATAAAGGAGATCCATCCCTCAATAGTAAGATAAGAAGTCAAATTCAATTTAACCACAGTTTGAGTTAGGGATAAATTTATATTATGAAATTAGAATTACACCTTTAAAACTTGTTTGAATTGAGGACCATATCCTACTTGCAGGAAAGTAAATAAACAAAATTTAATAAAACTAGAACTGTCCTAACAGGACAAATACCCCCCCCCCCCTCTCCCCGGCACCAAAAATCAAAATAAGGCATAGACCAAGGACAAAAGTAATGGTTTCAAATGAAAGATTTGTTCATGAGGTCAAAACTTTTGGTACCAAAAGAAAAAGGTCTTGCCACAAGGAATATACATGTGTAGTATGAATACTCAGTCTCTTTTGGTTCAAAAGTTATGGCTAAGGTTAAAGTCTTTAAAAAGCAGGTCAAATGTCAAGGCCAAGGTCACAAGATCAAAACTTTGGGCACGAACATAAAGGTCTTGCCATAAGGAATATACAAGTGTAGTATGAATACTCAGTCTCTTTTGGTTCAAAAGTTATAGCTAAGGTTAAAGTTTTTAAAAAGTAGGTCAAATGTCAAGGCCGAGGTGACATGGTCAAAATGCTGGTACTGACTGAAAGATCTTGCCACAAGTAATAAACATATGTAGTATGAAGGTCCCATCCCTTTTCTTTCAAAAGTTATGGCTAAGGTTAAAGTTTTTAAAAAGTAGGTTAAACATCCAGACCAAGGTCACAAGGTCAAAAATGTTGGTATCGGCAGAAAGGTCTTGCCACAAGGAATACACAAGTGTAGTATGAAGGTCCCATCTCTTTTCTCTCAAAAGTTATGGCTTAGGTAAAAGATTTTAAAAAGTAAGTCAAATATCAAGGCCAAGGTCACAAGGTCAAAATTTTGGTACCAAAAGAAAGATCTTGCCACAAAGAATAAACATGTGTAGTATGAACACCCAGTCTCTTTTGTTTCAAAAGTTACAGCTAAGGTTAAATTTTTTAAAAAGTAGGTCAAATACCAAAGCCAAGGTCACAAGGTCAAAATTTTTGGTACCAAAAGAAAGGTCTTGCCACAAGGAATATACATGTGTAGTATGAATACCCAGTCTCCTCTGGTTCAAAAGTTATGGTCAAGGTTAAAGTTTTCTGGACAGACAGACAGACAGACAGACGTACAAGATGATTCCTATATACCCCCAACTATCAATTCTACAACAATTCTTACAGGTTTTTTCAAATGACAAGATCTCCTTATAAATTTCTTGGGTTTTTGTGCTGGGTTTGTTTTTGTTTCAGGAGCTGGTGGACTGTGTCTACAACATAAACATACAAAACATGTATTAAATGTATTTCAGTGTGTACAAAGAAGATTAAGACTATTTCAACACTGCTTTATTTACGTTATGCGAAGATTGTTTCACTTAAATCATGATGGCATCAGCATGATGTCAAAGCCCTACCTCTCACATTTCACAAGTTACGACCACTGTTAAAGGATACAGATTTTCCCAACAGAGAGAAAGATCAACTTAAAGATAGAGCAAAAATAACATGGCAAAAATCTCACTATTGTGTTGCATAAAATTACATGATACTATTTTTAAAAATATACCACTTTTCTATGCAAGATTTTAAGCACATTCACAGCAAGTAGATGCAGTTTTTGACTTACTTTTCTGAAGATTTCTTTACATAAGGCTTAGTTTGTGATTTGTTTCTGTTTTGTATCCCCTTCAGACTATTCTCATGGGGCAATCTAGACTACAAAAATAAATCCAAATATAAACATAGTACAACTAGAAGACCATCAGGCCTATATTAATTCTAGAGGGGTCTCAGTGGGACAAATACCCTTGCAGCAACAAAGTTGCCATAAAAATTTTGCACCATAGATAGTGCTGTACATTGGAAGTGATTTAAGAAGGTAAACCGAATGATTATCGATTTAAATCGGAAATCCTTATTCCTTGAAATTTAGAGTTTGACAAAATCTGTATTTAAATTCTTGAACATGATTAACAAAATACAACAAGTATGACTAGAAATTTAAACCCAACAGTGCAAACTCAATACAGGATCTTGACTGCGCTTTCAGTCTTCTAAAATAAATTGACATAGAAGTTGATAGGACAGCTGTGAAAATTGCAATGAGACTTTTACTCTAATTACATGTCAAAATCTCATGTTCTTGTTCATGAATATTAACAAACTGCTTGCTCGAGATTGTCCCTTGTTGGTGGGCCCTTTCTGATCTTTTTGAAGCCTAGAACTGCCATACTTTCGACTACCCTGATGCAGGGGTTGTCTACAGGGCTTTCAGCTCGTTGGCCTTTTAGCTCGTTGCCCCCCCCCCCCTTCAAATATACTTATTATATTGGTATATTTGAGGGGGGCAACACGAACCGACAGCCCTGTGGGTAGCCATTAGATCACATAGCAAATCTGATTCGGTTGTGGCATTGGTTTTAGTCGCTATCTTATTATTATTAAACAGGTCATGTGGAATAATATTTGAAACAACTTGCGAGCAGTTTGGTTCATTCTGAACGATTTTTTTATTATTATTTATTTATTCATTTTTCCTCAGCAACAATCTATTATGAAGAATGAAAATTTAAAGAGTTTTAGCGATTGACAATCTATTATTGGTGAAATTTGGTTCATCACTAGCCATAAGAAGGTTGATCATAGGCTAACTTATCTTTGCTAGCCTTGCTCTCACATGAGTAACTAATCACAGCTTTGGCTAACAAAGATGAGGCTAGTAAATTCCGTGAAGATATGACCATAGACCGTAGTAAAGTCTGAAGCCACAACTGAGATCCATCCTCAATTGGAAGATTAGAGTCTAATTCGACTTAACCAGAGTTTGAGTAAGGAATAAATTTATACCATGAAATTACAACATTAAAATTTGTTTGAGTTAGCAAGAAATTCCAGTTACTGATGTTTGAGTAAACATGAGAGACAGGTGTAAATGAGAGAATGAAACAAATAAAGGAATAAATTCTTACAGTATTTTTCACATGACCAGATTTCTTTAGAAATTTCTTGGGTTTTTGCGCAGATTTCTTTGCCACCTTTGGAGCATACTTTGGCCTTAACGCTCCTAACTTCTCACTTTTTTTTGGTCGACCACGTTTTCTTTTCTGTTCAGGAGCTGGTGAACCCTGTCTACAACATAAATATTACAAACATGTATTAAATTTATTGCGGTGTTTACAGCAATACATGTAACTCCCTGTTCCACCCCGAACATCGGATAATGGATCCATTTGTATGTTTTGTTTATAGTTTTAGGTCATGTAAGTGTAACATTATTTCACCGCGGTGACCAGTATTTTGTGTCATTACTAATGGGTTGAAAACCAACAGCCTACATAAGATTTTCACCCGAAATTTTTTATCCTGAGCTTAACCATTGAGTTATGATGGTTCAGGCTGTATTCAAACTCTGTTTCTTATTTTACATTACGCCAACATTCTTTCTCTTTTATAACGACAATTTCTGCGTGAAGCACTGAACAGAACTTTTACCTTTGCAATAGACTCATCTGACATTGAGACTGAGATTTTCACACCCTGAAGCCTACCTAAACACAAGGCCTCAGTTTGCATGTGCAGATCCAGAGGGGTGGACCATGGGTCTGGACCCACCCTGATATTGGGCAAAAATGACTTTTCTAATTTTTTTTCAATGTAAATTAAGTAATTATACACACAAAAACATGGTTGAACCCCCTTTCAGAAAATTCATTGGGGGTTGACCCCCTCTCGATAAAATTTCTGGATCCACGCCTGATTTGTACTGTCTAAAAGGAAAGACTCTGAGTCCTATATGCCGCTGAGCTCAATGTGAGTTGTCTAGACCAGTTGTCATTCATTGTATTCTTAGAGATGTGGACAGTAAAATGCTTAAGGACATTAGACATTTCAGACATTGTTTTATACAACAAGGAAAAGAATTTCTGTCCAAAAAATTGACATAGGAGGTTACATAAAATACTAGTATTCTTGTTTCTAGCTTATTTTTAAAAAATCCAGCACATTTTGAAATTTATTTGCTTACTTGAAAAAACTGAAATCAGTTATTAAATTGAAGGAAATCATGTCTGACATTTACAATGCAAGAAGCTGGAGAAAGCTACCATTGGCCGATCCCTAATAATGTGTTCAGAAATTTTTGATACAATACGATATATTACATTTAAGACTAAGATACAAAATTTTGTATAACAACATGTTTTCATTTGAACAATTAAAGAAATGTGCAATCATACTTAATTCAAAGAATGTCTCTTATTGTTTTCTACCGTTATACTAATTTGAAACAAACCTGATGCACAAACCTGGTTTAATCATGTTGCATTCAGTGCGCATGAATACATACATGTACATGACCAGCTGATTGCTTTTAGAAAAGTTGATGACACCCAGAATTTTTGAGCACAAACACTACAAAACTATGAAATCTTATCCAGTGCACTTTATTACACTTAAACAGTACATTTATGATACTGGAATATTATATTCAATAGACACGATTTCAGTAAAGAAAACTGTTTAGGAGGTAAAATATGGCTGTCAGTCATATAATTATGGATACACAACAATGGTTGCGACAAGTGGGCGTGTCACCTTATATCATGCAACAAAATGTGTGTGATACATCAAAATAAATCACTGGACCACGAGGTAAAAATGCCTATTTAATTCCTAAAATTTCAATAATATCAAATTAAAATCTTGCTCTATCAGTTATAAATTTATCAATATGGAACACACGCTCAAGTCTGATTTGAATACAGTCTCAGTGCAAAACAAACTACTCGATAAGATGCCCTTTTATAATCCGTACAAGAGAAAATAAGGAGTCTTAGTAACACAAAGCCTTTTTTACCATAAACTCATCACAGTACAATGTCTTTACAAATCAATTATGTTTCTGAACAGTACTTACTCTTCATATTTCTTGAAAATTTCCATTTGTTTTACGCACTGCCACATTGCAAAATTTAACTGAAAAACAAATAACAACATTTGAAAATATGGATTTTCTTTGTTTCATTCTCGTTTCTATGTCACATCTATATTATTGGGTTTCATCCTCCAGATGCACACATTTCACAAACGCTTTGATGATCCAGACTGGTGACTTGTTATGAGTTATACTCCTTGGGATTCATCTTTAATTTCAAAGCAAAATCTTATTTTCTTAATCTTTTGTTTTACAATGATTATTTTCTTAAATGAGAAAATAATTAAATCTATGTATGCTCCTTCAATGAATGTAAATGTGGATATCAAAATACTTAAAATAGTATTTGGAAAAATTTACTGAAAAGTTGCATTATGACCTAGGATAAAACCAAAGTCATAACTCATCAAGCATTCAGAATCTCTCACACCTCTGCTCATAAAAGAATACTGTTTTTTGTCTAAAACCCTATGCATCAATTGCATAGGTTTTTCTGACCTCAGACGACATCATTCATTTGAACTAACACTTTAATTTGTCAATCAATTGTAATACTGTCTGGTTGAATGAAATTTTTCATTTTATCATCTATACATGTATATATACTTATAAATCTAAATGACCTATTGACCTTAACTGACCTTTTTTAGATCCTGAATATTTTTCTGCCTTTCTTCTTCAGACATATTTGATATATTTCTATTTTCATTCGTGCTTTTCTGCATTTCAAGCTGCTGTGCTGACAAACTGAAATAAGGAAATCAACATGAAATGCCTTAATACATGTACATTTCATGTATTATTTGGAGCAAGGGAAAACAATTTGTTTCTTTAATTCAGTTTTTAAGTCAAACGGCAGTATTTTAGCGTAGTCATGAATTAGCGCATTTGTCATGTTCGATTAGCGCAATTTATCCATTAAATTAGTGCATTCAAAACAGTTTTGGGTAAAAAAATAGTGCGTTTAAGTATCTTACTTACGAGGAATTGAAATATATGCCACACGTGCGATTATCGAATCGGCTGGTATGACACGTTTGCCATTGGACATAATTAACGAGTACATGTACCTGGAGTTGTTAAACCGTTGATTGGCTTGGATGACAAGCGTCGGGTCAATCACCTTACTCAAAGTATATGCAGTGAATCAAATACAACCTCATTTCATTCATGTTTATCCAATAACCTACCATATCATTGAAAGCAAAACACCTAGTTATAATGATAAGTAATAATTTATTTTTAAAGAAAGACATATAGAAAACAAAATGCCATTCTTACGTTTTACGGACGAAGCCATTGTTTTCATAAGTTGATATAAAATAAATTACTTGTATCGCTGACCGCTCTTTGCCTATAATTACGTAATAGACGGTATTGTAGAAACGATATGCTTAGCGGGGGATTAATTCCTAAACTTCAAACCACGTTTTTTTTAATTCTTGCGTTGGTTTTGTGATAATCATATCGACAGTGTCCGGTAATGCAAACATCTTTAATCGATCGTTACTTGTGTCCTCTTTATGCTTTATCAAAATAAATGATGAATTTGTTCCTGATATTTATTTGATAGACATAACTATAGAGTTGAAACGGAAGTGCCCATTTAATTCTATCGATCTCATGTACTTTATATTAGCGGAGTCATGAATTAGCGCACTTTGAACAGCGCTAATTGCGCTAAAATATGAATCCCACTAAAATAAGTACACGTACAGTACTTGATTAAAGTTATTAAAAAGATATAACATTTAATTGACCCTTCCATTCATGCATGAAGAATTATTAAACAGATGACGTCATATTACTTTACATCTCGGTCATACCTCATACAAATGTAAAAAATGTATTGTGACGTCACAAAATTCAATAAATATTCCGCAAAAACAATGGGTCAGTTATTTGAATGAGAATTTGAATCCTCATGTAGATGCATCAACAAAATAAGAGGGATTCAACATAAAATTAATAATACCCAGAAACTCTTGACTTCTTCGATGGCTTGTTCACCTGTGGAAATTTTCTTTTCATAGAGACCTGTAAAAATAAAAAAAAAATTTCAACATTGAATCTAATAGTACTGTGACAAATTTCAGGTCAAGTTTTGCATACTTAAGTCATTTATTTACTTTAAAGAAACTATATCTACATGTAAATATTAAGCATACTGAGTACTGCGTTAACGTCTTGATAAGCAATCTCTGTATTGCACCAGTCGAATTATATAATCACATTATAAGGTACCTGAAAATATAAATGTTCTACGGCCAAATGTATCAATTACTGCCGAAGGTATTTTCAAAGCAATGACTGTGAGGTTTGTATTATCGTTAATTATGGGTGCAATTAATGTTGGAATCCCAAGTGGCTGACTGCGTAACAAAGGTGACAGATTATAGGGGTATATAAGGAAAAGGTTTGGGAAGAATTAAAACTGACTGCTGAAAGGAAGTGACTGCTTCATAAAGGTGATTGCATGTACAGGTTAGAATGCATTTCAAAAAGCACTTAAACTATCTCCAAAATTCAATTCTTTGGTAAGATTGTCAAAAATTATAATTCTAAATTATTGATACTTCAATATCTATGCCCCATTTCTTATATCTTCGTTTTGACTATGTAAAAAGAGCTTGTTATGCTTATGTTAGAAGGGGTCATCGCTTTAAGAAATGATTACTGTCTTCTGCCAGACTGTTCATTCTCGCATACGAGACTGAAGAATTCCACCGGAAGTGGGGTTCTAGATCAATCGATCTGGAACATCAATCTAGCACGGTGTAGTCTTACGCTCTCTACTTATTTCCATAAACAAAGCGAAATAATTCTTATTACTTCCCGAAAATCGTCTGCTAGATAACTTCACAAGAATTACTTTATTAATTAATTAATTTAAATATGTTGACTGATTTCATGTTCTTGTTACACACTTTCCTATCAGGAACTATTTTTTATTGTAGTATTTAAAATAGGACAAAGATGTGTAAAGTGTCAGGAATGAAAAAGCACTGCAAGGAGGTAGAAAGCGGGTTTATTTGGGGAGAAAAAGAAGCAAGAATCACCTCTCGTCCCAGATAGAAAAATATCAGTCGAAAGATATCAGTCAAGGTTGACATACTTCGACATAATCCCAACGGAGGCGAACGCCTCAGTTGGGATTATGTCGAAGTATGTCACCCTCAAATGATATCTTTCGATCTGGGAATCGAGGTGATTCTAGATTCTCATAATACAGATGTTTGCCTGATTGTATCCAAATTCAAACTTATGCAGGTATATAGTACAGAAAAAAAGCTTCAAGCATAGAACTGTTTTTGTAAAACTGTATAATTACAAAAATTGGAAATACATATGGCAAATATTCATCCATCCAACATGACTTTTATGGTCATTTCTATGCAATACCTGTTTTTGTTCTTCTTTGTGTATACTTTCATTGTCTGAATCTATTGTCAAATCTACAATGACATCATCTTCAGTGCCACCTACATTACATTCTTGACCATCACTGTTCTTTTCTACAATGTTAATGAAAAAACATTTTAAAGTTTTAAAATTCTTTCATTTAGGCCACACCAAAAAATTCTTGTTCTTCAGATTTTTATGATGAAAAAAGAGAGGCAGCAAGCGAATTTTTTTTATTTCAATATTTTTATCGAGCGAATTTTTATTTTTGAAAACCGTACCTTCATAAATAACAGGACTGTTTAATTAACATGCTTACAACTCCAATATATGACCATTTCACTGTATTTTTCCTGTATATTTCAGTGATACAATGACAACATCTAGATACCTTATTCAATGCTGCCTAGAATTGGCAAAAACCGGAACCGGGCACGTAATACAAAATTAAAAAATAAAACTGGACCGGACAAGTTTTTTCCGGTAATTTGAAAAAAAAAGGAATGATTCGAGCAGTGATTCCATTGAACAAGAAATTAATTTGTTGTGGCCTTAAAAGCTTTTATCTCTTGTATGGCACTAAATGACAGAGTTACATTGGGTAAACTGATCATGAAGCAGATGCATAAAACAGAGATCAGGGCTTGCAAAATGACCTTGTTATCATAAAAACAGAATACATGATCTCAACTTCGTGATAAAACTGAACAGAAAATGATGTCAAAAATGAGACTGAAATTGGATTCTGAAATAAACAAAATTTCTGCTCAATCAACTTTGATATAATAAGTTTCACAGTACTTACTTCTGCAAGTAGAGAGAAAGGAAGTCAGTACATCAGTACGCTCATGCAGAAACTTGCTGCCTGAATGCGTTCCACTCCCACAGCCATATCCAGCTTTGTTGAAATGCAATATGATGCAATGTTCCCCAGATTCCTGGATCTGCCGACACTGTATTTAAAAAAAAAAATGTTTATATCTAAAAAATTACACTTACATAAAAAGTCCAAATAAGGCAAAGTTTGAAAAGTAGGTCAAAGGCTACAGTCAAAGTCATGAGGTCAATGACCTTGGTGTAATTTGAAAGGGTTTTATTATTGGAGTATGCATGCCAAATATGAAGTCTCTATCTTTAACCGTTCAAAAGTTATGGCAAAGGTTAAAGTTGACAACAGACAAACAAACAACAAGACAGGACAAAAACAATATGTCCCCGATCTATCAATCCCGGGCATAAATAGTCTATTTCTTCATTATATAATGATGATTAATTATATTTACTTCGGTTTCACATTTATTTCTTGTAAACCATGGCAGCTTAATTGGACCAATGCTTGATTTACAATCAACAAGCCACTGTTCATCTAAGATTCAACTCATTTAGAGCTGTCCGTTCTTTCACATCAGACAGAGAAAACTGAAGTCTCATACTCCGTAAAAGTTCCCTCACTTCTTCAAGTGGGTTCTTAACACAGATAAGTTCACACTTCTCTGACCTCTGCACAAAATGGATGCCTGACTGGGATCACTTTAACCAATGAAAGTTATCCACAGAATCATGACCTGACTGTACCAAAGCATATCTTACACAAGTAAATCTCAATTGCATATACCATATATTTTTTATGTGTCTGAGGCCACACAAAATAGAAACATAAAACATGTACCTCTAATATAAGAATTCCATTATTAGTAATAGTATTCACTTGATTTGAAACTAGACTCTTCAACAGATATTTAGTTCTTTACATATATCACAGGGACAAAGCTCGCATGAACCTGGGATCGATTTTCGTATGTCTCCATATACATACGAAAATCGATCCCGAGTTCAAGGGAGCTTTGTCCCTGTGTACATATATGTGTGAAGATAACCATAAACTTACAAATGAAACGGTGCTACAGACTTTCTAGAATACAGACTAAACATACCAGTGAAGTGATTTCTTTGGACCAATCTTGATTCTGACCGTCATCTACAATGTTATTAACTGGCTCTGTTATGCTCTCAGTGGGCCAATCATCGCTTCGAATAGATCTGGACCATTCATGATTGGCGTGTTTTAATCTGTTGTCATTTGCAACCTCTGCAATGAATTCATTGGACAAATTACTATGATCACTTGGATCTTCATCTATAATAATGACGTTCTCTGGAGGGATTTCATCTGCCCTATCGTGATCGGTGTGTTCTATTCTGTTGCTACTGGCTACATCTGTAGTGATTTCATCTGACAAATCACCATGGCTATATACATTTTCCCACTTGATTATGACATTCTCTGCAAAAATTTCATCGGACCTTCCACGACTGGTGACATCTACCTTGTTGCCATTGGTAACCTCTGCATTGAATTCATTTACCCAATCATTATCGCTGCTTAAAACTTCCCTTTTGATTACAACATCCTCTGCAATGATTTCATTGGACCTTTCACGCTTGATAGGTTCTCCTCTGTCATTAATAGCAACATCGGCATTAATTTCATTTGACCAATCACTATGGCTACTTAGTTTTTCTCTTTTAATTGTGATATTCTCTGCAATATGTCCATTGGACAATTCTCTTCTATTGCCAGTGGCAACCTCTGTACAGATTTCATCAGCTAAATTTTTACGGCAGCTTAGGTCTTTTCTTTTTGCAATGACATCTACTCTGTTGCCAATGGCAACCTCATTGGATATATCATACAAAGTATTTTGGTCTTCTTGTTTGATGGTAACAATTTCATTGGACCACTGAGGAGCGGAGGACCTTATTTTGTCAGTGGTGGTGTCCTCAACAATTGTTTCAATGATTCCTTCACGATGTTGACTACTTAGTTTGTTTCCATCTGCACTTGTTTCAATCTGCACAATGTTGCTGGTGTAAGGGGGGTTGTCACTAGACATTTTGTTGTCGTTTTCTGAAATCAGTGAAAAAGTCACAAAATGATCGACATACAATGCGTAGATCATGTAAGTCTTATTCACTTTCATTTATTTTTCGAGACCAGTTTGTAATGACGGAATAATATTATTTTCTGGTGAATTAATAACAGAAGTGGTGAACCTGGTAAATCAAATGAACTGAATGTCATTGTTTCACTATCTACTGACCATTTCAATAAATGGAGTTACCTATCCTTGTTTACCTATATTTCTCTTAAACTTCCAGAGGGAAAAGCACTGGTTATAATAAGAAGAAGAAGAACACTCTGTCATGAAGTTTTGGCTACTTAGCCTTTATCAATTTACAAAACGATCGATAGACAATTAACAGCTATGTGGAGTCCATGCTCATGCTATAAATGCTTCAGCATAAATAGACATAACATCAAACCCATAATTCCTTAATGTCATAGGTCATAAAATATATTATAAATAAGCGCACGAAAATATTTACAGCCTTAAAGTACAAATTAGCAAGGCAGCAAAGAAATATGTGTGAGAAGTTTCTTTTCTTTTAGTCTAAATAAGGTTATCAGTATTTGCATGAACCTATTATGTTGTGTTGATTCTTAAGAAATAGAATATAATTGTTATAGAGTATTTGATGGATGGACTCTTACGGTACAGTCCGGGTGGAACTTAGAATGCCCAATGTCCACAGTGGGCAGTCCACCTGAAATTTCAGTGGGCATTGGGAGTGGACATTTACCTGAGCTATCAAGCTGTCCACTTACCTGTATGTTAATTCCAACTGGCTCTTACAAGAATGTCCACTGTGTCCAGTGGACATTTTTAATGCCCAATCTAAAAATGCCCACTGTGACCACTGGGCAAATTAAGTTCCACCCGGACTGTACTGTATATAGTTCAGTATTCTTTGTAAATTGTAAAATTGTACTTGTAAAATTGTAAAAAGTCAATCTGATTAAAACCATATCTTTATTCGGATTCTCTATTTGTGCCATTGCGGATAAAGATCTGGTGAAACCCCGTAAGGAGTCAATGTTCTGGTGAATTCTGATGACGTTTCAGTGACCGAAACAGTTATTTCCCATAGACAATCAATGACTTGGCTAGACACGTGATAGTGATACAATATGTAACAAGCAATGTTCAAAAACTACCTTGTGGGTCACACACGCTGGGGATGTTAATTTCATTCCTAGGAATTTGTAGCCGATCCACTGACTGGCTGAAAATCAGAGTTCACCAAAACATGACCCTCTAGGGGGTTTCGCCAGATCTTTATCCGCAATGGGACAAATAGAGAAGCGGAAAAAAGATATGGTTTTAATCAGATTGGATTAGAGTTAACAATGATAACAAAAAGTAGAGAAACAGAAAAGAAGAATAATTTGAGTCAGTGTGAGAGATACGGAAAGTGTGCTTGTAGAGAGAACAGCATGGTGATGGACAGTGATGGTCAGATAAATGTAGACTTTGAGATCGAGGATGAGCAGTTACATATGTTCTTGATGGTGAGAGAGAGTAAAACAGAAATTATTGACGAGGGAAGCATTTTTAAAAAGTCTAAATTATACATTTACTAGAGCACATGTCCATTGAAAGTTTGCAGCTAAATGAATAAGAAATAAAAAGCACGTGACATTCACTAGGAACATTTTACTTTGTCCTTTCAATTTATGATCAAATTATTGTGTGCTTCAATGCCTCCATGAAGTGTAAACTTTATTGATGCAGGGACGCACATGCATGGCCCTTAAAATTTAAAATGTTATTTTCAACCCTGAAGCGTCAGATTTTTCAGGTATAAATTTTGATTTATTGCTTCAATCTTTTTTTATTTATCACATTCTGAATTACTTTCAACATCCAAACATGGGGCAAAATGTACTCCTATACACACGAGAGGCTCGTATCACATGAATGGGAGTAGGGAAAGATGCACCGTTATTGGACCAGACTATAGACCATCTTACACGTCGGTCTGTAAACGGTGTGTCAAAGACAGATCTGATATCTTCTACTAGATCTAGAAGAGGCTGGAGTTTCCATTCAATTTACTGTTTTAGCACATGATATATCGTTTCTCATTGTTGACTGTCCATGGTTTGTCATCAGACTTCCCAAGTTTGCCAGCATTCTTGGGTTCATTTAGTTAATTTTCCTAATATATTTTCCCAATCTTGTATCAAAATATTTAAGGAATTTTCCAAAATTTCTTGACAGTGAGTCTGAACGAATGCTCTCATATTTAGAAAATGAGATGATAAATAATTAAATAAAAATAATAAGTGCGCGGGTGGGGGGGGGGGGGGGTAGTGGGCACAAACATATTAACAAATTAAAGTTGCCATTTAAGTACGAATTGAAGAAGTTATCAACACATAATTGGACATATTGCAATGAAAAATTTCTTTAGCCGCCCGGATCGCCATTTTCTTTTTACTTCTTTACATATTAGGGAGTAAAACAGTTCATACCACGTCAACAGTGCATATAAGATAAAACATTATTTTGTTTGTTATTTACCATCTGAATTTTTAAATAAACACAACATATAAAATTTACTTAAAGGAGAATATTACTTCAAAACATATATAAAATTTACATAAAAGTTAAAGAAAAAAAAGCAATAGGTGACTGTAGAATTTGTACTGAGGTGCGTCGGCAGGAAAAGACCAACTGCGCTATACGTCCCTGGGCGATATCCAACGGGTTAAAATCTGTGAATTGTAGAGTACGGTCACCTAATTAGCATAACAAAAGGACATGCATCATATGCCTGACAAAGCGGCAAGTTTCCAGTCTCTGTGTATATATGTCTCAGAGATGTTAAAATTTTTTCAAACCAAACCGTCATTCGGACCGGTGACTGGACTGAATTAACCAGTCCGAACACATTTTCACCGGACCGACAACTATAGATAAATCAATATTAATAGTTGTAGTTCTTCTATTGTTGTAAAGAGTTAATTCATTTCAATTATCGGTATATTTAATTTTTTTTTCTCTAATAATTTCGTATATTTTCACTTTCACTCTGCTCACAATCACCATTACTCTCTCGCTCCTCTTCACATGTTCAATAGCTAGATATATTTCAAAATCTTTGACTAGTCTTACTCCTCCTCAATCTCTACCCAACTCTCTCTCTCTCTTTATCTTTCGAGCCGTCTCTGTGTATTTTGAGACTGGGTCCAGGACCTTTTCAATTGGAAAAAAGCATCGTTTTGGATCAAAATGGGAAAAAATATTCAATATAAAAATTAGAAAAGCAGTATTATCAACATTGGTATTTGTTTATTTCAAGTACATCGCGTTTTATATATTGATATGCCTGCCCTTCATTTGAATTTAGTTATGGCTGAATCAAGTTGAATCATTGAGACAGATGGTTTTGATTGTTGGCTGTGAGCACTATTCTGATCATGACATCGTTTTTGTGATATGCTACATTCAATAATATTAATTAATGTACTAGTAATTTATTTAGATATATTTCAACAGTGCATTATTTTAACATAGCTTTCGTTGATGCAGTAAATTGGAGTCTGTGATTGGAACAATATTATTATTTTGTTAGTTTTTAGTGTTTTGGAGCACTGCAATATATTCCCATATGGGTGTATTTTCCATTCACACGAAATTTGTATCTTATCAGTGGCAAAACAACTTTATTCTAAGTAATCCCAGCAGGTATCAAATATTTACGACAGTTACATGTCACAGTCAATTAACTTCCTTATACAAATCATTTGAAATGCCTTGTAGAAAGGAAAATACAGATGACGGAATTGACTCTTTATTCAAACAATTATGATATTTATTTACATATTAATATTATAGCTGCGGAATTTTGAATTTCATTTTCCATTGGTAAGAACAACATGGAAAACTACTTTCCCAATCCGAAAATTAAGTTGGTGCGGGTGACGGAGATTTACATTTTGTATTGGATGCGCTGGTTACAATTGAAAATATCGTGTGATTGAATAAGTGTCGGTCAATAAATTTGATTATGTAAAGTTGGGAATTTTAATGGAACAAAGTGGGGAAAAGATACTATATATCCGCCCCTAAAAAGTCCTTTCTCGATCTTGCCTGTCTCAGTGTCGCTTATTGTGCATACCGAATGAAATCGTTCCAACGATAGTGCAGAAAGTCACACTTTCCTTAAAAGAATAAGATTCATTGGATTAGGCAACTCTTAAATATGTCATTTGTTGCTGCAGTATTACCGGCCATTTGGACCAGTGGATTCGTTCATTCAACCGGTCATTGCCAATTTTCACCGGTTTTGCAGGTCGGACCAGTTAATTTCAACATCTCTGATGTCTTTGATGGGTACAAATTAAAGTGGCATGGTGATAAGAACATTGCATTGTAAATTTTGAAACATATTTATGGAAGAAGCGTTGGTTGAATACGTACTCCTAATTAAAAAGAAACAGCAGATATGCCCTTGATCAAAGAGTTACCGTTTCGGTGTTTCACCGTACTAGCATGCTTGCCGAGCTGGCCGAGGCTGAGCTGAGCTGTGCGTGCAGTGAAAAATGCATACATCGTTTCTGCTGTAGAATTGGTTACAGCCTAGCAATTCATTCTTTATCACGATACACTATGTTGATGCACCCTAATTCTACTGGAGATTTCTTAACTTTTTGGTACCTGATACAATACTCACCACCTAATCATTTGTTATTGTTTTCTTTCCAGCTGCTTATCCATTTAGATGTTTAAATGTCGAACCAAACTGGTCACTAAATTCCGGAAATTGGTATTGCGTATAATCTTCGACAATGACACGAGATAAGATATTTCAATTACAGTGGCGGATTCAGCGCCCCCTTTGTCCGGGGTGGGTTCGAGGGACGAATTTTGTCGATTTTGACAGAAATATGCCAAAATACATGGTTTTTGGTAAAATTTTGGGTCACTGCCGGGGCGAGAGAGCGGGCGCCACTCCGCCCCCACCTAAATCCGCCACTGAATTATGCTACAGTCACTAAGGGATAATGTATGGAATAAGCGCCATATCATGCGAATATAAAAACAAACGAAACTTGATGTAAATGATTTACGAAAAACAGTATCGTGAAATATCCAGAGCGCATACAATAACTAGTGATAAGAATTCTCCAGCTTTCCAGTTCCACGCTTCTTCTTCCATTACGAAGTGTACTCATAATAAATTAGTGTCAAACTTCATGTGGCAGTCAAGATAAAAGCCTCAAAAGGCAGTCTCAAAAAAAAAAAGCAATGAAGTAAGGTATTAGGTGAAGGAGATGAGCCCCTTTTCGTGTTTCGCTAGTTAGAAGACTCTGTTACTAGAATGTTGGGTATTGATAGGAAGGTTTTTAATGTTAGATGAGAGGGGAGCCCCTTTTCGCGTTACGCTAGTTAGAAGACTCTGTTAATAGAATGTTGGGTATTGATAGGAAGGTTTTTAATGTTAGATGAGAGGGGAGCCCCTTTTCGTGTTTCGCTAGTTAGAAGACTCTGTTACTAGAATGTTGGGTATTGATAGGAAGGTTTTTAATGTTAGATGAGAGGGGAGCCCCTTTTCGCGTTACGCTAGTTAGAAGACTCTGTTACTAGAATGTTGGGTATTGATAGTAGGGTTTTTAATGTTAGATGAGAGGGGAGCCCCTTTTCGTGTTTCGCTAGTTAGAAGACTCTGTCACTAGAATGTTGGGTATTGATAGTAGGGTTTTTAATGTTAGATGAGAGGGGAGCCCCTTTTCGTGTTACGCTAGTTAGAAGACTCTGTTAATAGAATGTTGGGTATTGATAGGAAGGTTTTTAATGTTAGATGAGAGGGGAGCCCCTTTTCGCGTTACGCTAGTTAGAAGACTCTGTCACTAGAATGTTGGGTATTGATAGGAAGGTTTTTAATGTTAAATGAGAGGGGAGCCCCTTTTCGTGTTTCGCTAGTTAGAAGACTGTGTTACTAGAATGTTGGGTATTGATAGTAGGGTTTTTAATGTTAGATGAGAGGGGAGCCCCTTTTCGTGTTTCGCTAGTTAGAAGACTCTGTTACTAGAATGTTGGGTATTGATAGTAGGGTTTTTAATGTTAAATGAGAGGGGAGCCCCTTTTCGTGTTTCGCTAGTTAGAAGACTCTGTCACTAGAATGTTGGGTATTGATAGTAGGGTTTTTAATGTTAGATGAGAGGGGAGCCCCTTTTCGTGTTACGCTAGTTAGAAGACTCTGTTAATAGAATGTTGGGTATTGATAGGAAGGTTTTTAATGTTAGATGAGAGGGGAGCCCCTTTTCGTGTTTCGCTAGTTAGAAGACTGTGTTACTAGAATGTTGGGTATTGATAGTAGGGTTTTTAATGTTAGATGAGAGGGGAGCCCCTTTTCGTGTTTCGCTAGTTAGAAGACTCTGTTACTAGAATGTTGGGTATTGATAGTAGGGTTTTTAATGTTAAATGAGAGGGGAGCCCCTTTTCGTGTTTCGCTAGTTAGAAGACTCTGTCACTAGAATGTTGGGTATTGATAGTAGGGTTTTTAATGTTAGATGAGAGGGGGCCCCTTTTCGTGTTACGCTAGTTAGAAGACTCTGTTACTAGAATGTTGGGTATTGATAGTAGGGTTTTTAATGTTAGATGAGAGGGGAGCCCCTTTTCGTGTTTCGCTAGTTAGAAGACTCTGTCACTAGAATGTTGGGTATTGATAGTAGGGTTTTTAATGTTAGATGAGAGGGGGCCCCTTTTCGTGTTACGCTAGTTAGAAGACTCTGTTACTAGAATGTTGGGTATTGATAGTAGGGTTTTTAATGTTAGATGAGAGGGGAGCCCCTTTTCGCGTTACGCTAGTTAGAAGACTCTGTCACTAGAATGTTGGGTATTGATAGGAAGGTTTTTAATGTTTGATGAGAGGGGAGCCCCTTTTCGCGTTACGCTAGTTAGAAGACTCTGTTACTAGAATGTTGGGTATTGATAGGAAGGTTTTTAATGTTAGATGAGAGGGGGGCCCCTTTTCGTGTTTCGCTAGCTAGAAGACTCTGTTAATAGAATGTTGGGTATTGATAGGAAGGTTTTTAATGTTAGATGAGAGGGGAGACCCTTTTCGTGTTACGCTAGTTAGAAGACTCTGTTAATAGAATGTTGGGTATTGATAGGAAGGTTTTTAATGTTAGATGAGAGGGGGGCCCCTTTTCGTGTTTCGCTAGTTAGAAGACTCTGTTACTAGAATGTTGGGTATTGATAGTAGGGTTTTTAATGTTAGATGAGAGGGGAGCCCCTTTTCGCGTTACGCTAGTTAGAAGACTCTGTTACTAGAATGTTGGGTATTGATAGGAAGGTTTTTAATGTTAGATGAGAGGGGAGCCCCTTTTCGCGTTACGCTAGTTAGAAGACTCTGTCACTAGAATGTTGGGTATTGATAGGAAGGTTTTTAATGTTAGATGAGTGGGGGGGCCCCTTTTCGCGTTACGCTAGTTAGAAGACTCTGTTACTAGAATGTTGGGTATTGATAGTAGGGTTTTTAATGTTAGATGAGAGGGGAGCCCCTTTTCGCGTTACGCTAGTTAGAAGACTCTGTTAATAGAATGTTGGGTATTGATAGGAAGGTTTTTAATGTTAGATGAGGGGAGTCCCTTTTCGCTTTACGCTAGTTAGAAGACTCTGTTACTAGAATGTTGGGTATTGATAGGAAGGTTTTTAATGTTAGATGAGAGGGGAGCCCCTTTTCGTGTTTCGCTAGTTAGAAGACTCTGTCACTAGAATGTTGGGTATTGATAGGAAGGTTTTTAATGTTAGATGAGAGGGGAGCCCCTTTTCGTGTTTCGCTAGTTAGAAGACTCTGTCACTAGAATGTTGGGTATTGATAGTAGGGTTTTTAATGTTAGATGAGAGGGGAGCCCCTTTTCGTGTTTCGCTAGTTAGAAGACTCTGTCACTAGAATGTTGGGTATTGATAGGAAGGTTTTTAATGTTAGATGAGGGGAGCCCCTTTTCGCTTTACGCTAGTCAGAAGACTCTGTTACTAGAATGTTGGGTATTGGTAGGAAGGTTTTTAATGTTAGATGAGAGGGGGGGGGGGGTCCCTTTTCGCGTTTCGCTAGTTAGAAGACTCTGTTACTAGAATGTTGGGTATTGATAGTAAGGTTTTTAATGTTTGATGAGAGGGGAGCCCCTTTTCGCGTTACGCTAGTTAGAAGACTCTGTTACTAGAATGTTGGGTATTGATAGGAAGGTTTTTAATGTTAGATGAGAGGGGAGCCCCTTTTCGTGTTTCGCTAGTTAGAAGACTCTGTCACTAGAATGTTGGGTATTGATAGTAGGGTTTTTAATGTTAGACGAGAGGGGGGCCCCTTTTCGTGTTACGCTAGTTAGAAGACTCTGTCACTAGAATGTTGGGTATTGATAGTAGGGTTTTTAATGTTAGATGAGAGGGGGGCCCCTTTTCGCGTTACGCTAGTTAGAAGACTCTGTCACTAGAATGTTGGGTATTGATAGTAGGGTTTTTAATGTTAGATGAGAGGGGAGCCCCTTTTCGTGTTTCGCTAGTTAGAAGACTCTGTCACTAGAATGTTGGGTATTGATAGGAAGGTTTTTAATGTTAGATGAGGGGAGCCCCTTTTCGCTTTACGCTAGTTAGAAGACTCTGTTACTAGAATGTTGGGTATTGGTAGGAAGGTTTTTAATGTTTGATGAGAGGGGGGGGGGGGGTCCCTTTTCGCGTTACGCTAGTTAGAAGACTCTGTTACTAGAATGTTGGGTATTGATAGTAAGGTTTTTAATGTTTGATGAGAGGGGAGCCCCTTTTCGTGTTGCGCTAGTTAGAAGACTCTGTTACTAGAATGTTGGGTATTGATAGTAAGGTTTTTAATGTTAGATGAGAGGGGAGCCCCTTTTCGCGTTACGCTAGTTAGAAGACTCTGTCACTAGAATGTTGGCTATTGATAGTAAGGTTTTTAATGTTAAATGAGAGGGGAGCCCCTTTTCGCGTTACGCTAGTTAGAAGACTCTGTCACTAGAATGTTGGCTATTGATAGTAAGGTTTTTAATGTTAGATGAGAGGGGAGCCCCTTTTCGCGTTACGCTAGTTAGAAGACTCTGTCACTAGAATGTTGGGTATTGATAGGAAGGTTTTTAATGTTAGATGAGAAGGGGGGGGGGGCTTTTTCGCGTTACGCTAGTTAGAAGACTCTGTTACTAGAATGTTGGGTATTGATAGTAAGGTTTTTAATGTTAGATGAAAGGGGAGCCCCTTTTCGCGTTTCGCTAGTTAGAAGGCTCCTGTTAGAGACAGTGGTGCATGAGTGAGGTACATGGTAGGAAGTTTTGTGTGTGCTCGGGTTTATTAGGTTTCTGGGTCTGGACCCCTTTTCGCGATGCGCTAGTTAGAAGGCCCGGTTAGTAGTGTGAAGAGATCAGGGTGTTACAATTAAAACAATAAAATCTTAATTCCTACCTCTGTACTAAACTGAGCTGGTGGTAAGTTTCTCAGTGCTCTCCGGTACTCCTCCAAAGAACAGGATGATGTTACTGATGATGGTAGTTTATTCCAATCCCTGATGGTGCTTGGGAAGAAAGAGAACCGGTATACATTCCTCCTTGTTGTTGGTATTCGGATGGTGTGCTGTCCCCTGGTTCTGATGTCAGTATGGATGAGATACTGCTCTGCTGGGATGGCCACTAGGTTGTGCTGGATCTTGAAAAAACAGTAGAGGGGCAGGCTTGGTGTAGTGGTTAAGCGCTTGACTTGCGGCGCGGACGATCCGGGTTTGATTCCCGGGTTGCGCCACTATGTTTAAGAGGTTGGTTACCTCCTGCTTCCATGTCGCGATATAACTGAAAAATTGTTGAAAGCAACGTAAAACACCAATTGACTGATTGACTGAAAAACAGTAGAAGGCGGATCTTTACTCTTCTTATCTGTAGTGGTTCCCATCCTAACGAGTTGACCATGTTGGAGACACTGCCTGGTGTCCTGTCCCAGTAATTTCTTGTGGCAAAACGTGCAGCTCTTCGTTGGACGTTCTCTATCTGGTTAATCTGTCCGATGGAGTGTGGGTCCCAGATAGAGACAGCATATTCCAGGGTTGGACGTACAATGGCTCCCTTAGCGGATTTCCCGCGAATCCAAAAAGAAAATGGCGGTATAAGGGGACATCCACTACTATATACGTGAATCTCATCATTCATCACCAAGGGCGGATTTAGGGGGCGGGTTCGGGAAAATTCCCCCCGGTTTCCGTGTTCTTTTTTTTTTGTTTGCTTGTTTGTTTGTTTTTTTTTTTTGGGGGGGGGGGGTTACCTTTTCCTTTCGACGAAGGTCAGTTCATGTTCTCCGAATTTTCGTCCGATCATTACAGGCCGCCAGGCGGCGGTCCGTATACTGTAAAGGTTTAAGAAAATCACACTGCGTTTCTGCGGGATTACTACTCATTTCTACGGAATGAAATACATGTTTAATAATGTGGGGGGTTTTTTTACCTAAAAGTTAAATTAAAATATTTAACAGATATCATTAAAAGTAAAAATATTATTTATTTGGCGTATTGTATCAGCAGTAAATTATGACATCATCGTTGCGGCGCTAATTATAGACAGGTATATACAGCGATGCTTTAAGTCAATCTCTACCGACTTAAGCTTTTTAAGTCATTGATTCAAATTTCAATCCCATGTCGTCATCTATATTTTCATACTTTTGTCTGAAACAAGAGCTAGTGTCTTAGGTAGTACAATTAACCTCCAAAAATAAGAGACGAGATGGGCATAACTTCATAAAACAAAATTTTCTAAGATATTTTAGCTAATTTCGCCTCAAATTTTTTTAAGGTGAATTGTACAACAAAATGATTGCTTAAAGATAAATAAAGACAACAGTTCATGCTTGAAATTATTATCACTAATTATGTAGATATATATGAAGTTTGAATTAAAGTTTTCCTAGGAATTATTAAGAAATTGCAAGAAAATTAAAAGTAATTCAAAATAATATAAAATGTCTTGATACTACCACTTTAAACCTTTTGTTCAAAATTTCAAAGGTATAATAGGTAAAAAAAATCCCATGAATTTTTAAACTCGAACTGTAACATTTAAATTCAAACTTTTATTCATTGGTTTGATTTCATTGTAATATTCTTAATTTGGATTCAGTCGATAATATTGATAGTTATATTGTATTATTATTCCAGTATTTTTCTTCTATTTCCAGAGTCTTATTTTAAAATTAGATGATTAATCTTAGTGTGATTTTATTTGTACTATAAACAATAACACAACTTGTACTTGATAAAACTATCCAAATATTATTTGTTTTTAAATTTTTGGATTAATTACAAATTTGCTTTAAATATAAGTTTTAACTGTATTTGAGCCAAGCATAATTTGTTTACATTCACTTGCAGTCAAGTTTTGTAAGTTTTTACAACATTATTTATTTCAATGAATGACCAAAAATCTTGCATGCTAGTCAAATTTTTAGTTTTTTCTTTTGTTTATATGAGTGTTTTCCCAAAGAAAAGTTTTTTATCTGATCTATATATCATTTCTATTCATATTCAAGTATCAATAAGAAATTTAGAATACAGAAATGATTATTCTCTGCTTTTCTACATAACTTATGTTTCTAAAACTATCGATAAACAAAAATGAAAGTAACAGAAATTCACATTTAATGTGTATATTTCACATATTTACCTAGCCGTGGTTTATTGTCCAGTAATTCTCCATGTCGCATGAATCTGTCAAACTATCACTGAGCCTACCCTTTCGAAATTGTTAATTTTGGTGCAAAATTATGAAAACACTTTCCAAACAGTCGGTAATACCGTGAATAAAAATCTCGTGACCCCAAATATGGCTGACTACGGGAGGTAACTCCACTAAATTTAGACTCGGTGAAAACTAACTATAGATATGTAGCCAAAAGCAACGATACTGTGGAAACCTGTGTTTGTAGCCGTGCAGCTCTGCATTTTGTCATGCCACCCAGGTTATTTCGGACTGTCAGACCTTATCCCTTATAAACAATTTATATTTTGAATATTATTATTCACAAAGGTATAAATAATTCTATAGATATTGTATACTACGAATTATATGTGCTTTTTACTGATAATTACATAATGATAAATTTGTAGATCTACATATCAAAGATTCAAAATAGAAATGAAATTATAACTTGCTGCAAGGAGACACGAGCCGAGATTGAGCAAATATATCGAACACTCTGCTACTAAATGGCCGACATATCACGTGACTATACTAACAAAGTATTGAGGGATCGCCAGATCCAACTTCAACCACGCCCATAACGCAGTTTCATTGTGACGTCACAGTGAAAGTCATGTTTGACGGGCCATTTATTTATGACGTCATAATGAAAAAGTGTGCCAAAAGTTGTGATGTCGGGCTTTTGACGATCAGTCAATTACGTGGGAAGGGTTAACAAGCGCTAGTAGACAGACTACTATTTCAAGTATAAATCTGAGATACCGATCCGATTTCCACAACCCAAAGTTCAGACAACTTCACAATGTATATATGATACAAGCAATCACGGACCAGTGATAAAATAGAGGTGGGATAAGGTGTTCTGGAGAAGTAAGCATTCCCTGCCGACGGGTCACACCCACCGTGATACCATAAGTGTGTGTGAATTAGTATTATTCGCACTTACAGAAGTAGAAAATGGCATAGCCGTAGTCACAATCAGTAAATGTCATGATCAGTATAGATAAAGTGGTACTGTAGACTGTCTAACTACTCTGAAATAAGGAAGTCAAAATGTCAGACAACGATCTATCATAGAAGCAAATAAGGTTTTTATAGCGACCGTAAAGTTTGCGGAATGTCATAAGCGAATGTGAATATGTGTTTATACAATATTTATTGAAGTTACTCTTGATTTAGCCTAGAATTGGAGATGTCATCGAGTTGAGGGTTGTGATTGTGGAATGACCACCACAGAAATGTCCTAGATTCTTGCTCATTGCCGTAAGGTCATCGTGTGACATCGTGCTGATGGCGGTTCCTGCATCAATCAAGTCAATCATTGTTTTCTGAAAAAAGAATCGAAATTTAACTCTGATCAACAGAGGATCATTTTGATATCACACTTTACAAAAGTTTAGGAATTACATTATTGTTTAAGTTTCAAAAATCTTAAACATTCAATAAGCGTCTATACTTGTTTTGCTTTTGATAAAAACCGCCTTAAATTTAACATTTCGAATATAATATCACTGAACGTCTTAATGTTACATTGCTTAAAAATTTGTTGTTTTCAAATTAATAAGAGAAATACCTCAGCACTGTAGACTCCAGGATAACACAGAATAGTTGTACTCTTGAGAATCTGAAATACGTCACTTCGGAACCCAAGAGCACTTAGTTGAATGTCTGGTACTTAACTGTAAAATATTTAAGTCACTGGTGTCACATAACTATGGCACTAACAAGAATGTACCATAGTGGACATTCAAAGGAGCGAGCGTCTCCCGTTTGGTTAGTCACACCGGCGTGAATGCCCTTACACAGAGACGAAAAAACACAACCCATCACCGAATATATACACGAATGTGAACAAACATTGTGTAGAAAGTGTCACTGCCACATAACACCAGGAAAAAGGGCACAATAACACTTAAGTCAAGCATTATTCCTTAATTATTACGCAAGAGTCCAAAACAACTTGATGGCCAAACATGCTGTACGATATCACACGGATGTCAGGTAAACAACACCTGCAAGGCTATATAATGACTTTCTAATAAGACGATTTAAGAATTACCACTTGAAAGGTGAGTACTTTAAGAATTAGTCCAGAACACTACAGTGTAGGAAACAACTTGAAAGGTGGGTATTTTAAGCATTACCCCAGAACACTAGAGTGTAGGAAACCACTTGAAAGGTGAATACTTTAAGCATTACCCCAGAACACTAGAGTGTAGGAAACCACTTGAAAAGTGGGTACCTTAAGCATTACCCCAGAACACTAGAGTGTAGGAAACCACTTGAAAAGTGGGTACCTTAAGCATTACCCCAGAACATTAGAGTGTTGGAAACCACTTGAAAGGTTTTAACTTTAAGCATTACCCCAGAATACTAGAGTGTAGGAAACCACTTGAAAGGTTCTAACTTTAAGCGTTACCCCAGAATACTAGAGTGTAGGAAACCACTTGAAAGGTGGATACTTTAAGCATTACCCCAGAACACCAGAGTGTAGGAAACCACTTGAAGGCGGAGCACTTTCAGCAGAGCACTATAAAACTTGAAAGCCCGTCACCATATAACCATTGCCTCGCGAGATTTTAATTTCTTACCTCGACAACGTGGATTCCGGAGAGAGTGCTTAATGATTGTTCCTCTGACTGGGTCAAGTAATATACATAACAGTTATGGCCACTCTTTGCTACCATTGTCATCTGTAGAAAAAATATTATATATGAGTATGTTGGTTTATACAGTATGAGACAGAACTTCAGGTTTATATTTATGTCCCATTGTGTGTATGTGTGTATCTGTGTGTATTATCTGTGTTTGCATGTGTAGGTGTGTTTTTGTGTAGGAGTATGTGTATGTATGTGTGTGAACAGATATGTGTGTCTAGAAATGTACTTAAACAAAATTAGAAGTGAACATTTTCTTACCGAGGAACGATCGTGGTGGAAAACCTCGTTCTGGATGCCATGATTGGGAGCGTGTGTTCCATGCATATGAGTACTATGGTGACCATGGTGATGTTTCGTGGTGGCAGCGAAACTCTGAAAAATATCACCATCCTGTGTATGTAACATAATTATAGATTATATTAAAAATTTGAACAAATAAGGCCATGGACCTTAACGTTCAGAAATCCCAAATGGTGTATTTACAAAAACATCTCCCCATAAAAAAAAATCAAAACCAAACAGAAAAAAGATTTAAAACAAAACAAAACAAACAAAACAAATAAACATAAAATAAAATCAAAATACAAAAAACCCTTAAAAAACCCCAAAACCCCAGAAACAAACATAATAACCCCCCCAACAAAACAAAACAAACAAACAAATAAAAACAAAACATAAAACTCCCAAAATAAAACCAGAAGCAAGCTTACAATCAGTGCTGCATGCAACACTCGCCCACTGCCTCCATCAGTGTGTTTGAGACAAATGTCTAAATTGGATGCAACAGCAGACAGGAAATTAACATCAGTGAACCAGTAACCACTAACATCTTATTTTTCTTTGGCAGGTGTATTCGATTAGATACTACATGTATTATAGGAGGGTTTTAACTGGAGTTATCATCTATAAACCAAAAATCTATATAATTGACCTTGTGACCCCAAACACAACCCCACACTAGAAGCGTTCATTAAAAACCAAGGATATTAATCAATATTTATTCAATTCATACGTCAATGTTATATAACCCTTTTGTCTGCTCTCCTTCAAATTTAGAAAATTCTGTACATGAACGACGCAGAAAATCTATATTGTTTTTAATATTCTCCAATATGGACAATCACAAGTACTCACTTTTACCCTGAGTGAGTCTTTGGTGGGCCTAAACTGTTCTGGATACTTCTGACCCTTTTTATAATAATAAAAAAATGTATTTTACCAAGGAAATGTTACCAAAGCTTACCCCACAAATGATCGAAGCAAGTATGAAGTATGCAAACATGATTGGCTCCTCTGTATGTATAGCAAACCAGTGGAAATCTACGTGGATTATCTTTCACATGGCAATATATATTAACATATCTGGGGGACCTCAAAGAATAAATCCTTGATAATTGCGCCCTTGTTAAGAAATGATAAAATTATCCTATTCGAACACTCTCTAGAATTTTTCAAACAAAAACCTATTCATCGGTAAAGGACATATTCCCGTTTCTTTAACGACATTTAGACGTAGTTAAATTGTATCTATCCTTGAGTACCCCCATTTCTTAGAATTGAATCCTACATACATGATGGTCTTATCTTTGTTTTATAGGGCATTTACTTTCTTAAGTACACGGCCAACCTCAACATGTAATGTAAACTTTAATACAGGTTATCTAATAATTCGTGCCGAATTGCTTCACATAATGTCTCGATTAATAGAACAAGTCAGTCATTCCTGCCCTGCATGTTCCGGATTCGAGTCCCGATGAAAACTCGCCAATGTCCTGTCTTGTAGACACACACACACACATACACAAACACCTACACACACACACCTACACACACACGCACGCGCGCGCGCACACACACAAATAAAACCCGCGGTCACGTGTCACTGTAGACGTGGCACGTAAAAATCACTGCTTCGGGTGGGTCTGTTACATTAAGGTAACAATGACAATGGCAATTATCATAAAAGTATATGAATATATTATTACATTATAGAGAAAATGCAGAATTAATACAAATTCTATTACAATTACATGCATGGGTATTAACATTAAACAATAACTAGCTACATGATTAACCAGGGAGACAATTTCCTACCCCCATTCCTCCTCTATCTCTCTTCGATTCCGTTTAAATTACATAAATAACGTTGATGTTCGTGTATTGGAATATTTTGTCAATGGCCAATTAATGGAAAATTTAAAATTACAATACATCTATGCAAAAGCCGAGCTTGTTTAATTGGCATAATTGGCATGACATAACTCTCAATATCTAAATTTTCTTTAAAACTCTATAATGAGGACCTCTTGGTGAATTAAGCACTAAACTGTCCACTGTTGCAGAAACTGGTAATGCAGTGACATAAACCAAAACTATCATATATGATTTATATTAGCAAATTTTTATTTCTCTATTATATGGAAATCTACATACACCTAAAATAGATTAAATATAACCAGGCCATGATGAATTTGTTGTTTAACAATGTTATACATTTTTTTTTTTCAGTGGCGGATTATGTTTTAAAGTAAGTTGGCTTGTGTCCCCCCCCCCCCAAAAAAAAAACCACCACTTAAGCTGGGACCTGATGAGGGCGAACTGTATTAGAACCTAATAGGCGCATTGTTCCGCACCGCAGCTGCCTTGTAATCAACCTCTTTTGTGATGTTATCCATGTCTTCTCGATACCTTGTTAATGTGGTTGTACCCGTGTTGGAATTTGTCTCACAGTTTAGTTAGGTCTCAGGGTGATATGCTACTAAATCTGATTCAGTTGCATCGCAAAATTCTGCCATCTGCTGTTGACAGTTGGAGATCATGCAGACTTCATACTGATCAGTTCCAGACTAAAAGAGGTCACCACGTTTACAAAATCCCGAAACAGGTCTAGGAGTTTTCTTTGAAAACACATTTCATCAGTTCCGGAGCAACTGTATAACAGTTTCCCCACATCTCGCGTGATGATAATTGGTGGTGAAATCCGGATATGCTAATTGTTTAACTCGGCACACGATACATTTTTAGTACCTCTTTCTGACATATTCGCTAATTCACCAGGATGAACGCTTTATCATTTAACGACGATTTACGGAAGACCATGTGGACAATGCGGAATCCACCACAAGTAAAGAGTTTGCCATGCAGCGTCTGCACAGTGTATTATTGCCCACTAATGGCCACTTTGCACGGATGGGATTCTCTAGGAAGTCCCGGCCAAGGGTTTCGCTCTGTACTGCAAAACAACGAAGTCAAGAACGCATGCAAAGCGCAATTTCCAGCATTAACTTTATGAAATCAGAAAAGAAGCCAGAGAACGGAAAAGGAAACAGAAAATGATAAACATATTTTTGTTGATTTCAGCTTTCTGAATTTTTAAAACACTTGCACTTTTCCGATTTAGTTTTGAAGTCTTTATTTACTCTGAATTCGGTCGTCTTTCACATTGTTAACTTCATTCTTTGTCTTTTTAAGCATCATGAATGTTCAGGTCATCAATTTTGCTTTGTTTCAGCTAGTTTATGTTTATAAATTTCCAAATAAAAAACTTACTGTATGGCAGTAACGACATTGTCATTCTTCTATCAGATCTGGGATCTTAATGAAGTGTTGACAAACCCCAATGTAACCTCTTTGTTAACCTTTCAGTTAATATATCGGTTGCTTATTCATTGTTTATAATCTTGGTATTGATGTGACTATCCACCATTTTTCTTTTGCAATTAGTACTTATGTCTGTGGTATTGGATTTATTGCAGAAAAAGATATTTTGCAGTGAAAAAATTCAAATTCTTATGTATCATGTTTCTCAAGTTAAGTATTGACTGATTTGATTCTTTACCCATGAATACCTTCTGACATGTCTTCTGCTCTAGTGACATTTTGGAATAATGACATTGTCCTGTGATTTTTCAAACTTAGTATGGATTTTTACGAGAGTATCAAATGATCTTTATAATCACATTTTGTATATATACAGAAATGTATTCTACAATAAATACATTGCTGTCATTTAATATAAAAAAGTAAATGTGTTTATTGAAAATTAATCTTTATTGAGAAGTTGCTCTTTATCTAGCCGAGAATTGGATTTGTCTTCGTGTTGAGGATGGTAATTGTGGTATGAGCATTACAAAAATGTCCGAGATTCTTGCTCATTGCCATAAGGTCATCGTGTGACATCGTGCTGACGAAGGTTCCTGCATCAATCAAATCAATCATAGTTTTCTGTAAAATAATTGGGAGATGAACCTATTATTCATTACCATTAAAAATGTTAAAGAAGCTATCAAAATGTGAAATGAGGTTAAACAACCTGTCCTCGTTAATTCATTAAAAAGATTAATTTACTGCAGTTGTGCTGGAATCCTTTAAGCGCAATTTTGTGAATCCTTTCCCTAAATTTTCTTTTGGATCGGGAAAGCGGCTTTCCGGGTTATCAGAGTTAATTGCGTTAGGGGAAATCTCTTCCGGATTTTTTCGTCCGGATAAGTGAATTTTCTGGATTACCGGATCATCATTTTCAAGAATTCCCAAATGAGGAATATCAATGATATAAATTGCTGTTTTGTGTATAAGTTTCACGTGGTCCATGTTTTAAACAAAGTAACAGTAGGACCTCCAATAGCATGATATTCTATATATAAAGGTACATGTATAAAGGCTACTATCATGAAGAACGCTCATTGAAACATTTCTGATTTTAAACTTATCTATAAGAAAACTGCAGCACTATAGAGTCTGTGATACCACATAGAATTCGTACTCCTAGGTATGTAACTGCGACACTTATCAGAGTCCAAAAGCACTAAATTTTAAGTCGATAATTTAAAAATTTGCCTATCCTTAACTAATATTTGAATGTCAAACTCTATTTAAGCATGAAATAAAATGCAACACACGAGAGTCCTAAACCTAGTAAAAGCCATGCATTTTAGGCATTGCGTCGTAACACTTAATAATCTGCAGTATTACATCGAACTTTTAGTTACGCATTACACTACAACACACGGGAGACTTCGATGCAGCTTGAAAGCCGGAGTTACTCCCACAACACCTGATAGTAAGAAACCAGTTGAAAGACGGGCATATGAAACATTATCCCATAACAACTGCAAATCGAAAACAACTTGAAACCTAGGCACTTAGCCATTACCCCATAACATTTAAGACTTGAAAATCAATTGCAATTCGGGCTTCTTAAAGCATGTCCTTTAAAAGTTGAGAAAAATTGAAAGCTGGGCACTTGAACCATTACTCCATAACGTTTGAAAGTCGAAAACCACTTTGAAGCCGGACAGTTCAATCATTACTGCATAATTTAACCCCCTGAGAGTCGAAAAGCATTTGAAACTAGACATGTTCAGCAATATCCAATAACCAATAACCCCTGAGAGTCGAAACACAGTTGAAGCTGAACACGTTAAACAATACCGCATAACCATTAAAGTCGAAAGTCCACTTGAAAATTTGGCACTTTAAGCATTACCCCACAACACTTGTAAGTCGAAAACCATTTGAAAGTCAAGTCGTGAACTTTAAGCATTACTAAACAACACTTTAACTACAAAACATTTGAAAGCCTCGTATTCTCAGCATTGCACCATTATCACCGTAACCATAACATCGCAGATTTTTGTTTTTGTTTTACCTCGACCGCATGGAGTCCGGCAATTGTGCTTAATGTTTGATCTTCCGCTGGAGACACGTAGTATATATAACAGTTTTTACCATTCTTCGCCACCATCGTCTCCTGTGAAAATATTATTCAAATCTATGACACTGTCTCTATGGAATTTTCCGGGATATCTCAAAGTACACAATTGTTTTCATCTAATTCGGTGTTATATTTTGCCTCCAGGATCAAAGACTCAGGGGCATCTTGTGTTTGGCCTGTCTGTTTATCTGTCTGCTTGTCCGTTTGTCTGTGGAAATACATTCATATAACTTTTCAACTGTAAGAGATAGCATTTTCATAACTGACAAGCATATTTCTTGTGGAAAGACTTTTCCGTTAGTATAATAATTTTTTACCTTATGACCTTAACCGTGACCATTGACCTACATTATAAAAAAACTTGTAACTTGTGAATGGTAAGCGATAGGGTTTTCATATTTTAGATGTGTATTTCTTGTGACAAGACGTTTTCGTTGATATCAAGATTTAGACCTTGGAGTTTTTCCCAGTTTGTATATGTAGTTCGTCTTATCAATATAGATTTTCATCCATGAGACGTGTGTGTTAACGCATGTGTTTTTGTGCGTAAATGTGTATGTGCTTGTAGGTGTCAAACAGAATGTATATGTTTATTAAGATTCTTTATTATCATTATGTGATTCGAAACATCTGAGAACATATATACATATAAGAGAGGAAACAGAAAAACATCTGATCAAACTGTATGGTACAAATCACCAAGGACATGCACATAAAACATGATAACATTAAAAATAGACACTAAAAACGACATAAAAATATTCGATTGTACTGCAGTTAAGATACCGACTTAGGACGGTCAATTAAAGTTACAAACGTCACTGAATTGGTGTGGTCGGTTAATAGGTTTACGATTGATTATAATCCTTCTCAGGATGTAAAATATACTTTAATAAGTATAAAAGTGAACATTATTTTCTTACCGAGGTATGATCATGGTGGAAGACTTCGTTCTGGATGTCATGATGGGGAGCGTGTGTTGCATGCATGTGGGTGCTATGTTGACCGTGATGAGATTTCGTGGTGGCAGCGGAACTCTGAAATAAAAAAAAAATGAAATAGTAGATTTGCTATTGCTAAATAAATGCATGTAAATAAATAAAAGATTGAATATCTAAGTATATGAATACGCAAATATATTTTTAATCTTATAATTAATGTTATTCTTTCTTTCTTTCTTTTTTTCCCTTGCTCTAAATATTGAAAATATTACATAAACGAATGAAACAGTTAACGATCTATTTTTCATTATTAATGTTCTGAAGTACTTCAGTTACACATAGTGACAATAATCTTTAAGACCAAAAATTCTTTGGCTATATACTCACAGCTCGGAAATTTTTCAAAAATCTTTTTATAATAAATTACAAAATGAATTTTATCCAGAAAAAAAAATTACAAAATCTTACCCCAAAAATGATCGAAGCAAGTATGAAGTACGCGAACATGATGAACCCCTCTCTATGACCTGTGGAAATCTACGTGGGCTATCCTTCACATGGCAATATATAATAAGATATCTGAGGTTACAGGCAGAACACAAGTCGTTATAGTTACATTCTTAAACCGAAATAATAATATTATTCTTGTCCGAACACTCATTTTTTTTCAAACAAAATATATTCAATGTAAAACTATTTATCTACTTTTCATTAAAGAGATTTGGATGTAATTGAAACGTTTTTATCCTTTGGGATCCCCGTTCTTTTAGAATTGAATCCTACACACATGATTCCCATATCTTTGATTTATAGGACTTTTATAAGTACAAGGTTAACTTATGTGTAATACAAATTAGATTACATACTTAAACGAGACGACTTTGGATGTCCTATTGTAATTTTCCCTTATTTAGTTGGTGATTTTCCTAGACTCCCATCATATGGTATCTATATTAGTTAATTGGTTCGATTTGCTAAAGCCAGCTATGACGTTTTGGAATTTCAGGGAAGTTTTTTCAAATTACTTTTGAACTTCTGACTCAGGGTTATAAATATCATAAACATCGAAAAACTTTTACAGATCATGTTCAAACATTTTGATTTAATTCGGAGATGTGACTTTTCAACAATATGTATCCAGCAGTAGTCTGGTGTACAAACTAATTTCATATTGTTTAATTCTAAAATAATTCAACGTTTTCGACATTGGCAGTATGACCCCGAGATTATTGTAAAGACCATAGATCTTGTATCGGGTCCCTTTACAGCCTTATACAGACTTCTACTTGAGCGTCGCAAGCTGACTAACGGGGCGTTAGGGGCCCTAAGGTGGGCCTTATGTAAACCTTTTCAGAGGAGACAAGGTCCTGAGCCTGGCTTTTAGTCGACACTCCTACAGAGAACAGTTGACTTATGCTAATGTCACTTAACCTATTTTAATACTAGATACTATTCCAAAAACGTTTCAAATTAAAATTTTATGTCCTCTCACCTTGTTCTCTATATGGGGGATTTCTCGTAAATTTCTAAATGTGTGTCCTTTGATTGTGCTGCTTTTGCTGTGAGTGGAAAAATATGCCCTCGTAAACCGGTTAATCATACCAAATGAGTGACGTTTGTTACTTTAACTGACCATCCTAACTAGGTGTCGTACTTGTAAATACAATGCAATCGAATATTTTCCTAATGGCTTTGTCTGTGTTTATTTGACTATAAACATGTTGTTTGTGCATGTCCTTGGTGACTTGTGTTATAAAGATTGGTCAGATGTCTTCGTTTTTAGTAAGTCGTACCGAATTTGAGGACATGGGTTCGATTCAGGGATTCTTCTAAAATGATTCAGCATCTTCTGCTTCCTCGTCTGACCTTTGGATGAGACAGTATAAACTGAGGCCCCGTGTCATATTATATGTTTTGAGGTAAATGACACTCCGACAAGTGGGTCCGTAACATGTCTGAATCATGAGTCAATGCATCAAGCAGATGCCGCCACCATATAAGTGGAGTAAAACAATAACAAAACTTTGTCATTTCAATATTAAAGAGTTGGGATAGCTTAGTGCTTGACTTGTGACCCAGAGATCTAGGTTTGAATCCCACTGATGGTTTTGCTGTCCTTAATTTCCGTGCAATGCTTTGGTTCCCTGACATGATTACTGTGCAATACATCAGGCAGCTGTCGTAACGACCACACGAATTCTATTGTTATACACCTATGAAATAGTTTCTGTATTAACTAATACAGAAAAAATTCAGTAAACAAACTACACGCATCTTTCATTCTATTGAAATTTATGTCAATGCTTAGAAAAATAACACCTGGCAATGAAAATATTTCAAATACCATTTTCAAGTATAAAACAGATCGAAGCAACTATGAAGTACGTAAGCATGGTGCACCGCACTGTATGTATATATGATCAATGGAAATCTACGTGAATCATCTTTCACATGGCAATATATATAAAGGTATCTGGGGTTACAGACAGAATGAAATTCGTGATAACTGCACTCTTATAACGAAATAATATTTTTCTATTCAAACACTTTTTTGTTCAGATGAAATAGATTAAATGTAAAACTATTTATTGCTATTTCTTGAAGAAATTTGGATATAATTGAAATGTACTTATCCTTTGGGACCCCCGTTCTTTTGGAATTGAATTATGCGGACGTGATTCCCATATCTTTGTTCTGTATGACTTTTATAAGTACACGGCTAACTTTTACGTGTAATGTGAACTTAACACGAACGGATCCAGATGGGTGGACCGGGAGTTTGAATCCATCGTAAGGTGCGGCGAAAATTACTTTTCTTTTTTATTTTTCGATGTAAAATACAGTATTTTACAAGCAAAACATAGATGAACCCCCTCTACGAAAATTATTTGGGATGGATCCCCTCTCGACAAAATCTCTGGATCCGCGCCTGTTTAACACAAATTATCCAACAATTCGTACCGAATTTCTTCACATAATGTCTCACATCAAAGAACAAAGACATTGTCAAATTAAAGACAAGTTGGTCAAATGGCATCGCTCGGAGCATTAAGTCTGAGGGCCCGGATTCGATTTCGGAAGTCAACTCTCAGTTTTCTATGGTGATACATTATCTTCTACCTCCTGGCCTGTCCTTGGGATTGGGCAGTATAATTCGAGGCTCACATGACCCGATATGCGCTTTATTTATTGGGGGCGGGGGGTGGGTGGGGGGTGTAAGTCTAGGGAATTTATCGTCGCTTTATACGAACATACCACATCTTATGCAATACTGAAATACCATGCATTGACAATGTCACACTTTTGGGAATAAATATTGATTTTTGACTTAAATCTGATGATCATGTCTTTGAAATTTGCAAAAAAGACCTCAAGGGAACTTGCTGTTTTTTTTAAAAGAATAAGTAACCTTTTAACAAAACAGGGCAGACTTATTATATTTAACAGTTATATTTTATCAATTGTTTAAAAATTACTGCCATATTACAGTGAAAACTGTCCAAAGCGGACACTGTCAAAACCGGAATCTTGTGAAAAACGGACAATTTTTGTGGAACGTATTTTTTTCCCATTATTTTCATTAAATGTAAACTCTCCGAATAACGGACACTGTCCACTCTGGACATCGGACGCGATATCCGGTCCCAATTTCATGAAATCTTATGTTATTTAACTGAGAATACCGGACACTTCCGTCGGCAATAGATAACATACTTGATCGATCGCGCATTGTTTACATAACCGCCCGGCCGTTATAAATGACACCTGTTTACCCTTAATTTGTTGTTTGGGTGTATATTCGATTAGATCATAAATCCTATGTGGCTTCACTGTACGTGCGGGTAGTTTATTTGCCGTTTAATTAATATACATGTACAAGCCATTTACTGAAGCACATATGATTGAATTAGGCAAAGTTTTTCAAACAATTAGTCTACGGCAAGTTTTCGTTTTAATGTACCGACATGTAACCAATTATTTACTCATCATTATGCACTTCTAGATTACTACATTATTAAACATCTAAGTAGTGTCCAACATATACCTACTCTGAATTAGATCAACCATTCCATACTTTACAATCATTCAGGCAAGATCGTTTACTTTAGAAAATTCTAAAATGTCGGAACCGGCTTCTAAGCGCAGACGCGTAGAATTGACGCTTAAAGACAAGATTGGACTGATTAGAGACTCTGAGGCTTTACCTAAAATGTCTATGAGGGATCTAGGAAGTAAATATGGAATAGGAAAATCAACAGTTTCCGATATTCTGAAAAAGAAAGATGTGTACCTGGGAGAATTTGAAAAAAAATTCTGATGTGAAAAAGCAACGCTTTAACACAAAATGTGCTTTCGATGATTTGAATGAATTAACATGGAGATGGTTTTCTCAAGCTCGGGCCAAAAACATTCCACTATCGGGACCAATTATCCAAGAAAAGGCCTTGAAATTCGCAGCGGATTTGAACTTAACAGACTTCAAGGCTTCAAATGGATGGCTTGAGAGTTTCAAAACACGACATTCAATTCGCGCATTCAAAATCAGTGGCGAAAGTGCAGGCGTTGATCAAACTGTGGTGACCGACTTCAAGGACCGTATATCCGATATCGTGTCAGGATTCGAACCTTGCGATATTTTCAATTGCGATGAGACTGGACTATATTGGCGCGCATTACCCGATAAAACTCTCTCAACAAAAGATGATCAAGCTAAAGGGGTGAAAAATTCCAAAGAACGGATTACTGTGATGTTTGCATGCAGTGCGACCGGTGACAAGCTACGTCCTTTAGTGATCGGAAAAGCCGAGAATCCTAGGTGTTTTAAAAACGTAAACAAGAAAACCCTACCCGTTCAGTGGAACTGGAATAAGAAAGCCTGGATGAATTCGAAGCTGTTCGAGGCCTGGATAAGAAGTGTTGATGCCGATATGAGGAGACAAAAACGAAAAATTCTTATGTTTTTGGATAATGCCACTTCTCATAATCATGTTACCTTAACGAACATCACCTTGAAATTCCTGCCAGCCAATACCACATCTATTCTGCAACCACTTGACCAAGGCGTGATTCGCGCATTCAAGGCTCGCTACAGAAAATTTCTACTCCGATCGCTTGTGTCAAAAATTGATTCGTCCGATTCCGTAAACGAACTTTGCCGAAATGTGACACTTCTTGATGCTGTCTATTGGACTTCAGAAGCATGGAAGGAAACTGAACCATCAACAATAACCAAGTGTTTCGCAATGTGCGGGTTTCCTGTAAATTCAAACGTTGATGCACTTAACTTGGATGACGATGACATTCCACTAGCCCAATTGGCTCGCGAGTTGAGGTCCGACATCGACGCTGCGCATTTGACCGATTTTGATAGCCATTTGCCCACGGAGGACGCATCCGATGAGTGGGAAACAGAACTTGTGAATGAATACTCGTGCGGAGCCGATGCCACCGATATCGAAACTTGCGATGAAGCTCCTATGTCCGATACAACAGATTCTGACTTAACACACAGTGACGTCATGGATATGGTGAAAAAGTTGAAGAACTTTGCTCTAACAAAAGACGATCGATACCTGGACTTAGTCATGGAAATGGAAAGTATGACAACCGATACTATTGTGAAACGTCGATGCGCCTCGAGACAAATCACACTGGACTCCTTCTTAAAGAGATAATTACTGATATATAAGTTACATGTAACTTTATGAATATTACATGTTTTCTTTTTGTTGTCACGTTTATATGAATAAAGTATAAATAACGTGTATAATTTTTATGTTCTTATTATTGATACAGTATGTACACAACTGGGAAAGAATTTGTAATGCAATAATAGTAAATACATGCATTTACACAGACGATTCGAATCCATTTGCTCCATACAGGGTTATGGACGATAATCCCGGACATTGTTTTCTCTGAAAACCGGACACCTGTCCAAAGCGGACAAAGTAGCTGTCCCGATGACTGTCCGGTATAGACAGTTTTCACTGTATATGGCATGTTGTAGCCAGCGAAGTTGTAATAAGCTTGAACAAATCCAGAAGTGTTATTGAGGATTACATCCCCCCTTTCAAAGATATACTTAAAGAAACAGGCTCTAATTTATTGCACATTAATAGAATTAAATGTATAGCTAAAGAAGCATATAAAACGGTCTACAATAGCTCTCCATCTTACCTTCACACCTTGATTAATTTTAAAACTGGTACTTATAGCTCAAGGAGAGAAAACGAAGCCAACCTACCGCAGGTAAACACTACTAGATATGGCCTTAAATCCTTTCGCTTCGAGCAACAACCCCCCCCCCCCCTTTACACATCTAGAACAGTCTACTGCATGAAAATTAGGGAAGCTGGAAATTACACATCTTTCGTGAGACTGCTCCAGGCATGGGAAGAGCCAGTATGCAACTGCTCTTTCTGTTCTAAAACATTTTCTTCATAATCTGTTTTAATGTTTCTATCTTTTTACGCGATGTTACTTGTTTTCACTTTCTTAACTAACTCCAATTCTTGTTTGTGCCATTTTCTACAAATTTGTGTGTGCTGGCTAATTTACTGAACTGTGTTTCCTTCTGTATGTACAGATATTGAAAGTGCTGTCTTATCTTGTTTCAAGTATTTTGTTTTTTCTTGTATCGTACTTATTTTTAGCTTGCGTTTGTTTTGTGCTGTAGCTGTCAGTACTTGGAGGGTTATCTAACCAGCGAATGGCGAAAAGTAACCTTTCCAAATACAGGTAATTTGTCATATTTTATGTGTAATAGTTCAGTACTGCGTTCTGTCTACATAGTATATAACTCGTTTTGTTACTATACTTGATCTGAAATAATACGTGTATACATGAACATACAGATATTTGTTCACCGGCGTTTCCGACACCGGAATTTTAGGCAGGCAGCATTTCTTGCCTTGAATGAGAAATTTGACTTCGTGTTCCTTTCTCCTTCGTATGTTCATGCGTGCATATTTATGTATTTACCTCCTCGATTTGAAAGGTTATTGCAGGACTTTTGCGACGGGTGTTGCTTGCAACCAGGGGACGCTTACTCCTCCCGGGCACCTGGTCTCACCTCGATTTTATTGGGGTTCGCATTTGTCTGAATATGACGCTAAACACGATATTATCCCCTTTATTCCATGGACTATGAGATATGGTTTGCCCTTCGGTACTTCTTCGATTTTTACGTCTTGCCTCTACTAGGAATTTTGATGTCACATCATGGCAAATTTTAATTAATTTAGTGCCAATCTCAATTCACTCGTAGATATTTATTTATTAATAGTTATATTTATATCCATCTTTATACTAGTATATAGTGCCAACCACATTTCTCTTTAATAAGTGTTTTAATATAGTTCAGAACTCCTTTTTATTTTTCCATATACATGTAGGTCTCTGTGTTGTAATGTCTCTCTTAGTGTAACATAATATATAGCTATCTTATGCATGTTTTGTCTTAAGAATATATCTTAATTCTTCTATTTACAAATGTAGTGCTTCTATTTGTTGTTATTAATTACCTGCATTCTATTTGTTTGAGCCCTGCTTAGATTGTAGTGTATATACATTCCTAACTGCTTGCATGCCTGTATTTATTTGTTGCTTTACATTTGTTATGTCGAAATACAAGCTCTTCTGTATGGAACGCCAAATTAACATATATTCAAATAATTGTACCTATCTTCAAATAATTGTACCTATCTTCAAATGAATTAGAGATAGGTTTAATTCAATTAGAAAGAATTGATTTGAAGATAAGTACAAATGCAGTGAATTAAAGATAGGTATAATTGAATTAAAGATAGGTGCAATTGAATTAAACATATCTTTAATTATCACGATATTGACAATAATAACTGCTCTTCAAAGCAATTGCACCTATCTTTAAATCAGTCATACTTAATCTTCAAATGAATTATAGATAGTTATAATTCAATTGAACCTATCTTTAATCGAATTGAAGATAGGTGCAATTCCATTAAAGATAGCTGTAATTTATTTGAAGATAGGTTCAATTATTTAAAGATAGGTATAATTATTTGCACCTATCTTTATCTAAAATAATCTTATGTTTTGAAATCTCGTTATTTCCTAATTTAAAGACAAAAAAAGGGGGATCTTCATAAGATTCCTCAATGAAATTTGGCAGTTTTATGACTCATATAGCTCTTGTGCTCAAAATATGATGTAGCAAAGTTGCATTAAAGTTTATGATAAACCCCGAGTTTGTCCCTCATGTTATCCTCGTAATGTTTCCGGGATTATTAGTGTCATGTTACGTCGACTACGTAAAAATTTAGTTTATGAGGCAATGCACTAGGCAGATGCAGCCACTATATAAGTGGAGTGGAGTAAAACAAAAACAAACAATGTCATTTCATTATTAAAGAGAGATGGGGTAGGTCAGTCGCTTGACTTGTGACCCAGAGATCCAGGGTTTGAACCCCAATGACGGTTTTGCTGTCCTGACTTAAATTCTAGGCAATGCTTCGGTTTCCAGACTTGATTTCTCTGCAATGCATCAGGAAGATGCCGTAACGACCACGATCATATCAATGAACTATTCTCCTCTAACCCCCCCCCCCCCTTCCCTCTCCTTACACACTTGTAAACACACACGCGCAAAATGAATACAAACGTACTTTCCTTTCATTTATTAATCGACATGGTTTTCTCCATACAAGATAATAAGGTAATGCAACATCTATCTGTCCTTTTCATTAAGACGTACTTACCGGTAGTACGTATAAACTTGTAAAAGTTACACAAATTTTTGTCACAGTTGCAATTTGTGTACAATCTATCGTAAAATTTACACTTATATACGAGAAAGTTTCTTTTTATACATTATAAATATCGATCATCTTTTTCTCTAGCGCGCTTGAAATACAACGAATTACCAATGATGTAGTTGTGGCAGACTTTTCTTTGATACTATTCTGAAAGTAAACGAAAACTCTCGGTCGGAACATCTTATTTTAACAAAAATTATTTTTTCTGCACTTGAAATTACGAATAAGTTTTTCTCCTTTTCTTTATTCCTTTTGATTTTTTGAAGTATCGTTTATTTGATTTTTGTTATGGTTTTGATTCTTTTGTTTTGTTTGCTTTCATTTTGTTTGTTTGTTTTGTTTTGTTTTGTTTGTTTTTAGGGTATGTATTGACATTGACAACATTCTTCATGGGAAAGAAAAGCAAGAGGCAAAAAAAAAAAAGGTCATCTTTAAATGTTTTGACCTGCCGTGACAATATTCTAGGTGCTCAAATGCATAACCCCTTCCTTCCGGAATTAGTAATAATTTATAGACAGGTCCGCAGTTTTACTCATTTTTATTGGAATGTTTTCAACATTATCAAATATGTATCCTTGTAAATTTGTGACGAAAAGGGAGGCCCCCGACCCTCGTCTAAATCCGCCTCTGGTACAGTGTGAAATACATCGAAAAATCTCTCTCAAAAAAGGATTTAGACGTAAACCGCAAGCGGGAATATTTGCGCTTTCTAGGATTTACGAATACCTTTAAAACGGAACACTATGGGTCCCTGGGGAACACCCTCCAGGATGTGAGGAATTTATCAAATAGCTTCAATCAGGGACGTAGGTATATATGTCTAAATAGAGGTTGTGACTATGCTCTTTCGCAGATTCCGAAGAACAAAATTAAATCGCTAAAAAATTTCCCGAATTTCATTACTAAGTATAACTTATTCGTATTTCAAACTGCATAAAAAAAGATTATTCAAACTATCTAAGAGCCATATTTCTCACAATATCACCAATTCCGAATATGGCATATCTATTTTGTTGTTGAAAATGAATATTTGAAAAAAAAAATTTAATTTTGTAAGATCTAAAAATTATAAATTCGGTTATAATGATAATAGGGCGTAAAATGTCATAATTTTTCCAGCATATATTCCTATTCTTACTAAACAGTAGGTTAAAACATCTAGCTTACACTATACAATTCGAAAATTAAACTCGGACACGCCCAATTAAGATAGGAGTTATCTCCACCTATTAGAACTCTTACGTCAACAACATGGAGGCAGTTCCTAGACTGCCGATGCTGTCATTTGAACTAAAAACAAGCCCGGAATATGTCGATTTTGGTCCAGTTTTGAAACAGGTGATGTTATTACATTTATAATTGATGATACATTACCTAAATTACTTAAATTATTGAAAAATAAGTGCAAAAATTTCGGCCAAGTGTTTTTCTTAACTTTTTACGTCACTCGACTTCAGTATTCTGTTGTTATTTACTTGCAGTAAGTGTGATGTTGAGTCATAATGCAAATCTAAATGCTGAATATCTGAAATGTCATGCATCCTTCATATTTCTTTACATGCTTTGTGGGTTTTTAAATAATATAATTTAGACAAAGAAACCTCAAGACAAATTAAGATATTTCACAATATCTTGGTCAAGTGAACATGAGGGTGTTTGATACATGTTGTTTAACTGGACAAATGAGCTTCGCTGTCCATTATCATCCGTCAGGTGGCGTTTATGTACTATGAGTTAGAAACGATGTTGAAATTTGCAGAGATGGTGAAATCTGCTGGTCCAGATGGCATGACCAGTATAAATCGGCTGTGACCGGCAAAGTTTTCATCCAAGCTGGTCCACTGTCAATTCTGACCACAAATTTTCATTTTGGTAAATGCGTGTTTTAATAATCTGGATTGGTTACATGTTTACTTTAAACCTCTATGTATTATCTCGCTGTACAAGCGAGATGTAATGACAATGACATTAAGAGAAAAAATGGAAGCTTGGCCCATCAAATTCGTGTTGGGAGTGAGATAGAGGATGAGTCGGAGAGTGAATGTGAGGATGAGTTTGAGTGCAAGCAAGTTGAAAAGGAGAATGAGAGTTTGTTGAATGAAATTATCTATGAAATTGAAATGGAATATAACTAAAATCAACTATGTACACCCTAATGAATTAAAATAGTTCAAAGTAAACAAATTATTTATTTAATTTGACAGATATGACAGATATATAAATTGTAAATTTCCTAACTTCTCTCATTCTTGGGACTGGCAAATTTTATTCGGACATGTAAAAATGATGAGGATGCCAGTCCAAATGACCTGCATCTTTTTCAAGATTTTAGCATCTCTGATGTTAGCAACCTTATGACTTCATAAGAACGTTTCATTGTTCTTTATGTCATTTTTGCGGGAGTATGTTTTATTTCCTCCCTTAACATTAGGACTGCAGTTAATGGTGGCGAATTCCATTATTACAAGATATTTCGTCACTAAAACTTGATAACTCTTCCCTATAAGTTAAAATATTTCCACAACTTGAACATCTTTGACACAATAACTCTGAACTTAAAAATTACATGTAAAATTTTTCCCAATTTGCCAAAACTTTAAAATTTCAATTAAATCAATTATGTATATAACAGGCAGGAGAAAAAGATGTAGCTGTACCGAAGAATCGAACCCAGAACCTTCCACTATCAAGGAAAATGCTCTCATCTTTGAGCTATCAGGCCGATATCGGTTGTCACATATAATATAGAAATAATACATTTATATACTCGTCAGTAAGCTTTTTAATAAAACAACTCTTTATGTAAACAGCATCAACAGCTTATCAAATTAGTTGGTTGGTTGATTGATTGGTGTTTTACGTCGCTTTCAACAATATTTCAGTTATATCGCGACATGGAAGCAGGAGGTTACCAACCTCTTAAACATAGTGGCGCAACCCGGGAATCAAACACCGGATCGTCGGCGCCGCAAGCCAAGCGCTTAACCACTACACCAAGCCTGCCCCTGCTTATCAAATTAACATGTAGCTTTAGCTCAAGGATCTTTTTACCAGTACATGTACATTTATAACAAGTTGACTTTATTGATATTCAGTATTTTTGTTATACAGAGTTACATTTCATTTGGGACAGTGTCTGACGTAAAACACTTATGAGGTCATCAAATCCTGTGAAAACTGATATAAAACACAGGGAAATGATAGTTCACAAATGACGTTTTCATAGGAAATTGATGACTTCATAATTGTTTTATGTCAGATACCGTCTCAAATGGGAAATAACTTTGTTTAACGAAAAGACTCAATAGGCTAGATTTTTTTGGGTCTGAATATGCCATAACATTACTTGATATAGGTGTCAGCTCAACATTCTGCCAAATGTTTTGAATTTGACTTGACCAAATATTACATTGTATTTAGTGATGTCTGAGTCTTTGGCTTTTGTTGAATTCTCATTTTGAGGTGGAATTACTGAACACTTGAATTTCAAATCAGCGAATATGAAATTGTAAGAATATTTACATGTGCAGGACATTTGGTGTGGTAAACTAGGACAATTCATCAGACCAAAGCAAGTTTTACAAGACAGAAAGTAAAACACACATCATGATGACATTAGAAATAAGTTTGAAACTGAAATTGCTTCTGGAAAACGCCGGCCAATCGGTCCAGAAATTTAAGATTATTTACCGGACCGGTGTCAATATAACAGGACTTGTCTGTCTGTCTGATGATATTTCATTTTCACTGTCAAATGTGTCAAAGCTCATTAAAGGTAGCAATTGGAACCTGAAAATTGAGTTTCATGTACACTACAGTCCGGGTGGAACTTTGAATGCCCACTGTCCACAGTGGGCAGTCCACCTGAAATTTCAGTGGGCATTAAGAGTGGACATTTACCTGAGCTCTCAAGCTGTCCACTTACCTGTATGTTAATTCCAACTGGCTTTTTCAAGAATGTCCACTGTATCCAGTGGACATTTTTAATGCCCACTCTAAAATTGGCCACTGTGGCCAGTGGGCAAATTAAGTTCCACCCGGACTGTACTGTATACATGTATCAATATAAGACAAAAATCTCTTTTTGTACTTATTTTTACAACAGTTTACCATAAAAATGTAGAGTTGACTTGTGATCATTCATTACAGTATATACAAGAAGAATATGGGGAGGATCCAGCACACTATAACAAGGCTTGTAGTGATCTAGAGCAACTCAGACAAGTAAGTATATACAAAAAGAATACGGGGAGGATCCAGCACACTATAACAAAGCTTGTAGTGATCTAGAGCAACTCAGACAAGTAAGTATATACAGGAAGGATAAGGGGAGGATCCAGGACACTACAACAAGGCTTGTAGTGATCTAGAGCAACTCAGACAAGTAAGTACAGTCGAATTCCTATAACTCGAACGTCAAAAACTCGAATACCCCCGGAAACTCGAAGTTATCCTACAGCATTTTAATGTTATTTGCCTTCTGAAACTCAAACTTCTGAAACTCGAATTCTCCTGAAACTCGAAGTAATTTTTGAGTCCCAATGACAAATTTGTACTAAATTTCACCTTGGAAAACTGGAAACATTTTAGAGTCGGAAATTAGAAGCAAATAACAGGATAGGAAGCAATTGGCTTGTTTACAGGGCGATTAAAATTACATGGTTGTGTGCGTCCAAGCAACTGATACAAACATTGCTGATAAACTGATACAGACATTACTGATAAACTGATACAAACATTACTGATAAACTAATACAAACATTGCTGATAAACTGATACAAATATTGCTGATAAACTGATACAGACATTACTGATAAACTGATACAGACATTACTGATAAACTGATACAAACATTGCTGATAAACTGATACATGTAAAAACATTACTGATAAACTGATACAAACATTGCTGATAAACTGATACAAACATTGCTGATAAACTGATACAAACATTGCTGATAAACTGATACAAACATTGCTGATAAACTAATACAAACATTGCTGATAAACTAATACAAACATTGCTGATAAACTGATACAAACATTGCTGATAAACTGATACAAACATTGCTGATAAACTGATACAGACATTACTGATAAACTGATACAAACATTGCTGATAAACTGATACAGACATTGCTGATAAACTGATACAAACATTGCTGATAAACTGATACAAACATTGCTGATAAACTGATACAAACATTGCTGATAAACTGATACAAACATTGCTGATAAACTGATACAGACATTACTGATAAACTGATACAAACATTACTGATAAACTGATACAAACATTGCTGATAAACTGATACAGACATTACTGATAAACTTATACAAACATTGCTGATAAACTGATACAAACATTGCTGATAAACTGATACAAACATTACTGATAAACTGATACAGACATTACTGATAAACTGATACAAACATTACTGATAAACTGATACAAACATTGCTGATAAACTGATACAGACATTACTGATAAACTGATACAAACATTGCTGATAAACTGATACAAACATTACTGATAAACTGATACAGACATTACTGATAAACTTATACAAACATTGCTGATAAACTTATACAAACATTGCTGATAAACTTATACAAACATTGCTGATAAACTGATACAAACATTGCTGATAAACTGATACAAACATTACTGATAAACTGATACAAACATTGCTGATAAACTGATACAAACATTGCTGATAAACTGATACAAACATTGCTGATAAACTGATACAAACATTGCTGATAAACTGATACAAACATTACTGATAAACTGATACAGACATTACTGATAAACTTATACAAACATTGCTGATAAACTTATACAAACATTGCTGATAAACTTATACAAACATTGCTGATAAACTTATACAAACATTGCTGATAAACTGATACAAACATTGCTGATAAACTGATACAAACATTGCTGATAAACTGATACAAACATTGCTGATAAACTGGGAAAAATTGTTAATTCTTAAGCAATCATGAAATGTGACAGCCAATAAAAGTCAGTCATGTAACTGAAAAAATCCAACATTCACCATAAGCATTGAACATCAGTAGTTACTACACAATAAATGAATATGTTTGGAAAATATTCTTTTATTCTCATCACTGGGTTGTTTGTTACCCATGGTCAATGAGAAATAAGCTTGGGGAAGTAAAAATGAAGATTCCATTTAGCTGTTGGTAATTGAATACGGAAATTTAATTGACATTAGGAAATTTTCAACTAGCATTTTCAGAGTCAGTTCAAGGCCAAGCCTGGTGATTGTAAGCTTTTAAATTGTAGCAATACAGGAAAAAGACACAATTATGGTAAATATAATATACATCAGGAACCACAAAGTTACTTGCACTGCCCAAAAAAGGTCAAGCAGAGTTAAAACTCTGGGAAAACCTCTGAAAACTTGTTAATCTCAAAACATAAAACTGTAAATGGGTATATATATACCATTTTGTCTTCAAGTTTCTTTAAAATGTGGTAATATTACTTTGCCAATGCAAATTTAGGCAAGTTACTTTTCAGCTTTTAGTAAGAGAATTTTTTCTACCTTCTTACCTGTTGGTAAGTGATTTACAGTAAATTGTAGATTTCTCCAGAGGGAGAATATATGTATAGTGGTAAGTGGAAAATGCTTAATTTAGAAATAAAAAAAATTCAGGTTCCATTTTATCCCTGAATTATAGGAGGATTTAACAGGATGATTTGTCTGCCCTTGATTAGAACTCTTTCACTTCAAGTATATCGGGACTGGGTTTAAAAGTAAGGGTATTCCTTGGCTGACCATATCTCACAATGGTTAATTGGCCATACAAATAAGAAAATTGAATTTAATTAGCAGTATTGTGCAACATTTATTCCATTCGTTTTCCACTTCCAGTGATAACATGAATTAGCAAGAGCAGATAACTCACCTTATTAAAACATACTATTCTTTTAAATTTTGAAATTGCAGGGTGCTGTCCATGTGTCACATGACTTTATGGGATGCAGTACCTTAAAGAAATACTATGCTCAGCTACAGTTCCTACAGGGTCGATTTCCGATGACAGATGGTGGACAAGCTACCATGCCCTTTACATGGTAAGGGTTGTTTTAGAAACAGCCAGTACACCTTTTTATGGACAGGTTCTAATGTTCATTATCATTATCTGAATTCTATATTCATATATAATAAAATAATTAATCCAGGGTAGTTGATAGTACAGGTATATAAAAGATTATTCAAAACCCTTAAAATTGCACAATGTTAATGATTTCTTGGATAAAATTTCTTAAATAATTCTTCCTAAACCCATATTTTTCATTTTCATTTAATAATGACATCATTCACATACCGTATTTCAGTCGAATCTTTGATCCTTTTGTTTGCTTTCCATTTTTTCACTAGTGTTCTTCGTATTTTAGTTTTCAGAAATATAGCAAATTTTCTCTCTACTATTTTTGTTTTTTGAAGTGCTGAACTGTCCTGTTTGAACAATATAATAAATTATATGCTTTCTAGTATTTTCTAATTCTTAATCTACCTTGTATCAGCTCTGCAGATGAATACCAATGTGAGCTAGTGTAGTACCCCTAGAATCATTGTTAGAGGGATTAGCGGGTTCAAGTGTTGAAATTTGTTTGTCGGATATTTTCATAGGTAAATGAGATAGATTTGCAAAGGGTTCATGCTCTACATTTATATTATGGTATATGTGATGACCTTGACTTAGCTATGCTTGACCTTCAGATGACATGACCTTTACAAAATAGAAATTTCAGAAATTTTTTGCTCTCACTTGTGAAAGACAATTCTTAGGAATTTATGAATAGATGTTATATGGGACTAACATTTTTTTTTCAGAAAGAATTTTGATTTTAAACCATGCTGGATTTTCAGTAATGGATGACCTTATTTTTGACAAAACATGGAAGTTCTCAAAAACATTTACTCGCTATTTGAACATTTAATAGAATGTACATGAATGTTCTAATTGATGAACCTTTTTGTTCAGGATAAGGTATTTTCATAGTATAAATATTGAAACGAAATGTGCAGTTTCTTTGTACTGTTTGTAGTAAGAACTTTGATAGTTTGCATGCATTTCCATAGCTTTTCAAAAGAAACAACCTCGTTAGGGGCAGCATTTCTGTCTTCTGATAACTCTTCTTTTTTTTTCACCCATTGTTATGCCTGATTAATTCTTATTATTTGCCCTCGTTTGCATCACACCAAAGGTATCTTACGTGAGTAAAGAATGATAGCTACCGTATATTGTTTATGCATGCTGCAGGATTATTATTGTAGTGTAATTCATTTTATTACGTAATTTTGGTTGTCACCATAAAGTCGTGTATAAATATCCAGTACTTTTATTAAAAGAAAGTGATTGAATAAATGGGATATCCAAATTCATGATTTTGATAGTTTTGAATTCATTGTCATTAACCTAAAAATTTTGTTAACATTCTACATGTAGCTTCAGACACAGGGATGATTTTGCTCATTTTTTGTTATGAGAGAAACTCAAGTTTTTGGCGATTTTCAATGAAAGAATTTACTAAATGTTGAATTTCTATGTGAGAACTCAAAATATCATAAGAGAATCTCTCAATTTCATAGTCCAAAACTATCCCTGCTTTTGTATTCATGATGTGACATTCCTTTGCTTCGTATATTATTTAATTCACCCTTCCACAAAATGCAGTTTTTCATCGTAATGACGTCATCTGAGGTACGACAAAACTGCGACAAACAACACATTTGTTTATGACGTCATACATAGAACAATTATAAAAAGACTGAATGTCACATTATTTTACGAACCGTGGAAGGGTGAATTTGTTGATAAACAGTGCATGAATAAATTTTAGTTGAAGAATTAAGTATAACTTATGCATTTCAATCAAAAAGATGTACCTAGCAAATATATCTAGTATCATTTGATTGAAAACTAGAACTAAATGTCTAGTCTGATTGTGGTAATGTAAATTAACCTAGATACTGGTATAATAGTTCAGTTTTTCTTCTTCAAATGTGAATTGATCTTTTTCACGCCCCCCCCTCCTCTTTCATTTTATAAATACACTGACTACAATTGTATTAAATATTGAGATGTGAAAATTCCTGTTCAGTATGCACATTTTCAATATAGGATATTTTTTCATACCAAAAAACATGAAGGACGATCAAAGGGTTTAGGAAGAGTTGTAAAGACAAGATTCAAGTCCAATTGTCATAACTCCTGTAAATGTTTTGGGACAGCATTCCCCTTCCAAAATGCACATCTTAATATGGTGTTATTTCTTTGTACCACATCCCATGAAAATCCACTAAATTATTTAGGAGAAGTTGTGAAGACAAAGTATTTTGCATAGAAAAATCTTAGTCCAAGGGTCATATATATGTCCTGTAAATGTTTTTGGGACAAAGAAAGATTACGTTATGAAGATGTGCTTATTGAACAGAAATTTTCACATCTCAAAATTTAATACAGTTGTAGTCGGTGCATTAATGAAAGGAGTGGTGGGGATGTGTGCGTGTGTGTCAACATGCGAAATGATAGATATGTGAAGAAGATCAATTAACCTACAAACATTTGAATACAAAAACCGAACTAAACTATTTTACCAGTATCAAAGCTAATCCAAATTTACCACAATTAGATTAGATATTTAGTTCTAGTTTATATAACACCTAAGGTTATAAAATGTGGGCGTATTATGTGCTGTTTAACAGTGCCCTGTTTTTTTTTTTAAAGTATAGGTAATAATTGAAATGTTGATTTTCTCTTGTATCGGAATATTTGTCATATATTTTTTTAAGAAAAACTCTTTGTTTGCATATATTTAGCAAAATCTTAAGTGTTATATATAAATTAATCATATCACAAAATCACAAATAAAAGAAAATATGAAGAAATATTCCTGACCACCAAAGTTTATGTTTGAAATGTGTGCTTTTTTTTATGACTTTTTTTTTGTATTTGTCATCGTGAAACAATTGTTAAGACAAATATATATATATATATATATATATATATATATATATATATATAGATATATATATATAGATATAGATATATATATATATTATATACATGTATATTGAACTCCATAAAACAACAAGCTGTTGTCCTCATTTTGCAGAAGTTTATATTGTACCATGGGTCTTCATATAAAAGGTTTCCCATTGTTTGTCTCTCGTATTGTGCCATTCTGTCTTGTCTGTATGTCTGTTTGTCTGTCTGTAATGTTGTTTTCATGAATATGGTGAATTTAAATCTTGAAATAAAACATAACCAGTTTTTCAACGGAAATGTAGTAGAGGGGTATTAGAGAAATACTGATGAAAATTACTTTCTCCACCTCTGACTTTTTTTTGTTGAAATACTGTGTACTGTTTGGATAAGTCAGGTCATGTGACTTACCTTTTTATCATAGTGTTGGGCAGGTTTGAAACAATGTTGGGCAACTTATCATACATGTCTCTTTCTCTTACAGTGTCGGCAATATGGCTTTCATATTTCACACACACATTCACCAGAACAAGTACTACATTTTGATACCATGACATTTGACCTAGTGACCTTGAACTTTAGTCTCGTATTAAGAATTTGATTAAAAAGTTCTGTAAGCAGATTTTTCTTATAGTATAAGTTATAGGGCTTTCATATTTCACACACAGATTCATCTGAATCACCATAACAAGTTCTACATTTTGATACCAAGTCATTTGACATGCACTTTATCCTATTCCAGAATTGAGGAATCGCCAGATCCAACTTTAACCACGCCCATTACATACATGTAGTTTCATTGTGACGTCACAGTTAAAATCATGTTTGACTGGGCATTTATTTATGAGGTCATGATGAAAAAGTGTGCCAAAAGGTGTGATGTTGGGCATTTGACGATCAGTCAGTTGTTGCCAGGGGAGGGGGTATTATTCCAGTTCATGGACATGTAACTAGTGTTTATACTGAATTGACATAAAAAAATGGTGGCATCAAAAAGGTTCAAGTTGCCATCTGTAAATGAAGTAAATGAGAAGAGAATGCTGATAAAATTAAAAGAAACTGTCAATTCTAGAAAAACAGACATTCAAAGTGAATGGTCATCGATTGGGTCAATTCGTTTTCAGTTCTGTTAGTGACCCAATACAGGACGATATGTGGTCACAAGTGACCATGTACAATATGTATGAGATTATAAACTAACTAGATAACTAATAATGTATGTATCTATTTATAGCTTGAGAAATGAACAACAATTTATCCAGAATCATTAAGTTGAACTGTCTAAGTTAGATGTTAAAAGTACAATATAAAGACCTGGTCTTTATTTGCCGAACATTTATTTTGCATACAGATCACTTGAGCTTATTGACAAATTTGTTTTACAGGGACGATATATTTATGGCAAGGGAAGTAACTCTGGCTGACATTAAATTTGAACAAGCCTCCGTGTTATACAATATTGGATCCCTACATTCAGTTTTGGGTGCCATGGAAACAAGACAGAATGCTGATGTAAGAATATGTATAATATTATATGTATTTTTCTCTATGTTTTTTAGGGTGTTGCATTCATACAGGTGCCCTACTTAAATTATGTCTCCATCAGTCTGTCTATCCATTTGTCAACAGGGGTTGGCTTGGTGTAGTGGCTAAATGCTTGGCTTCTGCACCGATAATAAAGGTTTGATTCTTGTGTTGCCCCACTATGTTTGAGAGGTTGGTTACCTCCTGCTTTTGTATAGTGATATAACTGAAAAATTGTCGAAAGCGACGTAAAATACCAGTCAACCAACCAACCATTTGTCAACATTTTGGTTGTGATTATTTGAAAGGTGTTGAACCTGCCGATACAGGTTTTGTATTTGACATAAAAGTGCAGAATGATGGGTAGAATAGATTGCAAAACAAAGGACAAAAGGTCAGAGTCTAACAGCTGGTCCTGTCATGACATGGCTAATTTTCCGGTTAAAGATCTAAGTCATTGCATCATTACATCCTTATTCAGTTTGTGAGTTTGTAGTCAGATTTCCGTTGATGATAGAAAAATTAACAGACACTAATAACTAGTATTATGTAATTTTAAGTACAAAAAATATATATAGTGTAGAAGGAAACTGCTTGTGTAGTGATAAAACTTTGACTTCCTTTTTGAAAAGGAAATGAAAGTGAACAAGATTGAAGAATATGCAACTTGAATGACAAAAACAAATAGTAATTACCGGTATACCTCTTTATTTTTAAGCATTGGTTCATATTATACTTATTGTCTCATAAATGAGTGGTGATACTTGTGGTATAGGGTGTCCACAGTCTTTGGTTCATATTATGCTTATCGTCTCATAAATGAGTAGTGATACTTGTGGTATAGGGTGTCCACAGTCTTTGGTTCATATTATACTTATCGTCTCATAAATGAGTAGTGATACTTGTGGTATAGGGTGTCCACAGTCTTTGGTTCATATTATACTTATCGTCTCATAAATGAGTAGTGATACTTGTGGTATAGGGTGTCCACAGTCTTTGGTTCATATTATACTTATCGTCTCATAAATGAGTAGTGATACTTGTGGGATAGGGTGTCCACAGTCTCTGGTTCATATTATACTTATCATCTCATAAATGAGTAGTGATACTTGTGGCATAGGGTGTCCACAGTCTCTGGTTCATATTATGCTTATCGTCTCATAAATGAGTAGTGATACTTGTGGGATAGGGTGTCCACAGTCTTTGGTTCATATTATACTTATCGTCTCATAAATGAGTAATGATACTTGTGGTATAGGGTGTCCACAGTCTTTGGTTCATATTATGCTTATCGTCTCATAAATGAGTAGTGATACTTGTGGTATAGGGTGTCCACCGTCTTTGCAAAATTTTATTTTGAGTGATGATTGGTGGGTTGGTTGATGGAGTTTTCAACAGTTTCAACAATTTTTCAGTTATACCGAGACATAGAAGCAGGAGATAACCAACCTCTTAATTGTTGTGGCACAATCTGGGAATCAAACCTGGATCGTCGGCACCGCAAGCCAAGTACTTAATCACTACACCAAGCCTGCCCCTTATAGTGATGAAGAGACAAATGAGTTGCATCATGCATAAAAGAGTTTTTTTTCAGTGTTTCAGGGGTTTCCTGTTAACAACACCTTTTTTTCTGTTATATGTTGTTACAATGAAGTTTACTGCATTTTGATACATCAAATGTTTTTAATATTTACTCTCATAGTTTGATATACATGAAAATGATATACATGTATTTTATATTATATACTGAATAATAATAAAATGAATGGTCTATATACTGACAACTTTGTAGTCTTGTTTACGCAAGCACAGATTCCTTCAAGTTATTGAGAATTTACTATAATTACATGTCTGACAATGTACAGTCCAGCATCTAGCATCATTTTTAAAAAGTGTCAAATTGTTTTTTATTGAGAGAATTTAAATATTTGAGGTGATTTTTAAGAACCTCTTTAAATCACCTTAATTCACCACTATAGATTATCATTAATTTTGTAATTTTTCCACCTGCCACAGTAGGCCACATCCAAGTGTAAATTGAAGAATTGCACAATACACTGTGTTTTGTATTGACGATAGATACATATTTTCATTACAGGGTATGAAAGTGGCCTGCACCCATTTCCAGTGTGCCACCTGGGCATATGAATACTTGCGTGATCACTTTGGCTCGGCCATGATGAGCCATGACTTTTCACATGACCTTTTGACTTTTCATATGAACCTTATGTTAGTAAGTACCTGATACCTAAACTTAAAAGGTTTCATGAGGACGGCAAGGGGATCAGTGTGGTGGTCTGTTTTGAAACTTTGTCTATTGAAGCAGGAAAGTAGGCTAGAGAAGTTTCATAATGTCCTCGGATCGTTAAATCGGGTGCATATTGTTTTTATCCTATCTTTTTGTTTGTTTGTCTGTCTGTTGTCAACTTTAACCTTGGCTATTACTTTTGAACTGTGAAAGATAAAGACTTCATATTTGATATGCATACTAAACTAATAAAGCCCTTTTCAATGACACCAAAGTCGATGACCTTTTGACCTTGACAATGACCGTCATGTAAAAAATAATTTTTTGGACTTTGGTGCCGCTGAGGACATTAGTGATTCACAAAAACAGCTTGTTCAAATGTGAAGGACTATTAAGAATTGGAGTGGTTTGTTTTGAATCTTGATATATTTGAACAAAAGGTGAAACCTAATGCAAAGGGGTCTATTATTAAGCTTGCTCGGGACTGTCAGTCATCTATGTTACAATCTTCACTGCCTATTTTCGAGGAAAAGATGAAACAAAGATGTTGGTTTTCAAAATTGGCATACGTTTGTTGCATTCTTGAAAATTTGTCGCACTTTAGATCAAAGTATCACAAAAACTTCAAGAATGATTGATGGATTGATTTTTGTTTAACGTCACACCACGAATATTTCACGTATATGGTGATGGCATCTGCCTGATACGGGGCATACAAATTTTGACCTTTGCAAGGGACCCACCCAAAGCAGTGAGGGATCTTTAACGTGCCATGCATACCACAACATGGGGCCTCGATTTTTACTGTCTCATCTGAAAGACAGGACACCGGCATGACCAGAGCGGGAATCGAACCCCGGCCTCCCGATCAGGAGTCCAGCATGATACCACTAAGCCATGCCGGCTTACTTCAAGAATGAGATCGGCATTGTGAGCTATGTTGCCATTATTTAAGAAAGAATGTCTAGAAATGATCAGCAGATTTGTTTTAGGTTCTCCAGTGGTTTTTAAATACTCTGTTTGTGACAATCAGGGTCATCAGAGGTTTTATACAGTGGGATAGTCAACATGCTTACATAATGATGAAAAAGATAAAAAAAAAATTTATATGAAGAAATTATATTGTTATTAGATTAAAACATTTTGGATGCTAAAACATTGGATCAGTAATGTTCTTAAAAACCCAAATTTTATAGTGAAGTCTCATTATTTTACATGGTACATGTATTTTCAATGTTTCGTTCTTGTTTTAATAAGATTACTTGTCTTAATCATTTAATTATATGTGTCTAAATGATGTAAGATGATGAAATGTTGAGAATACCGAGCAGTAGTGGGCCATGTTGGCTAGAGTATTATGGGAATTTTTACCTCTGTCAAGTCAGTCTTCAAATTTCACTGAGGACAAGTTTGGATATTTGTTAGTGCTCCAGCTGAAGTTGCATGGAATCTGTTAAATATTCTGATCTCCTCTGTCAGTAGACACTTAACTGTTAGCAAACCTTGAGAAGTAACAAACTGAAGAATTTATTGTGCTTATATAATTCCCTCTAGGCACAAGCTCAGGAATGTATCTTAGAGAAGTCCATGATTGATAGTCGGAAAAGCTCCATAACAGCCAAGGTGGCCATACAGATTGTGGAATTCTATAACGCAGCGTTCAAGGCCCTGGAACCAGCGCATAAAGATAACATTGTTAGCTCCAGGAGGTATAAGGTGAGAAAGTATTATAATTTTATTTTAAAAAATATAAATGGTCAGTGAAGGAAAAAGTAAGTCAAAACTGAGGGAATAACGGCTTTACTGTGGTATGAGCTTTGGTAGTCTGGAACTAGAGATTTCTTGGCCTCTTAATATTAGGTACTATAGTAAAGGAATAATTCTGAATAAGTCTGATATATATTAAAAATAATGTGAAATAGACCTTGCCTAAAATCCCCTTTTTTGTTGTAGGACTGGAAAAGGAGAATGGAATTGAAGGTGCTGTTTTATACATGTATAACATATTTCTATATGGGCAAGCAGTCGGAGGAACAACAGAAGTGGGGGGAGTGTCTGGCGTACTATACTCAGGCCAATGTTAAACTTCAAGAGTGCCTCAAGATGGGCAAGGTATTTCAGATGCACTTTGTATTATCTTCTGAATTTTATGGAAGAGTGGTTGCATGCTGCGCATGTGAAAGGGTCGACAAGCCTTGCTTGGATTCTTGTCATGGATCTTATTCAACCAATCAATTTTGGAAACTGTTCCTTGGCAGTAAAAAGTTGCTTTGTAAAATTTTATTTGAAAGAGTTTAATATATTGATTTTTAAATCTGAAGTGATCAAATGTAAATTTGTTTAGTAGTTTAACAAGCACAAATTAAACCCATTGATACCTCTTAAAGTGTCTTGAAATGCACAGTGATCAATCAAGCTAAAAGTAGGTACTTTGAGTTCCTTGTGAATCTCATCCAAACTTTGATGCGAAAGGTCATGTTTTGTTATTTATTTCCACAAAATTATATTTATACATGTATGTCTAAACATTCTCCAAGTATTAGTTCATATATCAAAGTTATTATCAGAACGGCTTGGTATTCATTTTTCTTGAGAATTCCTGCCTGTCATGAGACATGACTTTTCCACTGTATTAGTATGTCATCAGTTAGAGTCTCCCCATGGACTCTTGATCAAGTGTCCATTGTTTATCTATTAATAGATCACTAGTTGAAGTCTCCTCGTGGATTCTTGATCAAGTGTCCATTGTTGATCTATTAATAGATCACTAGTTGAAGTCTCCTCATGGATTCTTGATCAAGTGTTCATTGTGGTTATCTATTAATAGATCACTAGTTGAAGTCTCCCCATGGACTCTTGATCAAGTGTCCATTGTTGATCTATTAATAGATCACTAGATGGAGTCTCCCCATGCACTCTTGATCAAGTGTCCATTGTTGATCTATTAATAGATCACTAGGTGAAGTCTCCTCATGGACTCTTGATCAAGTGTCCATTGTTTATCTATTGACAGATCACTAGATGGATTCTGCTCTTGGACTCTTGATCAAGTGTCCATTGTTGATCTATTAATAGATCACTAGTTGAAGTCTCCTCATGGATTCTTGATCAAGTATCCATTCTTTGTCTATTAATAGAACACTAGTTGGAGTCTCCTCATGGATTCTTGATCAAGTGTCCATTGTTGATCTATTAATAGATCACTAGTTGAAGTCTCCTCATGGATTCTTGATCAAGTGTCCATTGTTTGTCTATTGATAGATCACTAGTTGGAGTCTCCTCATCGATTCTTGATCAAGTATCCATTGTTTATCTATTAATAGATCCCTAGTTGAAGTCTCCTCATGGATTCTTGATCAAGTGTCCATTGTTTATCTATTAATAGATCACTAGTTGAAGTCTCCTCATGGATTCTTGATCAAGTGTCCATTGTTTATCTATTAATAGATCACTAGTTGAAGTCTCCTCATGGATTCTTGATCAAGTATCCATTCTTTGTCTATTAATAGAACACTAGTTGGAGTCTCCTCATGGATTCTTGATCAAGTGTCCATTGTTGATCTATTAATAGATCACTAGTTGAAGTCTCCTCATGGATTCTTGATCAAGTATCCATTCTTTGTCTATTAATAGAACACTAGTTGGAGTCTCCTCATGGATTCTTGATCAAGTGTCCATTGTTGATCTATTAATAGATCACTAGTTGAAGTCTCCTCATGGATTCTTGATCAAGTGTCCATTGTTTGTCTATTGATAGATCACTAGTTGAAGTCTCCTCATGGATTCTTGATCAAGTGTCCATTGTTTATCTATTAATAGATCACTATTTGAAATCTCCTCATGGATTCTTGATCAAGTATCCATTGTTTACCGGTATCTATTAATAGATTACTAGTTGGAGCTCCTCATGGATTCTTGATCAAGTGTCCATTGTTTATCTATTAATAGATCACTAGTTGAAGTCTCCTCATGGATTCTTGATCAAGTGTTTATTGATTATCTAACTGCAAGTTTTTATCGTCTTTAGGCAACTTGTAGTTATTTAGGTTTCTTTACCAATACATATTGCTGTAAACTTACTCTTACATAGGAATGAAAATATTTGTACTAAATTTCAAGTAATAAAATCTAGAAATAAATCAAACAAGGACATAGTATGTTAAAATTCATCATACATACATGTATTTTAAGTATTTACTGCTTAAATTTATCAGTACATGTATTACATTCATGTTCCTTGTAAATTGTATTCTCTGCTTCAGAATGAGACATCAGATATTCAAGAGTCCCTTAGATTTGCAAATGATGTTGTCCAAGGGAAGTAAGTACATTATATAATTTATAAATCAAGAGGTTGTATATTGTTGCTTGTTGCAGGTTTGGATCAGAGAATTAATTTATAGCAATTAGATTAAAATTTGTAGGTAAATGATTTCTCTTTTTGCCCAGATTGCAAAGCAATTCTGGTCTTTAGATTGGTGATATCTGTCAGTCAACATTTTGGTTAAAGTTTCTGATTGAAGCAAAACTTCAGCAACTAAGAGGAGTATAAACATAATACTTTGTATATAGATTCCTCATGATCAGAGCTTTCACATTATGCCATGATTTTTTACCTAGTGACCTTGACCTTGGTCTTTGACCTACTTTTAAGAAACTTTAGCTTTGGCAATATCTTTTGAATCAATAGGGATAAGGCTTTGATACTTTATACATAGGTTCTTTATGAAGAGTGTTCTCAATTCATACCATGATTTTGACCTTTACCTTGTTTCGAATTTGCTTTGCAATCTGACCACACCTTCTGTAGCGGTTTCATGACACTATACACAATATTGTCTTTATCCCATGGACTATGGAGATATAGTTTACCCTTCAGTACTTCTTTGTTTTTTACTTTCATGTTTACTTTAGTATCTTTTAAAGGGATTTAGTTGCTCCCCTTAAAATACACACAGTATTATTGTGTTGACTATGTAGGTAGTGTTTTGACTGCAGTATACACATGCTTAATTCTGATAGTGTGTTTCAAAAACCATAACGAATGCATCTTTTCCTTATTAAGAGTGCCCCACATGCTCTATAAAAAATAATGTTTTTGTTCGTCCGTTTGGTTATCTCAAAAGAATGATGTAATATATAGATTTGAGAATCACAGATTAAAGATCAAGGTCAAATTACAGGGTCCTTTAGGATTTTGTCAGTTTTCTAATTTTATACAACTTGAATAAAAGATAAGAGTACACCATCTTGTGAAAGCCACGGGGTAGATCATACCTCACAAACTTCATGGGGCAATACACAATCCGAGTACACACACAAGTATGTTGCACATATGTAACAAGATGATTTTGGTCATGTGCATTAAGTTATTGTTTTCTCTTTTAGGTACAATTCGGCTAAGAAAGACAACGATTTCGTTTATCATGAGAAAGTGCCAGCATTTGACACTCTGCCAGAGATCAAAGGTCGTATAAAATCTGTACAATATCTATTTTCTTATCCATTCCATTATTTTTCACTTCAGTCTTCAACTCCTAATTCCTTCCACACTCAAGAGTGAATAAAAATTTATATTTTGAAAATTTAATATAACTCATGCTTTTGCAAGTTGAAATGTAAATTTCTCACAGTCATATGAATTTTCCAGTAGATAGATTTCAATATTGGCATGCTTGCGGGTTTGTAATGACACTGCAGTCTAAGTATAAGAAAATTCACTTAAGAATGAAGTCTCTATGTATAAGAAGAATCACTATTAAGAACAATGTTCTTATATGAAAAAAGAGTTGTCTTTCATATCAGAGAGATACACAACCTTAGTTTGACTGTATGTTAGTACCTAGTATAATAGTGTAAATAATAACAACCAACTGCCTGTCCTTAGCTCGTGATATACAAAATTTTAAAATGTGGCATCAAACAATTGACCCATCGCTTTCATGGAATATTTATTGAATTTTGTGACGTCACAATACACTTTCAATGTTTATTCGAGGTGTAAAGTATTGTGATGTCATCTGATTTAATAATTTTTCACGCATAAATGGAGGGTCACTCTTATGTTGAATGACTTATCATTTATATGTTTATTACACATAGGTGCTTCGTTGGTGAAGGGAATTCCATTTAATCCAAATGATCCAGAAATTTCGGGTCCAGATATTTTCCAGAAACTTGTCCCTATGAAAGCCCATGAGGCTTCTTCGCTGTACAGGTGAGATTTTTTCATTGTGTAGGGTGAGTTTTTAAATTGCTAATGGTATGTCCTACAGTTGTAAGACTCAGATCTTGGTACAGTAAAGGAGATTGATTTTCAAACATAATCAAGAGGTGAAAAGGGATTTGGATATCCAAATACATTTTTATTGACTGGATTGCAAAGCAGTTCAGGTCTATGAATTGGCGAAAACCGTTTGTCTGTCGTACCGTCCGTCTGTCCGTACGGCGTCAACATTTTGCGTTTAGCATTTGCGTTAAGCTTGGTTTCTGTCATACCCTAAAGGGTACTTATGTCAAAGTTGGTAGGTTTGTAGATACTTGAATGTTCTATCCAACCAATATAAAAATTTAGTGACCTTGACCTTGACTTTACGCTTCAGTGAACACACACTGTTTTTTGCCTTTAGTGTGACCACTTGCATACATGTATTGTTAATGTTATTGCAAAGCAATTCCGGTCTATGAATTGGCGAAAACCGTCTGTCCGTTGGTCTGTCTATCCGTCCGTCAGTCCGCCCGCACGGTGTTAACATTTTGTTTTTTTTTAGTTGCGTTTAGCTTGGTTTTTTTCATACCCTAAAGGGTACTTATGTCAAAGTTGGTAGGTTTGTAGATACTTGAATGTTCAATCCAACCAATACAAAAATTTAGTGACCTTGACCTTGACTTGACGCTTCAGTGAACACACACTGTTTTTTGCCTGTAGGGTGACCACTTGCATACATATATTGTTAATGTTAATACAAAGCAATTCTGTCTATAAATTGGCAAAATCGGTCTGTCCGTCTCTCTGTCTGTGGTCATACTGTCCTTGATGGTTTCTCGTTATTCTTTATTCTAGACATCTGCATTTTGATTCTTTAAATTGAAATCTTTGCATGTCTCTGTCCCTAGTTAAAATTAATCGTGCAATATGTGTTAAATATAATATAGGACAAATATTTTTGAAAGTTGTAGGAATATGTCAAAGTAAACGAAGCAAATTTAAATTGAATTGTTTTCTTAGATTACAATATCATGTCATAGCGCAGTCTGTATTATTAAACTTGTGAATTGTTTTTAAATCCAGTGTGGCTTATTGGATGAGGTGCGCGGTTTATGACCTAAAGGTTCCAGGTTCGACTCTTCTGAGCACACTGGTGTTCTGTCTTTTGGATGAGACAGTATAAACCAAGGTTCAAATGATCGAGAGGTCCCGTGTTCGACTCCCGCCCTGGGCACACCTGTGTTCTGTCTTTTGGATGAGACAGTAAAAACCGAGGTCCTGTGTCACGGTAGATGTGGCATATAGAAGATCCCTCACTGCGTCGGGTGGGTCCGTTGCAAAGGTCTGAATTTGTATGCAATGCATCAGGCAGATACTGTCACCATGTACGTGAAATAATCGTGGAGTGATGGAAAACAATAATCAGTCAATCAATGTCAATTGTTTTATAGTGAAGAGAAGGCAAAGCTCCTGAGACAAGTCTGTGGAGAAATAGAAGATAAGAATACACAATTAGTGTAAGTAAAATGGAATTCCAAAATTTTGTTGAGAGAGGTAGAGTATTAGACTAAGCACAGTGGTAAAAGTATTTGGTATGGAGTGTAGCTATCCAATTTTGATCTCCAGATTCCACCCTATATTTGATTATCTCCTGCTTCAGTTTTAAGGTAAAGCTTAAACAAGGTTAGCAATTAAACTTAAACTCTAATCAAAACAGATCAAATAAAATTTTCCCCCAGGAGGCTGTTGTTCTCGTTGAATGTGTTCTTATGGTTTGTAATGATAGCATGGATTTTACGTGGTTTAGGATTTGGTAAAGGTCAGGTGGATGAAAAATTAGGAAAAGAGTGTTTTTTTTATTTATTATCTATCAGATCAATCATTTTATAATGTATATTTCAGATAGGTAATACTGATATAAAAATAAAATGAAATAATGAACGTTATGCTGATAGTTTTCCATGGTATTATTTCATTGATTAAAAATTTTTCTGATAAAAAGTTAATAAATGTGTGAGTAACATTCCAGTTAGTTCTCATAATTGTATAATCATTTATATATCTGAGTTCTGCATCTTATTTGGCATCGATATCTTTTATGACTTGTAGACAATTTATGACCTCTCTAAACCTTGATCCTGCGAAGTTGAACTACGAACCGGAGAAGTTACCTCAGCAGTTACTGGAGAAATGTGCTGCAGTCTCTGTCAAACCTAATGCAATTAAAGACCTTGTGGATGCCATGGGAGGTAAGACCATAACATACTACAAGAAACAAATTCTATTTTGTCGTATATCTAAGAAAAGCATTAATTCAAGTAAAGTCAACTGTCGATATCTCTGACCAAAGGGTCCTTGCAAAACTTACAGTTTAAGTTAAGAGGAGTTTAAATTAAGGATGTAGATTTCTGTAAAAAAAACCCATAAAATTGGCCAATCTTTTTCGTGGAATATTTACTGAATTTCATGATGTCACAGTAAATTTTCAATGTTTGTCCAAGGTTTAGAGTATTGTGACATCATCTGATTTAACAGCTTTTGCTCATAAATGGAAGGGTCATTTGGGACATTGAAATTAGTTTGAATGAAAGAGACATTCGAGCTGTCTGGGTTTGAGTTACTGTAGAGTCAACTATGTATGAATAAAAACTCTCGAAAGATTTTTAAGCTTTAAAGATTTTTAATATAATGTGTCAAGAATGTATTCCAAGTGAGAAAATCACGAAGCAGTGTCACACAAAACATAAATAATATACAATTGGCAGAAAGAACATAATGAAATAAAATAAAGAATGATAAGAAGTACTTACTGTAGGCTTAATTTACCAGCAATAGACCTTTTTCCCATTGATCTCATATTTCATTCCATGCCAGACGTAAGATAATTTGCCTTAAAAATTTACATCATTTTAATCTGTCGTCACTATGCTAGCATTAATGTCATAATGAATATCCTGGCAAAAAGTAGTATATCCGGCACTAGACCCCTTACATCATGTAAAATGGGAAAAACATCTATTAACATGATATTGTATATTGTTGTGTTATTTTTTCCAGCTGTCTCTAGTGTTGCCACGGATGTGGATCTAGCTATAAAGGAGATCAAGGATCTGCTGGAGATGGAGGATGCTGAGGAACAGAAGTTCCAGGTACACCATTATATACCCTGGAATACACCAACTCTCATTTGTAGCTACCTTTATTTATGTCCCAGGTCTGAAAGATCGGCGACATCTAGTGTTTTGTTCATCCATCTGTCTGTTTGTCTGTTCATTTGTTTTTTTTCCATCCATTTGTCTGTCCATTTGTTTGTATGTAATTTCATCCCGCTTGAAGAAAGATTCAATACCCTCTTTATCCTGAACACTAAACTTGGCAAAATTCAACTAAAGACAAATTTTTTGGAACTGGGGGCATTTGTGTTTTTCAATATTTCTTTCTGTGAACTTCATGTATACAAAAGATGATAGGGTTTATAGTTCCTGAATGCTATTGTAGTGCATGCACAATAATGGCGGAGCTTGTACATTCAGTTGCTATGTATGATTATCTCTTGTCATTACTAGTACAAAAATTCAGTTTTCTACTTAAATTGTTTGTAGTTTAACTGATCTTCTTCATGCATCCATCACTTCCTATGCTGAAACCCCCCCCCCCCATCTTCCTGTTATTAATACACTGGCTACAATTTATTAATTTGAAAATTCCTGTTCAATATGCACATCTTCATAATGTTATCTTTCATTATACTAAATTTCATCAAAATTCACCAAAGAGTGTAGGAGGAGTTGCAAAGATAAGGTATTTTGCATAGAAAAATCTAAGTCCGAAGGTCATAACTCATGTAAATTTTTTTGGGACAGCATTACCCTTCCAATACATACATAATATAATACGCCCACATTTTATACATTATCGAATGATTAATTGTACACTCAGTAAACCTTCAGTACAAAATGTTTTGTGTTTTAGGATTTCCAGCATATAATCGGTGATTTACAGGTCACAAATTGAGTTCTTGGATGACGTGTTAGCAAAGTCCAAAAAGAGCTATTTGCCACTTGTAAATCACCAATTTTCATGTCAGAAATTTGAAAACACAAGCACGTTATCCCCATGCTAATGCAAACTGTGTACATTGCAGTTTAGAAATCTACCGTACAGATATGCAGATCAAACAGCTGATTCTGCCGATTTACATAATATGTATATTATTCATGTGCATTACAAAGTACTTCGCATTTTGCAATAAACGTCTTACATGAATGAAAAAAAAGTATGATTGAACTGAGACAGTATTGTCCATTTTGAAAATGATGATCATCGTTAGGTTGCTCTCCATAACATCTGTGTTGTCTGCATGCTTGTCTTAATCCATCTCCATGAAAAGTATGTAGATAGCCTAGGATAAAAACTCATCATCCCTCTCAGAGTCTACTGTATGTTTGAACTTTCCTGTACACTAAATCCAACTCAAGATTTCGGTATTGTAAAAATATCGTGGTGGATCCACTAAAGTTTGACCCGGCGTGTACTCAAGATCTGCCATATTGTTACATTGACAGCTTCTGTAACGCATTTTAATACAGATTTAAAATTAACGGCATATAATAGAGTATTTATATGCCTCAAATTTACTTTCATCATCCAATAAATTTTCGTGTTACTTATATGTTTGCATTAGAATTTTAATATTTTTCTGGTTTCTACAGGAACAGTTTGGCAAACGTGATATCAATCCAACATTTGATGAAATAAGAAAAGAATTTTGTCGATTTGAAGAAGGTCATAAGAAGGGTAGTCAGTCCAACTCTGACCTTCACAAGGCAATGAATACCCATATAACTAACCTGCGACTTTTAGGAGGCTCTATAGAGGCTATCACTAATGCACTACCTTCCATAACTAAAGGAGTAGGTAAGAAAAGATTGAAGTGCACTTTCTTCTGATAAAAAGTTACCAAAAATGGTGGAAAATTTTAGTTTCTGGATTTTACAGTTAAATTAGTCTCTGGCCTTTATGTTTGTGTTAGACTCTGGAATTTATATTTAAATTAGGCTCTGGATTTTACGTGTAAATTAGTCTCTGAATTTTACGTTTAAATTACTCACTGGATTTTACATTTAAATTAGGCTCTGAATTTTACATTTAAATTATTCTCTGGATTTTACATTTGAATTAGTCTTTGGAATTTACATTTGATTTATCTCTGGATTTTATGTTTAAATTAGTCTCTGGATTTTATGTTTAATTTAGTCTCTGAATTTTACGTTTTAAAATCTAGCAATCATTACGTAACCTTCACACTCTTTGTTATCCACATCCAAATAAAACAAGAACAGATAAATCAATTATTAAGGTGTGGTATATACCAATAGAAAAGATGCTTGTAGGTAACATAAAGTTGATACATTTCATGAACCTTAACTGCAAATTATGAAAATAATGGAATGATGCGAAGAATTTATTTCTTTTTTAGACCCTGAGGATGAGGTAGTTGTTCAGAATCTTCGACGTCTTCTTTCGAAAGTAGATGAGATGAAAGAACAGCGGAATTCTTTGGAGAGTCAGCTCCGATCCCAAGTACAAGCTGATGACATCACAAGTGCTATTGTTACCCAGGAAACCACAAATAAACAGGTATTGATTCAAACGTTGAAAATGACATTTATAATAATAGATTAAGGTTGTTTTACACTGTAGTGATCAGATTGTCTAAGGGTCTGTCGAACAAGTTGCGATTTCCTGCCCTCACTGTTTGAGTGAAACACTCTTGATGTGAAATAAAACCACAAACACACACATATACATGTACATGTATAAATAAATTACATGTACCTCTCTTTAAAGCTTTTCATATTTTCTCAGTTATAAATGAAGCCGGTGTGGCACAATGGATGAGGTGCTGGGCTTGTGACTGAGAGGTCTCAGGTTCAACTCCCACCAAGGGCACAGGAGTGTACCGTCGTCCAGATGAGACAGTAAAAGCCGAGGTCCAGTGTCATGGTAGGCGTGGCACGTAAAAGATCCCTCACTGCTTCGGATATGTCTGTTGCAAAGGTGTAAATTTCTAAGCAATGCGTCAAGCAGATACCGTCACCACTTATGTGAAATAATCGCAGAGTGATGTAACAAAAAATCATCAGTCTTGGCGATATCGGCAATTGTACAGTCAAATTTCTGTAACTCAAAGTATAAGGGAGCTTAAGAATCATTCGGAGTTTCGGTAGATTTGAATATTTGAAGTTTCCCTGTTATTAATGAAATGAATAGAAAGATTGTCAGGATTGTGTGATTGCATGATTACTTTGAGCTTCCAGTGGTTTTTGAGTTCTCAACATTTGAATTATTGAAGTTCAATTGTTATTCGTGTATACTGGTATGTTTAAAACCTGTTGAAACCTTATGAAGCCACATTTATCAAGTTGATACCTTTCTTTCTCCCTTTGTTGTTAATATAAGACTGTTTTATTCTACATATATTAAACCAGAAAAAAACAATTAGACATTTATATGATGTATTTTGCAGGCCATGTTTGAAAAAGAATTGCAGAAACATGAGAAGACTATAGGTTTCATTAAACAAAATCTGTCTGCACAAGAGAACATCCTGAAAGCTCTTACAGATGCTAACGCTAAATACGCAACAATACGACAAGCAACAGGGCAAACAACAGCAAGGTACTATTTACAGACACAACTTGGAATGCTGCAGGGTTCAGTTCAAGTTAATCTTTGGTTCTTTGAATTAACCATATCATATTCCACTAAAGTTTTTGTGTTTATAGCTATAAGTGAAGTAAATAATACGCCTTTCTCTTGATTGGATCTTTTCTTTATACAGAGTTGTTTTTCCATTTGAGAAGGTATTTCACGTCAAAGCACTGTGAAGTCAAGCAGTTCTATAAAAACCGGTGTAAAATTACAGGAAATGATACGGAAATTGTATGATGTCACAATGGTTTGACGTCAGATACCTGCTCATTTGGGAAAAATGGGATCAAAAGATTCAATAAATTGACTTTCGAGTGACTAAGGGAGCTACTTCAAGTAATTAGGAGGTTAACTTAAAAATTTTAATGGAATTTTAGAAATAAGTTCAGGTTTTCTTGAAGTTTTGTGTTATCTTCATATTTCATTGATGTTAGAAATTGTTCAACTTTGACTTATCTTGATTTGAAAGAAGAATATGGTCGTCTGTATGTGCACATCTATATCTTATTTTAGATTTGGCGATAGGTATAATCCAGGGTTTTTGAAAAGTTGTTTCCTTTGTCAGACATTTGGCCTGACAACACATGGATTTGTAGGAGACTGTAGATTTATTTATTGACCTAAATTATTTAATGGTTGGTTGAGTGTTTTATTGTTGTTGTATGTTGTGTTCAAAAAAATGTTTACTCATATTATAATGTGGAGGCAGGTGGGAACTAGTGCAGTTTGGAATAAAATTTGGATAACCTACATTGTAAGTCAAGCATTAAGCCTGCCCCAATTTTTTTGTTGACAACTTGGCTTCATACTATACAGCATGTAGTATTTCATTCATTGTGAAGTTAGAAATTTCTGTGCGGGGCATCAGGTAGATTCTGTCTCTGTATCATAGGAGAAATTTTGACATTATGTAAAAAGAAAAGCAATTTCTTGTTTTCATTTTTGACAAAATTTCATGATCATTTGATATTTTTGGCCAGGGATCTGCTATATACATGTATTATATGAAGTTTAATTGTTAAACTAGTGCTGTCGTTGGTTAATGCAATTGTAATTTTTCTTATCTTACAATTTACTGATAAGCGAGTGATGCTTTTTCAGCTGATTGTACTTCAGTTGGCGAAATTAATAAAACCTGCTTTAAATTTTTTTTAAACTCTGAAAACCACATTTATGTGTTTCATGAAAAAAAAATTGTTAATATGATTATTATAACTATATTTTTGTCATTTACTTTACAGACGTGAAGCAATGATAGCAGATTTGATAAACTCTTACGATGTCTATGAAGACTTGCTGACCAAATCACAGAAAGGTCTTGATTTCTATAAAAAACTGGAGGGTAATGTTACTCGACTACTATCCAGATGTAGAGACCTATGTCAGAGAAAACAACAAGAACGACAAGCATTTCTGGACAAATATAAACCCAAAGGTACAGAGAATAAGCTGGCTAAGAGAAAGTAAAAGTACTTGTAACACAAGAAAAACTTTTTTATGCTCCTGTATCGATAGATCAGAGGCACATTGTGACCTGTCTACCTGCTTGTTCGACTTTTTGTTTGCCTGTTTGTTGCAAACTTTAATCTTCGCAATAACTTTTGAGTTGTGAGAGATAGAGACCTTATATTATTAAATTAAATTATACTTCACTAATAAAGCCCTTTCAAATTACATAAGGTCATTGACCTCGTGACCTTTGACCTACATTTCAAAATCTGCCTTACTAGTATTTAGTCTTTGTGCCTACAACTTTTGAATTATGAGAAATAGAGACTTCATATATAGCATACATATTTCACTGATATAGCCCTTTTAAATTACGCCAATATCATTTACCTTATTTTGACCTATGCAGTGATTCCACACCCCAGGCATTGAACAATTTTTTCTTTCATGTTAATATCTTCTGACACACAGGAAATGGGTTTTTACTTTCTCACCATGCCTCTGATAGCTTGAATCCATTGTATTTGATTACATCAAGTGTTGCGTATGCTCATCTTATTTATATATACATGTACATCAATTTACATGTAATACATGCCGGTAGTTCACAATATATGTACAAAATCCATTTTCTGAGGAGGGATTCTGTCAAAGGCCAGTGCTTTTTATGCTTAAAGAAAAGTGAGAAGGTCTATCATTCTGCTGCTAACAAAAAATTGCTAATTTTCTCTTCATAATTAAGTTTCTTTTAAGATAAGTAGGGTTCACTTACCAGATCTGTTGTTCTAAACTTGGGCAGATTTTCTGCCCCACTGGAGAACAAAAGAATGCTGTATATAAAAGCATGAGTCAAAACGGTCAATCAGTAGTCACAATCTTAATATGTACTAAACTTACACAAAATTTGGACTTCAGTTTGATCTGACTTTGATCTGAGTTTGAATTATCTACCTTTACATTTTCCATAGAACTGGCTGACGTCACAATGGTTTGACGTTAAATACCTGTTCAAACGGGAAATAACTCTGTATAATGAAAAGACCCAATAAGTATGATTGATTTTAATTATTTTCTTTTCAAGTTGCCCCTCCACCGAGACCTGATGCAGCCAAGCCTGGAAGTAGTATAGAGCCATCTGTTTCTAGTTCACTGGGGTCAATGCATTCTTCACATGGCCAAACTCCACCACTAGATGGTCCTGACCTACCCCCTACACCATCAGATATGACGATCCCATCCATTTTACCTGGATCTCTACCTGCAATTACAGGTAAGGTTAAAGATTCAGTTGTATATATCAATATACAAGTCTGTAGGCTGGTTTCAATGCAGCTGTTCATATTTCCTAGGTCTGGCACCATAAACTGAGAATAAACATAAGTCAAAAATTTCAATTTAATTTATTCCATTATCAAAGGTTCAAATAGATTTTAATGCAGAATGGTTTAATTTTATTTATCAGTAGAATAAAACTAAATAGCATCCAAATCCCAGTTATTAATTCATTGATAAACAGAACAATATGAATTTTGTTACTTAAGTACATGTATGTTCTCAGTTTATGGTGCTGGACCCAGGTATTCAAACTTTTATGGATGTTTTATTTCATGCAAGTACATGGAGTTTTCAAGTATTTAGCTATACCTTTGTCTGAAAAAGTAGATATTCGTTTGTGAAGCCTAATTTAAGACAATAGCATAATTTAGTAAAATGATGCAAATTTATATTTCTTTAAATTTCAAAATATTGCAATAAGCCATGAATAGAGAGTAGATTAGAATATCATTTTTACTTTCAGGTTTTGATGGTCCAAAGTTAAAGGACTATCTGCCTTTTATGAAGCCCAAGACATTCGGTAAGGACCGTAAGAAGCCAGGAGAATCTAGTTCTGTGCCTGGTAGCCATTCTGGATCACCTGTGCATTTACCGCACCAACCAGACACTCCAGAAACGAGAGATGATATCAGTTTACCACAAGGACTAGACGTAAGATCATTATAATGGATGATTTTGTGGTTGCCCAATTTTTGTGATTCATAATTGATTGTTTTATCAAAAATCGCAAATGTTAGAAAATTGCAGAATATTTCTATGCCCATGAGCCAAGCATCAACCTTTCTTCACCAACGATTTGGTTGATTGGTTGATTGGTGTTTTACGTCGCTTTCAACAATATTTCAGTTATATCGCGACATGGAAGCAGGAGGTTACCAACCTCTTAAACATAGTGGCGCAACCCGGGAATCGAACCCGGATCGTCGGCGCCGCAAGCCAAGCGCTTAACCACTACACCAAGCCTGCTCCTCTCCTCACCAATGAAACCGCATCAGTATTGACATAAGTATGTACTATATAATGTATATTGTACGCATGTCCTTACTATAGGAAAATATATATACGTCGAAGATGTTTTTGAGAAGTTATAGTTTCATTCTGTGGTCTCGGGGCAGTTGAAAAATAAAAATATTTGAATGCTTCATTGATGCAATCAAAGGTTGTCCTACTTCAGGAATTACGGGGTACGTTGTTGTTATATTTAATACTCCCTTCCTCCCCATTATAACCTATAATGAGTTTTAGAGTTTTAGACTTCAAGTAAATTAGTAGTTACAATAAAGGCAATACATGTACTGTACCTGTGTTAAAAATAATCATTTTATGAAGAAGTCTCCCTGCTCTTTTTGGCTTGCTGGGACAAAAGTCTGGAGAGGTATTGTCATACCTCGGGCATTGTTGTTGTTGTCGGTAGACAAAAACTTTAACCCTTTATAACTTGTGAACAGCAAGAGATAAGACTTCCATACTTTATATGTGTATTTTTTATGACAAGACTTTTCGTTGGGTACCAAAATTTTTGACCTTATGCCATTGACCTTGACATTTGACCTACTTTTAAAAAACTTTTGTCTTCTCACAACTCTCGTTATTAGTTATACACAAGTGTAATCATCTTGAATGGTATCTTCCTACTGCTACAATAATTTTACCCACTTTCATCATTTGATGTTGGTCGTTAGAACTCAATCCATACTGAGCTTGACAAGGTGACAAGACAAATCCCACTGATTACCTAGTATATGTGTCCAGACTTTTGGATGACATTAAAATGCTATAAGAATGCTGGAGAATTTTGCATTTTCATGTAATACTAATTGAATTATTCCTCCACTGATAGAAATTACAACTTTTCCGGCTTCAGTATATCTCTTGGAGATGTTTTAAAATACCGATTTGCCTAGTATCACAAACAAAATAAAAGACTTCCGGTTTAACTTGTTTCATAACCTTTGTACAACTTTTAACGTCATTTAGTATGACGTCACAATTCAAAGTTTAACGTAATAATGAAAAATCAGGGAAAAGTAGCACCTGTACAACTTCTGACGTCACATATTATGGTGATTAATACTGAAAAAAGCTATCGAACTTTTTATTGCTTATTGTATATATCTTGAGATCGGCGTCATGCATGAGCATAATATTTTGTGAGCGACTCGTTTATGTAGATAGACATATTATATTGAAAAATTGTGATTATTCTAATAGCACTTTAAAAGCTGAGGTCATGTGTCTCGGTAGAAGGCTGCATGTAAGAGATCTTTCACCATTATTTTTGTGGCATTATGCCAAAATTGAGTGCATATAAGTAAAACACTCTTGCTGTGATGTAGAACAGCATGTATCTGTTTACCTGTAGAATGACTGCTAACATTCTGGGGCCTTATTCACAAAGTAACTTAAGTCTAAGTCTGAGAATTGAGGCCTATGGGGTAGCATGTGTCTTAATTCTAAGAATTAATGAAAAGTTTCTGTAAACAGTATATCTGACAAACTATTCACAGACAAACTTTCGACAAATTCTTAGAATAATGACACATAGTATTTTAGGTATCAGTTCTTAGACTTAAGTTTCTTTGTGAATAAGACCTTTGATTGTATCTACAACTTTCACTGTTACTTTAACTTAGTATATTAATCACCAATACTAAGGTTAAGATAATCGTAGAAATGTATTAATCTCTCATTACAGAAGTACATGGGAAGTCCACTGCAGACCTCTTTAGTCCCTGATATCCAAGCCACCAACCAACCACTTCAGAGTTACTATGGTAACATGGGTCCAAGCAGACCTGGACCCCATTCTTACCCCGGACCACTACCTAATTCAGATGCACTGGGAATGCAACCTGGGATTTCTGCGGCTGATATTAGGACATCGTCCCCAGGTGCTATGAATGCTGTTAGACCTGGAATGAATGCCATGAGACCTGGAATGAATGATCCTAGACTATCTGCCAGACCTGACCCTAATTTTTCTGCTAGTATGTCTTCATCACTCCATGACTCTGCATCACAGGTCGGAAAATATCACCCAGTTAGTAGTAACACAGATCTGAGGGAGGTAAACAGAATGCCAGGTGGACAAATTTACGGAAGTAGTCAGTGGATGCCACCACAGGGACAAATTCCTCAACATGACCCTGTCCACCACCCGTCATCTCAAAGGCGTCCCTCCCCATCTCAAAGCCCTCAAATCAACACTGGGCACCCACAACGCCCCTCTCCTTCTCAGAGCCCACAAATCAACACTGGGTACTCACCACATATCTCGCCTTCTCAAAGTCCACAGGTCAATACTGGGTACCAGCCCCATCAGTTGCCATCGCAAAGTTCAAAAGTAGAACCACAAAACTTCAGGAGTTATAGTCCAGGATCTGTTCCTGAATCCAAAAACCCTGGATCCGTACTTACATCTGGAATTCCACCTTCTTCCAGTACAAGTGCTCCTGGACCAATTCCACCATCATCCAGTTTCCCTGGATCTATGCCTAACTCTAGTGCAGCAGGGTTGCCTCAGCAACAACAGGGGTATTACACTCCTGGTCAGCCTTTGACTGGACAGTCCCAAGGTCAGTACAACCAGCTTTCCATGCAGGGACAAAATTGGCAGGATTCAAGACTCAGTCAGCAGCCAGTTTCATCTCAAAGGCAAAGTGAATTATCTGGATGTCAATCAGCTGGTCAGACACCTCAGTTTCAGTCTAACATTTATGCCGTCAATTCTTCACAATCACAAGGACTTCTTTCTCAAGGAGCTGCAAATACTATGGCATCACAAGCTGGTGAGGTAATGGGTCACGGCTTTCCTCAGAATCAGATGTATCAGCAAGTAGGAACCAGCATCATTTCCACTCATCATGCATCGGTTATATCGCCCGCTAATTCAGCGGCTTCGTCCAACCAGCAATACTCACAGATGCCAGCACAGACAGGAGTGTCTAGTATGACTCAAGGAATACCACAACATATTGTCCAGGACATGCAGAGTACACAAAACATCAATCAAGGGCACACTGGTCAAAGTTCCCAACCTATGAATACAGGTCAAGGTCAAAATCAAACTTTTGCTGGTCAAGGTCATGTTCAGAGTGAACATTTGCATAGTGTTATGAACCGTCCTATTCAGAATATGCCTGGACAACAGAGTTTATCCACTCATCCAGGTCTACAGCAGTCCCATGGTCAGCAAATGGAATACCAGCACCCAGTGCCAATGCTACATCCACAGCAACATCAAGGTAAAATGCCAGTACAGCAAAATCAAGGTCAAATGATAATGCAACAGCAGCAGGGTCAACAGCCACGGCCTGGTGGAAACCTTCCAGTACAACAGCATCAGGGACAAGTGTCTGTACAACAATCTCAAGGTCATATGCCACTACAACAAAATCAAAGTCAGATGGCAGTACAACAGTCTCAAGGGCAACAGCTAATACAACAAAAGCCGCACAGTCAACAATTTGCCCAGCAGCAGTTGATAATGCAACAACAACAACCTCCAGGTCAACAGCATCCACAAATGCAACCACAACCACCAGGTCAGCAAATGCATGGTATGCCATATCAAGGTCAAATTGGTAAAACATCTACATCTCAGGCAGAGGGACAGAGTAACCAATTTACACAAGGCATGCAATCATATCAACCACAGTTACAACAAAGACAGCAAACATATGGACAGGTACAGCCACAAGGTCAGTTGTATCCACAAGGTATGATGCAGCCACAAGGAAAAATTCATTCACAAGGTCAGATCCAGCCACAAGGACAAATGCAACCACAAGGTCCATTGCAGCCACAAGGTCCAATGCATCCACAAGTTCAGTTACAGATACAAGGTCAGTTACATACTCAAGGTCAGATGCGACCACAAGGTCTTTCACAAACAAATCAGTTTAATCATACTGTAGCTGGCTCTCAACATTCTCAAGGACAGCAATTTCAGGGTTTCCAACAACAGCAAATCCAAGGTCCAAGACACCAAGGTCCAGGACAACAAGGTCAAGGACAACAAGTTCAGCACAACTCAACTGGTCAGATTTACCAGGCATCACAGACTGGTGTTGCTCATCCTCAACAACATCAGTTACAAACTAGTCAAAGTCTTTCCGGACAAGGTCATGGAGGTCAAGGGCATTATCAACAAACATCATCAGTGAGTAACAATCAGATGTTACCCCAGTCTTCTAATCAGAGTGTGGTATATCCTATGTCAGCTCAACAAACGAATCAGAATCTATCAGGTATGTTATTTGGAATCTTTAAGTTAATTATGGGAAGAAACAATGTTGATGTTTTATTTCAGGTTGGAAGAGGGAGGGGGGGGGGGGGGGGGGGGGGGGGCAGTGGTAGTTTAGGAAATGTAAGGTTTGTTATCTTATGTTACCAAAACCTACCTTACAAAAATTCCAAAATGAATATCAAACACATATAAGTTTTTTGACATACTATGGAATGATTTTGGCAATTAAAAAGACATTGAATTTTAAAAAATAAACAATGTAAAACCAAAAACATCCATATCCATATATCCCAATGCAACTTAAAATATTATTAAAAGCATGTTAAGGTGCAAAACCCATCTATAATATTTTCTTAAAAATAATCACATTCCAAAGGGTCAAAGCAAGGCTTCATCATCTTGATCATACTTTCTGGCATTATACATGTAAACTTCCTTTTGAGTTGTTACTTGGCAACAAACTACCATGGCTCCAATACAGATCATTATATCCTAACAACAAATGGTCTTTTTTATGCCCTGACTTGTTTTCAAAATATTTTTTTCTTTTCTTTTCTCAAACTTTACTACATTGTGTACTTGTAAATTCCAATTTTTAAACTACATTTATTCACAGTAGGATCAATACACACTCTGTGGATCAATTTCTTTTTTTTCTTCTCTCCTTATACCCCCTCACCTATCCCTCTCTTTTTTCATCTACACCCCTTTTCATATTTCTTTCACTTCCCTCCAATCTCCACCATACTCCTTCCACCTCTGCCTATCCCTCTCTTTATACCAAAAAAAAATTCCCATTAATTGTGAACACTACTCATAACAATTTTTTAAGGTCATATTATACTCTTGTGTTTATAGTTGGATTCATATTATACATATTTACATATTAATATTATTATCTTTGTTAACTCAGTCTCTTTGAAATGACACGTAACGTGAATAAAAAAAAAATTCTTATGTTACCGAAACTATATCATTAAGACATCTGCATATTTCACAAGAAACATAGGGTTCAAAAACGTGTTATCCATGTTAAGTAAAATTAGCATATAGATATCAATGCACTAATAGAGTTATTTCTGTGTTACCAATACTATAATATTAGAACATCGGCATAGGTTGAAAGAAACATAGGGATCAGACACATGTTATCCATTTATCCATGTTAATGTAAAATACAAAGTAACTGGTCTCAAATGACTATGACACTAACAACAATGTACCACAGTGGACATTCACAGACCTCTGAAATTCAAAGGTGAGACCAAGTGTGAATTTTACTAAAGGTTGTAAGCCCAAACATAAACGTAGACGTAAACTTTGCGAAGAAGTATTCGTCTCCTCCCTAAGAGTTCTAAACGTAACGTACATCTTTTACAACGTTTACCAAGGTAATTATGTATGGACATAGACTTAAAAAAATTCAGTTGACGTACACGTAGATTTAATTGGAAAGTTTACGTCTACGTCTACGTTTGGGCTTATGACCTTTAGTAAAATTCACTCCAGGTACCCAGCAGGAACAAGCAAGTAAAATCAGCATAAAGGTATCATTGTACTAATAGAGTTTTCTATTTTAAATAGGATATGTACAACAAATGCCTCTCACACCAGATTTACTTCCTTCCCCACTAAAACCTGTACAGTCGCAGGGACAAACTACTACTCAGCATGCACCAAATGTAACGCCACAGCCAAAGACCCATGGAACAACTTCGTATACTCCCGATCAAAGTCCTATGCTACAACCACAGGCACAAGGAACAACTTCATATCCCTCTGATCAAAGTGTTGTGCCACAACCACAGGCACAAGGAACAACTTCATTACCCCCAAATCCAGCTTCTCATCCACAGGTCAAAGGTCAAACTCTAACCCCTCAACCACAGAGCCTAGGGACAGCCTCATTCTCCCAAGGTCCTGCCGTGGTTCCATCTGGGCAAGGGCCGGCCTCTTTACCCAAAGATTTTCCCAACTTCTCCAGGGATGTTAGTCCATATCTGCCTGATAATAAGGTAAATTTTTTGTTGGAACATCTTAGGTTCAATTCTTTCCTAAATACTTGTACATGTACTGTCAAACCCATTTTAAGCAACATTCAAAGGGAATTTTGAAAAGTGGTCATTTGAGTCAAATAGCCCTCTTTGGTTGATACTGTGGAGATTCATTTGTAGTAGTTTTTTTAAGGATGAGAGAACAGTGATTAAAACAGTTGATTGCTTAATACAGGTGGTCTTAAAAGCAGGTTTAACTATAGTTTATTAGACCCAACTGGTGAATTTCAACAAAGAGGATTTAAAGATTGCACTTTGTATGTCTGTCCATCTTTCTGTCCATCTGTCAAATCAGTTTTCATCACTGTTTTTATGCCCCCGAATCGATAGAACCGTAAGGGATAAAGACTTTATATTTCACATGTGTACTCAACTAATGAAGCCCTTTCAAGTGACACCAAGGTAGAAGACCTTTTGAACTTGACAGTGACCCTCACGCTAAAAATAACTTCTTGGACTTTGGTGTCACCGGGGGCAGTAGTGTTTCACAAACATAGTTTGTTTTTCTTGCTTTCAAATTATCATTTGATATTTTGGTACATGTACATTGCTTTACCATGATAAGTTACAGATCAAGTTTGGAATTTTCTTCTGCTTCATTTAGTGTTTGCTTAATAGTGGCCCTTAGACTTAGAAAATTAAGGCAAAAACTCAGTATTCTATAGTTTTGGGGGTGTTTTTTTTGTCATGCTTGCAGATGGTCATTTGATATTAAATTTTAATACATTGGTTTACCACGACAAGTTACAGATTAAGTTCAATTTTTATTCTGGTCAGTTAACTTTTTTTTTGCTGAGTTATGCCCCTTGAACTTAGAAAATTAATGCAAAGACTCATGGTCAGTGAAGTAGCAGTCACCTTTATATACGGTACCTCACTGTCATATATGCAGATAGTGAAGAGTTTGTATCAGGGGCAGACAAATCACCTTATTGAAATGGCCCATACACCCAAATTTCTAGACCATACCCCAGACAGGCATCACCACCTTAAAGGTGAGATACTCCACGAGTGACATTAAAACTGAGTGCAGACGCTTTCATACTGCACCAATATTGTTATATTTAATCAGAATGTTTAATGTATGTTTTATTTCCATTTTGCAGGGCAGCAAAGGACTGGAGAGTTCCCTCAAGAAATCTCATTCACGTCAGCTTTCTGCCTCTTCTAACACCTCTTTAGATGATATTCTGTCTTCAAGTCCAAATGCTCCTAAAGATGACAAGGGCGAGTCCATGCTTACGCCTAAAGTCCTTACTGAACAGGTCAGATTAGTAACAGGTCCTACCTGAAATTACCTCTGGTAATTTGCTGTTCAATAGACCTTTTTCCTTTTGACCTCATATTTCATTCCATGCCAGACATACAATAATTTGTCGTGAAAATTTGCATTATTTTACTCGGATGTTACTATGCTAGCATTAATGTCATAATGAAAATCTGGGCAAAAAATAGCATGTCTAGCATAAGGCCCCTTACATCATTTAAAACATCTTTTGAAAGTGCGAAAAAATTTGAAAACCAAAGATACTTCAAAGTAAAGGAACACAAACACTCTCAAACTGTATTGAAATCATGACTTCCCTTTGAATCTTCGAATCTTTTTTACCAAAATACTTCAGTTTTCTGTTCACTTCAATTCATCTTTTTATTTAGTTTCATTTAAATCCATCATGAACAATTGGACAGTGCTTCTACATGATTGTGATGAATATGTGCAGTAAAGATAATTGTACATTAGTCATAGCATAACAAAAAATCTTCTGTCAAGTTTCATTAGTTTTATTTTTCGAATAAGAGGAGTTAAAAGATGCAAAAATTTATATGTAACTAAGGATAGATGAAATAGCAAAAGAATCATCCTACAGAAATCATCCACTGTTCGTGAAACGAAAGTCAGAGATCCATTTATTAATAAACTCTGTGAAGTTTATACTCTAGATTAGACCTTTTTTCTAATTTTAAATGACGTAAGAAGCTTTACGCCTGACTAATCACTTTTTGCTGGAAATTTTATGGTTTTAACACTTGGATTTATGACATCACAGTAATATGACGAAAATCTAAGGGCAAAACTTTATTTGTCCAGTATTGCCCCTTGCATAATGTAAAATAGGGAAAGGGTCTATTAACATATTTCTTATTTTCATGCTTTGGAATCAATGTAGTGGTAGCAAAAGTAAATTTAAACTAGGAATTAGGTATCACTGCATACAACTATATTTAGTATGCTACCAAAGGTATACGATTTAATGCTGGCTTTTTAATAAAATTAGTCTGAGATGATTATACCCCCAGCAAACAAAGTTTGGGGGGGTATATAGGAATCACCCTGTCTGTCCGTCTGTCTGTCTGTCTGTCTGTCCATCAACCTTTGTCCGGGGCATAACTTTTTTATTCTTTATCATATGATGATCATACTTGGTACATTTGTTCCTTTGGAGATGCCAGTGTGTCATAACCCTGAACCAAGGCCGTGGGTCAAAGGTCAAGGTCATACATATAGTTCTATGCCCTATTTTGAATTTTGGTGCAGCGGGGGGTATTTGTCCCGTTAGGACAGTTCTAGTTTCATTTCCTTACTACATTGTGTGGCTTTTAAAACTGATTCAGGTATTTTCTTACACATACTAGTTGAAGATAATGTCAGATTATTATAATGTAATAAAGGCTTTATATGAAAATCGGGTCAGATCAATGAATTTTCCTGCTACAATTTTTAGGGGCTTAGGTCAGATAAAAATAATTATTATTTTCAGTTGTGAAATATACTTCAAAGAAAAGTAAAAAATATTATGCATAAATACAGGCTATTAAGTGACCATATTGTGAACTAAATGATATCGAATGTACAATGAAATTTTTTCTTTTCATTTTTCAGGAAAAACAGCAACAAAAGGAAGAAGCAATAATCAAGAGTTCAAACAGTGTTACAAGGTCAATGTCACGTGATCCGTACTCAGACCCTCTGGTCAAGGATCGGTTTGTTGGAGAAGTGGAAAAGTTTGCTAAATATGTGGAGAGTCTGGGAAAAGCCACCTGTTCAGGCCCCACCAACCTGGACTTAGCTTGGAAGGTAAGGTATTCATCTTCTGAACCAATAATATGTTGAGTGAATTGTCCTCACTCACTGATGAAAGTGTTTAGCTCATGATTAGAAGGTGTGAGGTTCAAATCCTACTTGGGTCTCATGGGTGGCATATTGAAACCTCTATGAGTGTACAGGTTTAAGGGGGGAGGGTAGATGAAGTGTTCATGGTACATGATCCCTCTGCCTCAGATGGACAGACTGGGTATAAATTTATTTGAAATGCATCAGGCACATGCCATCACCATGTTAGTGTAATAAAGAAGTGTGAGATACAGTAAGAAATAAATCCAGACTGGAAGAGTAGGATCTAATACAATATTACGGGAGTGACAAAGAAATCTACAGGTTATGATTCTCTGTCCAAGAAAAAATGAAATTTTGAATGTCTTTTTAGTATACTTCCTGTACATTTTAACCAATATTACTCCTCAAAGATTTTTTTCACCATCCATATTTTCATTTTATGCTTTCCAATTGATAGATTGAGTGCATGTTGTTCTTGACCTGTCTGTCTGTTTCTTTGTCATGCCTTTATTTGTCACTTTTGAACTATGAAAGATAGAGATTTCATATTTGGCTTGCATACTCCAATAATAAAGCCCTTTCAAATTACACTAAGGTCATTGACCTCGTGACCTTGAACCTACATTTCAAAATGTTTCCGCCAGGAGCATTCATGTTTCACAAACTCATCTTTTTTTTTCTTGAGAGCTGGTCTAACACTATCTCAAAGCAAAAAAAAAAAAAAATCCCATAAATAAAAAAATCCCACAAATTTTTCTTGATGTGTCTCTTAATTGATTGACTTTGCTTGATTCTGATATGGACCTGTACTGAATTGTCACTCTTTTTGTTCCCCAATTTTTGTGAAAGCATGGGGACATTAAATCTCATTAGTTTGTCCGATTTTGCAGGAACTTGTAGAAGAACATGAGAAAGGTGGCAAGAAGACTTCAATGGCTATTGCTAGGTGTTATCCAGCTAAAAACAGAGATGTGGATGTCATGCCATGTAAGTTTATACTTTATTTATCAGCTAAAGTTTCTGAGAAAAATAAAGTGGAAATCCCATAAAATAGATATTCCTTTTCAGTAAAACAGTTGTCAAAATGTAAATGTTACAAACAACTTTGCAATACAGCAGGTTCTTAAATACGAATTTCAACTTTTATTTTAGTTGAATTTCATAAAGTGCTATTAGAATGCTAATGGATTTTGCATTTTTATAAAGTCTCAATTAAATAATTATGAAATTTATAAAAATTATTACTCCTCCTCCTTCGGTGTTTCCATGAAAGATATCTGAAAATACCTATGTGCCCGATTTTATGGGAAAACCTGAGTAAAACAAAGGTTTCCGTTTCAAATTTTTGCACAATCATTGACGTCATTTTACTATGATAACACAATTTGAACATTAACATCATAATGAAAACATAGGGAAAGTAGCATTCTCACAACTTCTGACGTCACATATTACAGATATTAGTAATTGAAAAAAGCCATCGAGCTGTTAATGGATTATTATATGTATCGTGTGATTGAGGTAACGCAGAAGCGTAATTTTGTGTTAGTGACTCATGTATGTAGATACGCCTATCATATAGAAAAATTGTGAACATTGAAATAAGTTTTAAAGTACCATTCATGGAATCGAAGGCACAGTATTTCATCATATACCATGCCTGACCTATAACTGTGATATTGATGTATCTTTCTATTTATAGATGATGAGACCAGAGTTATCTTGACGACCTTGAAGGACGATTACATCAATGCCAGCTGGATAACGGTACATATATTTCAGATTCTGAGAATCTATAACACATATTCATGGATTTCAATAATAGCCAGAACCCGGCGATGTACTGTGACAAAAATCGCCTGTTTGAATTTCCTCTGATCTCGAATATACTACCCACATTCGCACATACCGCGCTTATACTGATACGCCTCAAATTTCTAAATCACCTCTGTAAATAATTCTTATTGAATACCCAGTACATTTTGTGTAGATGAAGGCGATTGTTGCTATTTTGTTTATAAACAAGAGTAGAAAGTCTTGATCATATTAAAAAAAATCAGTGGTTTTAATTTTTCTGAGCTACCACCTCATAATGTATAAGTGACTTTGGGTCTCAGTCATTCATATCCTAGTCATATCACTTCATGGAAGTGAGAGTTTATTGTATGTGTGAAAAGAAGCAGATTTCTTGTGATGGTCAAGCCCTTGGCTTTGGGTGCAGGAAATCTGAGATCGATACCCAGATAAGCCAGCGTGTCCTATTGGATAAGGTACTTGGCTCGTGATCGAGAGGTCCTGGGTTTGACTCCTGCTTTGGGCACACCACTGTTCTGTCTTTCGGATGAGACAGTGTCACGGTAGGCGTGGCATTTAAAAGATCCCTCACTGCTTCGGGTGGGTCGTTGCAAAGGTCTAAATTTGTATGCAATGCATCAGGCATATGCCTTCACCATATACGTGAAATAATCGTAGAGTGATGTAAAACAATAATCAGTCAATCATTCGATACCCAGATTGTGCTATTATATTAAAGAGGTTGTTTAACTCCATTTCCACATTGCATTATGACGGAAAAATTGTTGAAAGCGACCTTTTACCCCAGTCAACCAACCCACCAACTATAATCCTTGTTGTAACATTCAACAATAAACTTTCATATTAGATGTAATGTGAACTTGACCTTGTAGCATATACATCTATTTGATGGTAACATTTGCCTGTATAAAAGCCAATTTTGCATTCTTAGTAGTAAATCTGTGTTTGAATCATGCATATCTAGCTTCATCTCTTCATTAGTGAAATATATTTTGACCCAAGACAGTAAATTTCAATGAAATTTTACGAACTTCATCAAGATTTTTGTTTGTGAGTGAAAATAGATGTTTCTGTAAAATTCCTAACAACTGCAATTAATATATTTTCTTGACTACTGTGATATAGATGAAATAATTTTGATATTGCATAATTTTACACCTAAAATTAATCAAATTTGTGTCTAATTCGATTTGATTACCAAATACATTTATTTGGTGCTGAAAAAGTCAATTTCATACAAACTTTATCCATGCGATGTATTCATATAGAATTTGTTTTCTGTTTTAGGATCTCTCTCCAAGCTCTCCAAAGTTTATTGCTACACAGTCCCCACTTCCTGTAACTCTTACAGATTTCTGGGTGACTGTGTATGAACAGGGGTCAGAGGTTATCGTCATGTTGACCAGTGATGCCGAGACTGGAAAGGTAAATATGAATTTTGCATTAAGATTCATATAAAGTAAGGTTTGCAGTCTTAAGTTCTTAGTTTGAAACTTGATATACAATTGTATACTGAGTTAAGGTTAAAAAGCCTCTAATGATAAACATTTTTAGATTTTTTATTTGTCATAAGTTCTTTTAATAATTAATCAGACCATTTGCTTAATGAAATCTTGAGTTGACTCCATGTTTTTGTTAGATTTTTTTATAGTTCATTTAATATTCACAGAAGTTTCCTGAGTATTGGCCCAATCAGAAAGGCATCCCTGAAAGTTATGGCCCAATATCACTGACTTTACAGAGTGTGAAGGACAAACAAAACTGGATAGAACGCATAATCTACCTGAATCACATGGAGGTAAGACAAACTGTTCTTCCGAATTGACCATCATGTAGCAGATTAGTATGAAAAATATGTAAATTACCGAAATCATATAGAAAAGACTGACCCTTCACTCAATCTTGACCAGTATGTGATATTTACTCGCTTTTTAAAATAAGCTTTAATCATTTGGAAAAACCGAATGATCCTTCATCCTGTTTGACAGTTATGAACTATTTAATTCAACCATAATTACTTGACTGTAGTAAACAATTTTACCTTAAAATTTGGCTCTTTTTAAATAATAGTTTAGATTGGAGGATAAATGCATTTATCAATTCCTGACTTGGCGTCAACTACCTATATATGTGTAATAGTCTTGTTACAGAATGAAACAAAACAAGCAAGCAATTTCTGACTTCTATAAATATAAAATTATCTGGATGCTTTATGTTGTCTTCTCTACTAGATATGATAAGGTACCATGTCATGTTATTTGTTCAAAGGCACTTAAAAAAAATTTTCATTGCTTCGAATGTGTCCATTTCAAAGAACAAAATTCTTGAAGCAATGCACCTTGCAGCAGTTACAGGTGTATATTAAATCAAGAATGTCAAATACTTTAGTGTAGAACTTATCAGTAATCGATCAATCAGTCACTCAAAGTTTTTTATTATTTGCAGAAAAAGCAAGCAAGAACTATAGTACATTTGCAATACAAGAAATGGCCAGTAAGGTAATATCCAGATTTTAGTGTTCAGTATGGGATGATTATTATACCCTTCACAAACAAAGTTTGGGGTGGGGGGTATAGGAATCGGCCTGTCTGTCTTAAAGTTTCCATTCGCATTTCTGGTTAACAAAGCAAGTTTCTCAATATGTACAATCCAGTACACTTACACCAGTGATTATGAATTATGTCCTTTTTATAGGGTCTATTTATTTAAGACCAGAGTAAGGTGCTTAATTTGGTTGTGTTGTAAAACCTTTACCAGACTTTCCAAGTGAAATGTAGACCAAAGTGTTGTAGTAAAATCCAGAATAAACCAGGCGAAGTGTAGACCTCACCAGGATGTCTGATTGAAATCTAAACTTGAATGCCTTACTGTAGTCTAGACCAAAGTGTCTTAAGTGATGTCTAGACCAGACTGTCCAGATGAAATCAGTGAAATCTAGTGTAGATGTGTAGACCAGACTGTCCAGATGAAAATCTAGAATAGATTGCCTAAGTGAAATCTAAACCTAAATGTCTTATTGAAATCTAGACAAGGCTGTATCAGTGAAATCTAGAGTAGATGTTTTAAGTAAAGTCTAGTCTAGACTATTTTTAAAAGTGAAAGGCATACCACACTGTCAAAAGTCTATAACTGGAAAGTGTAAATGAAAACTAGACTAGTCTGTGGTATTTTCTAAGGGTAGACTACACATAATATATGTTTTAATGTTATTAAGTATTGGAATTTGGAATATGAAAATGCTTTGTTGATGTTTCATTAAATTTCCTGATATTTTTCTTTTGTTGTTCCCGTATTTTTTTTCCCCTCATGACTGCAAGGCCAAGTTTCCTGATACTATTTCAATTGTTGTTTCAGTGGGTTCCCAGAAAATATTTCACATTTGCTACAGTTCATTACCACAGTGCATAATTTCTATAGACAGCAGAGGAGCCTTCTGAAACCTGTAATTGTACACTGCAGGTGAGCTATGTTAAATATTATAATGCATGTCTTTATATTATAAGAAGCCTGTCACTATACAATAGAAATTTTTCAGTATATGTATATTCTAATAATCTGCAAAGTGTTTTATTACTATTAAATAGAACTAATTTGAAACAAGTACCAATCTACCATATGTTTTTGATTGTCCGTGTCATGTGATTTTAAAGTCATAGACCAATCTTCTGTCAGTCTGTCATAGAATTTACTGTCGCGCCACTCACTTTGTAAACCGAGAAATCTGGATTTTCACTTATTTATCTTTAAAATAGTTTTACAAAATTAATATCAATCGACAGATCTTGTTTAGTCGTAACTTTTGGTGTATGTTACAATCATGTTTCTACGAAGAAACATTCGTATTTTATAGGGAAAAATCATTTTAGATAGGGCATTTTCTATGTTAATTTTAACGTGACGTCGCTGATGTTTAACATTGAGTCTATGGGAAACTTGGCGACGTCACGTCAAAATTTAACATGGAAATCGCCCTATCTAAAATTTATTTTTTTCTATAAAATATGAACGCTTCTTCATACAAACATATAGTATACACCAAAAGTTACGACTAAACGTCAAGATCTATCAAATGGTTTTGCATTTTTGAAATTATTCTGAAGATGAAAAACTGAAAATCCAGATTTTCCGGTTTCCAGAGTGGGCAGTGCGGACAGTAGTGTCCTCTCATTCAAATGTATTGTGTGATGGAGTTAAAAATTTGGTCTGAAATATGACAAGATAAGATAAGATAAGATAAGTTAAACTTTATTGACCAAAATGGGCCCTTGCAGGCATGACATATGTAAATATGTACATGAATGATTAAACATAGGACACACAGAACCAGATCTTAATAGTAAAGGACATAGTACTGTGAAATACATGTAGTAATTTTGACAAGGAAAACAGATTAAACATGATAAAATAGAAAAGATACTTTACAATTAATTCACAATGTATATAGATATTAATATGTATCTAATAAAGTAATGTTGTCTATGGAAATAAATGAGTATACATATATATACACATACATATGCATGCTCTAAGTGTGATTATCCTATATCGAGTGCTAGATAGAGAGGTAGAAATAGGGGTCCATCTCTAAAAAGCAAATGACATCGGGAGGGGGGGGGGGGGGTATAGTAATGGTACCATTTGTGTGTGGGTGGGTACATGAGTTGGTGCTTATGTGTGTCTGTAACAAAACCTTATAGACACCCTAGAAATCATAGTTTTGGCCCTATTGGGTTCATACCTCACATGTACCTATAGCTTGAAGAGATTGATATTGATTTTGATTTTGGGGTCAAAAGGTTAAGGTTACCATAGGCTATCATTGACCTTGCAGACACTCTAAAAGCCTCAATTTTAACCCTAGTGGATTCATACTTCACATATAGCTTTAGTATAATGAGAAGATCTGTATTGATTTTGGGCTCAAAAGGTCATAGGTCAGGGTCAATGTAGTACCAAAGATTTTGCTGCTGTGCAAGGGGATGCCATGCTTGGCATTGTCAGTGTTCCTTTTTTGTTCAAGCGGGAAGATTTGTGTTGCTCAGACACATCTAGTTTATTATGATGATGTATTTTTCAGTAATGGAACAGGCCGGACAGGGATCTTTATGTTGGTGTATACTGGCATGCAAGAAATGGACAATGGGTCAGGCATCATCAATGTTCAAGAGGTGGCCAAGAAAATGTTTCAACAGCGAAGACTGGCCATCAAGGAAAAATTCCAACTCAAATATGTGTATGAGGCTATCCTGTACTATGCTCAGGACATCTTAGCTAAACGTGAGTAGTAACTTAGAATCTGGAGAGAGAGGGAGGAGGGGATGGGGAAGGTAAGGAGAGGAAGGGGTAGGGAGAGGGAGAGAAAGGGAAAGGTAAGGAGAGGGGGAGAGAGGTAGGTTAGGAGAGGGAGAGAGAAAACAGAGAGAGGGGAAAATAGATAGAGAAAGGGAGAGGTATCACGAGGAAGGGAGAAGGGGAGGGATAAGGAGAGAGAGAAAGGGGAAGGTAAGGAGAAGGGGAGAGAGGTAGGTTAGGAGAGGGAGAGAGAAAGAGAGAGGGGGGGAAAGAGAGAGAGAACGGGGGAGGTATCAGGAGGAAGAGAAGGGGAGGGATAGGGAGAGAGAGAAAGAGGAAGGTAAGGAGAGGGAGAGCGAAAAGGGGAGGGGTAGGGAGAGAGAAAGGGAAAGGTAAGGAGAGGGGGAGAGAGTTAGGTTAGGAGAGGGAGAGAGAAGAGAGAGAAAAAGAGAGAGAGAAAGGGGGAGGTATCACGAGGAAATGTGAAGGGGATGGATAGGGAGAGAAAGAGAAAGATGGAGGTAAGGAGAAGAAGAGAGTAGGGGGAGGGGTAGGAAGAGGGAGAGAGAAAGGGGAAGGTAAGGAGAGGGGAGAGAGGTAGGTTAGGAGAGAGAGAGAGAGAGAAAACAGAGATAGAGAGAGAGAGAGAGAGAGAGAGAGGGAAAAAGAGAAAGAGAAAGGGGGAGATATCATGGGGAAGGGGAGGGATAGGGAGAGAGAGAGAGAGAAAGAGGGAGGTAAGGAGAGGGAGAAAGAAGGGGGAGGGGTAGGGAGAGGGAAGAGAAAGGTAAAGGTAAGGAGAGGGGGAGAGAGGTAGGTTAGGAGAGGGAGAGAGAAAAGAGAGAGGGAAAGAGAGAGAGAAAGAGGGAGGTATCATGAGGAAGAGAGAAGGGGAGGGATAGGGAGATAGAGTGAGAAAGAGGGAGGTAAGGAGAGGGAGAGAGAGGTAGGTAAGGAGAAGGAGACAGCGAGAATGATAGAGAAGGGGGAAAGAGAGAAAGGGGGAGGTAAGGAGAGAGAAAAAAAAGTAAGAAGAGGGAGAAAGAGAGAGAGAGAGAGGGGGGATAGAGAGGGAAAGAAGGTAAAGAGAGAGAGTGAAAGAGGGAGATAAGGAGGGGGAGAGAGAGGTCGGTAAGGAGAGGGAGAGAGAGAAAAGAGAGGGTGAAAGAGAGAAAGAATGGGGGAGGTAAGGAGAGAGAGAAAGAAGTAAGGAGAGAGAGAAAGAGAAGAGAGAAAGAAAGAAAGAAGGGGGAAAGAGAGAGAAAAAGGAAAGTTAAGGGGGAGAGGAAGGGGAGAGAGAATATTTTCACAAATTTAAAAACCTTGAAAAATATAGAATTGTCAGTAGGGGTTATTGCTGCAATGCCTGCATTTAATCTAAATTCATGTTTTTCCCATCATGAATAATTCTCAATGAAATAGTCTTTGCACCTGACTGTATGATATTTGTTCTGAACAATTTTATATTAGACTATGTACGATTTCAGAAGGTATTTTGGTGCATAAAGCTTCATTTGGAGACAAACTGCCGCATCCAAAAGAAAAGACCAATCAGTGGACGCCCACTGAAGACATTTTGTTTGGCACAACAATGTCACTGAATGCTTTACAAAGTAACGTAGCCAAGTTGGGGCTCAATATTGGACAGCCATTAGTGACAACTAAGGAAGGGCAGATGGAGGAGATCAGCAAAGAGCCTGTGGACTCTAGTTTCGAAAAAGGACTTTCACAAAATCTACCTGATGTGGTTCAAAGGGTAGAGCCTAAAGCGAAAGATGCTGAAGTAGAAATATCACAGGACAGACCTGAAAGTGGTGCGAGTACAACACATTCCAAACTAATAAGAAACAATTCCAACTCTTCTCTACAGAGTTTGGAAACTGTCTCCCATCCAAGTTTAGATTCCGTTTCGATCAGGAGCTTGGATATGGGGTCAGAAAGGAGTTTGGATTCTGTGAATGTATCCCATGAAGGGTCACCTTTACATAAAGGAGGGGCAGTATCAGGAGTGGGTAGTGGAAACCATCTCTCTTTAGCCGAATTGCAGGATCCTAAAAACTTCACAGTGGGTTCCAACGATGGGAAAAAGAAAATCACAAAAGCTAATTTTGAGAGTAATACAATATCTTTGACTGATAATTTAGGTGATCCAAATGACCCTTTGAACTCACTTGACCCCCTTTGGTCAATAAAAAAGTAATGATTCAAGGAAAGTATTTTTTGAGAAAAGGAGAAGTTGTGATAAGTGATTTAATATAGAAATGTTTCTGCATGCATAATGAACAGCATTTGATGTATTTAAGTGAAAATTGTAAAGCAAGAATTCTGGAAAAAAAATGTGTTGTAAACTTTGTATTTTTCATTGTTGATGTTAATTCATTGAAATTCTGTGTAAGTGAATTTTGTTGTGTATTTTTAACATTCCTTCCTCAAGTTTTCATTTTATGAATTTGTGAGATATAATTAATATTAAAGGTTTTTAAAATGAAAAGTGCTACAGTGGCTTTCTTGAAGGTTTTGATTAAAAAGGTGCATCATATTTCATTTCAGAATATTCCTGAAATGCTTACAATTCTTTATTTATGAAATACCATAATTTAATACAAGGAAATTCTGTAAGGTGATTTGTCTGCCTTTGACAAGAACTGTCAGTCTTGGTTGCCATGGTGAGATATATAAAGATGACTGCTAAGTGAATGTTTCGTGCCATGGTCAACTGACCAAATAGATAAGAAAAATAAGTTGAATAAACAGTCCTTGCATAACTTATATACCATCTCTCTTCCACCTCTAGGATTAAATCAGGGGCAGATAACACACTTTCTGTATCTCGTGTATACATGCATTTAAATGTCAAAACAGATTTAAGTCATAAATGGTGCATTTCCTTTGCCTTAATTATAATTAAAACTTTTTATAACTTGATGCATAGTGAACACCAAATTTTTAGCTTTTTTTATATTTGGGTTGTTACATTATTCCTTGAATTTGTTGTCATAAATAAATACACTCATGCATTTGAAAATAACGAAATATTTACTATTCAAAGACGTGCAGATCTAGAGGGGAGTTGACTGGATCTGGAACTGCTCTGGACTTTGCAAAATATAATACATGATTTATGAATAAAGTTGAGATGCGCTCATTTTAAGGGGTTGGAGGGGGTCCCTCCCTTTGGCAAAAAATCCTGGGTCTGTGCATGAAAGAGTCTATACTGAGGAAAATTTGACCATTAAGTAGATTTGATGAGTAGTTGGAAAATAGACGGTGTACTTTTATGAAAAGTTAAATTCATCTGATAATGCAGACAATGCAGAGTGGAAATATTATTCTACATGTAGATTGCAAAAACATGTTTGTGACTGAAGAATTATCTGTGATATATATTTTTTCAAGTGCATATTAAGTATTTAGTTGACTTCATGATACTATATCTCTCAATTCAAATTTTTGTTAGAGGTTAAAAATTTTTGAGATATTTTTCATGCTTGCTGCATTGCTATACTCGTTTTATGTCCCTTTTTCACTATAAAGTAGTGGATATTCAAACGTTTCCCTGATGGCTTCGTTTGCCTCGGAGAAATAAGATGTGTAGAAGTAAAATTCGAACAACTGGCCAATGGTGATTACTGTATATTACATGGTGAATAGAAATTCTATTTACTAAGAATTGTCATATTATAATGAAGACAGAATTCAAGAAGTTATAATTTACATTATAGATACATGTATAAGCTACTATAAGTGTATATTAATGTGTATTAAGTATGATGTATATATTGTTTATGTACAATATTAATATCATTTATATATAACATACATCATCCACTGAAAGCATTGGAATTCTTGCTTGGCTAGAAAACTGACGGAGTCATGAATACGCACATTTTTTACCTTGTCCTTTGACCGCAAGTTCTATCTACATGCTGCCCCTGTCATTCTGTATCTGTTTATAAAGTATGAATTCTGTAGGTATTTGAGTAATTGTGGTCAGATTGATTTTTAGTGATAGACGAGAGAGAATAAGTGAATGTTTGCTATTCCGTTGATTTAACTTTGAAGTACTGTTGTGTGTCATGAAGATATTTATAATTAATAAGCCATCCAGATTTCTTTGCAGGGCATTTTATAACTTGTACATAAAAAGTTCTTCTTTGATATGCTTTATTTACCCCAAAAGTGAATGTACAATCCATGAAATTGATTCAAACAAGAGTTACCCACCTTGTCAATGTCAGGGATATAGCCGATGCATGATGAAGAAAGGATAAAGTGTGAACCCTAATGAAAATCGTTGCCTTGTTCCAAAATTGACGTCTTCAAAAAATGTTCCATCAAGATGAGCAACTCTTGTTTGAAAACTGAAGCATTTGCTGTCATATTGACAGAATATGACCATATCTGTGCAATCTGTATATCTATTGTTACCAGTGTTAAGTCATATATTGTAATTAAAGTATTGTACTTGTTCCATGTGTCGGTATTGTTCGAAACTTCTGACTGTGGTATGTTTGTGTGTTATTTTAAACCCTACCAGTAGTTTTTCATCCGTACAGTGGTAGCCAGTGTTTGGTGGTGGAGGACACTGCCACATAAGGAATGTTTCTCTCATATCGTAGAAGCCAGTGTTATCGGGAATATTTACTTTACATGGTGGTAGCTAGTATTCAGTGGTGGAGCATAGTGTCACATCAGGAATATTTCCTTTTTATGGTGGTAGCCAGTGTTTGGTGGTGGAGGATAGTGCCACATCAGGAATATTTCTGTTATATGGTGGTAGCCAGTATTCAATGATGGAGCACTGGCTCCCTACCAGGAATATTTCGCTGATATGACAGAAGCCAATCTTTGATGATGGAGGATGGTGCTAAACCAGGAATATTTCCCTTATATGGTGGGAATTGGTGTTTAGTGGAGGAATATTATTCCTATGTGGTAGCAGCCAGTGTTTAGCGGTGGAAGATAGTGCCCCACCAGGAATATTTTTCCTATGGGGTGGCAGCCAGTGTTAAGCAGTGGAAGAAATTGGGAGTACCAGAAAACTAACAAACAAAACTACCATTGTGTTGCAACATGGAAATAGGTAACTTTTTTTCATACAGTGATAAAACTGGGAATCAGATCTGAATCACCTGCACTAAAAGCCAACACTTGACCACTACACAATGCCTGGTTCTCTCTTAAGCCTTAATTCAAGAACTGTTCTAAGATCACTGTGATTGAAATGTAAAAAATTTCAAAGAATTATAATACCCACATGAAATGTAGAAAGATGGGTGAAGGTCATGACACTTGGCTTTGATGCACATGTAATGTACAACTGTACCAGATGTGTAGCTGCAGAACTAAAACATTTAAAAAACCAAAAAAGCAATATGCCCCAATCTATCAATTCCAGGGGAGAGGGTGCATAAATATGGCCTGGACAAGGAAATTCCATTTATGTCTAAAGAGACCTTGACCATGGAGACAAGACCCTAGGTCAAGTTCATGACACACCACCTTGTCCAAAGGAATAATTTTCCAGGTAAAAAGTTGCAAAACTAAAGCATCAAGAAAATGTGGTTTAGACCAGCAATTGACTTACAAACATCACCATACCATAATACGTCCTGTCTAATACAGATGTACAAAAAAAAGGAAATATTTGCTACGAGTATTTTTATTTTGTTGCATTATTTACAGATTAAAGATAACAGTACACATGAAATGATCAACATTTGTTCTTACACTTCATCCAATAGTTATAAGATATTGCTATAACATAGACTGAAACACCAGGAAATGATCCAAAGACTATTGAACCATTCAGTACTATTCCTTCATTACTATAACAGCATACTATAAAAATCAGGATTGTACTAATAAGTTTTAAAAAAAATGTAAATCTGGGAGGTGCACACCTTTATGTATTAATGAAGCTAATTTTATACATTGTAATTTCAAAAGAATCTATAGAAAAGTAAATGAGAAAAACTCCTAACAAAGTTATAGGATCTAGAGAACAAAGTCCCAACAAGAGTTGTCAGAAGACAACATAGCTTCCCGGTGGCAACCAAATTTAAACAGCAAAAGTTTCTTCTAAGTAGGTCAAATCTTCAAGGTCAAAGTCAAAATGATGTAAATCTCTGTCTAGAACCTTCCCAGGATTGAATGATTAATATTGAAGAATTAGGTATGTAGATTGGACCTTGAGAATGATAACACTTAGACTCTGCGCATATAGCTATCAGTCGCATCTCTTTCTAATATAGTATAGCTACCATTATAAAAGACTGAGTTACGTCTTTGGGGCCTTAAAATTTATGAAATTTAGTATGACAAATTTAATGAAAGAATGAGATACATGTATATTAAAAAAGCCTGCAGAACATAAATCTGTCAGAGTATAAATGGCTGGGTAAGTTTTACGAACGGTATGAATATCTGGAAGGGGACGAAGAGTTTTGGAAAGCTGAGTAGTTTCCATTCATTCTCTTTTCCTTTGCCGTATAAAATAATTTCTACATGTATTAAACTTTGGGACACATTGAAAGTTTTAAATAGTCTATCCCACAGTAAAATGTCTATCGTCAGAACAGGAGAATAGACTGTCATTAAACAGAATAGTCTTGACTGCATTCTTCTCTGATCTTCCAACTTTGATTTTTTCTTTGTTTCAACTGTCTTCTTCATCAGCTTTTCTCATTGCCATCTTGAGCTGTGCCATCATGCATGCTATTTTCTCTTTTGTTGTTGAAAGATTTGACAATTCTTCCATATCAATTTCTGTTTTAAACATTTCATTGAATTCGTTGAGCTAAAAGAGAGCGATCAAAGTCAAAATTGAATATATCTAAAAAAAAAAAAAAAGAATTAAAAAGTCAAAATATGGAATACAAAATGAATTTATAAAGTCAAAGGATCTAACAAAATTTCCAATGGTCAAAGTGGAGTAAATAGAAAATAGAAAAAGAAAACATATCCTTGTCTTATCACACAAACAGCATTGCAAACAATTTTTCTAAAAAGACTAAAGAAACTTGAAGAAGAATCAGCATACATGTATTTGGTGCAACGATTTTGTCAAAAACTTTACGTTGATAAAAATGTGAATTTATTATAAAACTTACTGTATTTTTTACTGGACTTCCTCCAAGTGACATAAGAACTTCTTTGGAGTCGACACAACGGCGCATCTGAGCTGGTGTTACTGGTAGTCTGCAAAATTACCTCCATAGTAAACGAAAAACAAAACAAAAAAAGAAAAAGAAAAAAATTTATGCTGAAGTGTTTCATCTGAATAACATTACAAATTACTCCTACACGATTGAAATACATGTATGGTATTGAAATATCTTAACTCCTAAGGAAAAAGAATTTGCTCGACTTAAACTTAGTAATATTAAGTGTGTAGTTCAATGGCACATACAATTTCTCTTAGTTAGTGACAATATTTGCAAGATGCATTACACAGTAAAATTCAACTCGTGTAATTGGCTAACCCCACAACAATTCGAGATCTTTCTTAGATGTCCATGAATAAAATGACATAAGCTTTCAGTTTCAAAATGCCATATCTGAAAGATAGGACACACCAACGAGTTGCTGCTGGGTTTCGAACCCTGGACCTCAAGCTCTAAAAACAATAAATACTACCAACTGAACAGATTCTGAAGTTTACTTTTCAGAATTTTGAGTTATTTTGTGTTTGTGAAAACATCACCAACACACAACAAGTATGTACAGAACAGTCCAGGTGTTTTGTAATTTTTCTACCTGCCACAGTAGGCCATATCCAGGTGTAAAATCAAGAATTACACCATACACTGTGTATTTTACAAAGGTGTGAATGAGCACAGGTAAATGTCCACCAGGATTCTCACAATCATTTCTGGTGTTTTTCCCACTGCATTTTGAGCAATTTCTCCAAAACACCTGGAATGCAGTACTTTTTTTTTCTTTAATTTTTTCAACGGTCCCTGTACCTTTGCATTTGGGAATTTTTTTGTCCCATTTGCAAATTGCTAAAAGATCAATATTTGGGAAAAATTTAGACAAATTTTGGGAAAAATCAGTGAAATTTTCATTGGGGAGGGTCCTTATAACAGACCTGATCTGAAGAAAAAAAACCCCCACTGAACTGTACCATATCTATTCAATAAATTTTTTCGTAATTATCCCCAATCAGTTGCACTTTATGAAATAAGTATCGTATTTATACCTTGGGTCGAACTTAGGAGTAATAAGAGGCGTCTCCCATCCCAGCTGCTGTAAAGGTCTGTGCATTGGAGTTTTGAACCTGAAATTAAGATAAAAATCAGCATCTAGTAACCTCTTTACCTGCTAGTACTATTCATATGTCGTGTTTTCTCTCGCATGTATAACGTAGGCCTATAAATGATTGTAGAGGACAGAGGTGTCGTTTATATGTATCTTAATACTGTTAAAGATAAAACAAACTTTTTTAGAACAAACTTACAGTCAGTGTTGCATGCAACACTCTTACCCTGCCACAACCTGTACCTTCGAAGACACTAATACCTTATTAGCAACATGAAACATTTATGTGAGCTTGGTAACCTTTTGCACGATTTATTAAGAAATAACATTGAATTCTGTTAAGTTTATATCAGTTCTAGTGAAACTAACAGAAAAAATATAGCCTCGTTTTATTCATATCTGGCTTCAGTATCTGAAGTCATCATCAGGAAGCTGAAGCAGTGATGAATCACTATTTTCAGTCGTAAGTCTACAACTGAACTATGCTGATGTCTATTCATGATAACAGTGACCCTTAAAGATGACTCTTTGGCCCCAAAATCTATCCAAACCTAGACCTATACACAAGCAAGCATTGTATAAAATTGAAAAGAAATCAATTATTCTTAACTCAAGTTATTATCGGGCAACCAAAATACTGTGATAAATGTCTATTTTTAGTAACATTTATTTTAAGAATTGACCTTTTGACCCCAAAATCAATCCCACCCTAGACCTTAACATTAGCTAGTCTTATATGAAGTTTGAAAGAAATCAATCACTCCTAACTCAAGTTATCATCTGGAAACCAAAATACAATGATAAATTTCTATTTTTAGTATGACTGACCCTTCCAGTTGACCTTTTGACCCCAAAATCAATCCCACATTGGATCTTTATATAAGCTATTTTTGTATGAAATCTGAAGCAAACTGGTCATCCCTCACTGACGTTATTGTCTGAAAACCATATGGACAGAGAGACAGATGGATGGACAGATAGACAACAACAAACACTATAGTCCCCTCTAGTTTCTCTAGCAGAGAACTAATAACATCACTATCAAAAAGAGTTCTCAAGATATTGGATGGACACCAATTGTACACATTACTGTATTGCCTAGGTGACCTTTGAACCTTAAAATCAATAGGGGTCATCTTCTACTCATAACCAACACACATGAAATATTATCACTATCAAAACAAGGATTCTTAAGATATTTGGCAGACAACATGTGGTCTGACCAACCCACATGTGCTAAGCAATATGGCATAATTAAAATAATAAAAAGTTTAATTGGGGATTTACTGAAATCTGACTGAACTGCTGCAGTAATGAACCTAAAAAATCAATCCTTCATCAGCAATAGTGAATAAACTCCAGTATAATATTAGGCCACTTTTATCACTTTTCCGTTATGTTTATTTGAGTCTTGCCCACAAAGGGTGAAAATATTTATGAGAACGCAAATTATAAACTTTGTCTGTCACTCTGATATATGTAACATACTCATCATGGGAATTAATTTCTGTATCACCACTACAAGCAGTACATTCACATATACTCACTGGTTCATGGGAGTCTTTAACCCAGGCTTCTTCTGAAAAGATAAAAAGCAAGTGGAGAGACAATTGTCCCCTCATCATTTCATTCATAGCAAATCCACAATCTAATTGGTTGCAGAATTGTTTAACTCTATTTATTGACAGCACAAATTCAATAAAATCCAAATCCCAGTTATAACTTCATAGTTGTACAGAAGAATAAGACTGTATGACTTAAATATATTCTCAGTTTATGGCGCCGGGCCCTAGACTGTTATATATTGCATTATAAATTGAATTCTATTATTGAAAGGTAAATGTTTATAAGAATTTTTTTATTTACAAATTTTCTGAGAGTTAAAATGTTAAAGACAAAAGATTTATTGAGTCAAATTAATTTTAATGCACAGTCCACTAATTGTAAATGAAACATGACAAAGAAAAACGTTTGAGTTGGACTAACAAAATGTTGTTAGATCTAGGTATTGGAGTGTATCATAAAGGAATCAAATACCACATATCAGATTGTATCAAATTGCAATCTAGCATTAACTATTTCAACTCAGATGCATAAAGTCTAGATTCATATATCTCCAATCCAGACTGTCAACTTTAGACTCACTGAGCTACAGCCAAAACAGATCAGCCATAATTGATATAACGATATCAATAGTACATGTAATTAAATACATTGTATAAACAAGTAAATTCAGAGAACTGTGGTCCCCCACTTTCGGGGTTCTGTCAGTAAGGGTACAGTTATCTGTGACATATTGCCATGGTTGTGCATGTCTACAGACATGCATTCGAAATATGAAGGCCCTATGTCTTACGGTTTAAAAGTTAACTGAAGTAAGTTAAAAGTCACAGTCAAGGTCACATAAAAAATTCTGGTACCAACGGAAAGGTATTGCAATTAGAGACACACATGCCAAATATGAAGGCCCTATGTCTTATAGTTAAAAAAAGTTACATTGAAGTAGGTCAAAGGTCAAGGTCACATGATAAAAATTTTGGTACCAGTGGAAAGGTATTGCAATTAGGGACACACATGCCAAATATGAAGGCCCTACGTCTTACGGTTAAAAAGTTATGGCCAAGGTTAAAGTTTTGTGACAGACGAATGAGATTTAATGTCCCCACACTTTCACGAAAAGTGGGGGACAATTACATAATTTCAAACCTGAAGCATTTGTAAAACACTGATACCCCTCGCTGACAACAATATGCCCAAACATTATGATCATAAAAGGACAAGGTCAAAACAAGTAAACTTTTGAGATCAAGGGAAAGGTTCTTGTCTCATGTAAATTATCAGTATTTTATCTCTATCTACTTAGACAATATGACAATTGGTAAAGTTTGGCGATACAAACAGTGACAAAAACTGATAGACTTACAAAAATTAAATGCCCCTAAACCAAAGAGGATACAAAAAATCCAATAATAAACATTACATTGAGTGGCAGGTTTTTAAGTCTGGCTATCGTACTCTGTGCTTCCTCTAGGATTGTTTCTGGTACACCTGTGTTATCTGAAGCTATTCTTGTACGTTTCCTACAATTAAATTCATACAAGCTTCAAACAGTTCAAGAACAGAAAACAATTTTTCAACTACTATTTCAAGCATTTTTCAAGTAGTCTTCACAATTTCAACAAGCATGCAGGGTTGTCAATAAGAATTATTTGAGGAGATGATTTAGAAGTTTGAGGTGTATCATTTTGAGTGCCATATACGTGAATGTGAGTGTAAATTTGAGATCCGAGGAAATTCAAATTGGTCATTTCTGTCATTAGAATTGGCAGTGTTCCGGATGCTGAGCACGGATGTATACTGAAGTCTAAGTTATACAGAAGATAAACAGATACCACAAAATGCTTTAATCAAAGAAATTCTCAATAACATGGACAATCTATTTGGTTGGCAATGATTTTTGTCCATCCTGTTTCATGTTTTGCTAGACTTCTATATGCTCTTCATAAAAAACATTCATGCCATTATAAAACTTGAGCAAGATTTTTTTTATTTTCAAGCACTTTTCAAGGACTGTGTCATAAAAATGTGAAATATTGACAAATACATCGCAACTGCAGATTTCAAGCATTGACACGATAAAACCAAAGATATTAGCGACTGCATTTTTTTTTCAGAAGTCTATTCTGGAAGTACTTGATCTACTTTATGAATTTATTACATTAATCCCATTATTTCCAAGTTTTTCCTTTAACAGCATATTACATCTTTGGCTATTAAGAAACCCATAATACCCTATAATATGAATTGACTGATTACTTTTTTACGTCATTCCTCGATTATTTAACATATGTGGTGACAGCATCTGCCTGATGCATTCCATAGAAATTTAATCCTTTACAATGGACCCTTCTAGAGCAGTGAGGGATCTTTTACGTGCCACAACCACTGTGACATGGAACCTTGGTTTAAATGTCTCATCCAATAGACAGAACACTGGTGTGCCAATGGCGGGACCTCCTGATCTAGAGCTAAGCACCTAATCCACTGAGCCACACACATAGACTGAAAATCTGACTAAACATGTCCATCCTCAATTGTTGTGTGGAAGTGGAACTTGAAAGCTCCGTCTTCTTTGCATGATAAAAGCCTAAGATTGGCACATTTCCAAATATTCAATAAATACCAATTAAATATTAGATTGAAAGTTATAAAAAAAAAACCGGCCAAAATTAACATACACAGTTCTTAGAGACGAGGCAGACATTGTTGATAACACTGTATCATTTTCTTTCTCTGTATCTGCTTCAATTTTCTTCAAGGCGTCTTCATAGGTTCCCCCACAATCTGTTCTCAAAGAAAGAAAATCTGCTGAAAACACTGCATTTAGTATTAGCATTATGATATGTATACATGATGAATGTATAATGTGACCAGTTGATGAGGACTAGTTTTTTAATATATATTTTCTCATACATTTTGTGAACACTCAAATCACTAATAATATGATGATATAACAAATTAATACATAATGCATATTATTATCTAAATGTGTAAATTATTATTCATGTATTATTACCTATCAGATCTTTAAATTTCATTTTCCTGATGCTCTGGAAGACAGAAAGAAAAAACATATGTGTAAGCATATGAAACAAACATTGTATTTCAACCCTGTAGGCACACATTTACATACTTCTAATGACTGCCACCATACTAATGATTTGCAAATAAAAGTGCTTTTCAATCCCCTGAAATATACCGGTAACGGCAACATTTGGTTGCGTTGGACTTGGACACATTTGAAATATTTTATCCTTTTTACAAATTATAACTGAACGTTAAATATAAGTAAAGACCTGAGGTAAAAACAGTACTTTTGCCTTGTCAATACTGTGGTGATTTTATAAACAGATTCCACCAGTGATTGTCATGTCAAAAACATTATAAAATTAATCAGATATGCAATTCAGATGTTTTGAAGAAATTACACAAAACACTGGGAAAGTAACCCAAAACACAGTGATGATTCTGATAATTCACCTATACCTGTTTACACCTTAATATAAAATCACAGTACTGTAACATAAAACAGAATTTCAAGGTAAACATGTGTCACTATCCTTTTTTCAAAAGTGAGAATAATACCAAACAAGAAACCGTCAAGGACAGTATGACCGGATTGTAAATGCTAAACGCAAAATGTTGATGCCGGACGGACGGACAGACAGGCAGACGAACGGATTTTGCCAATTTATAGACCGGAATTGCTTCGCAAGAAAAAAGAGGAGTTACCGGCTCAGTTATGTGGCAGAAGTCACCATGGAGCTATACAATAAATGAATTGACATTAACAATACATGTATGCAAGTGGTCACCCTAAAGGCAAAAAACAGTGTGTGTTCACTGAAGCGTAAAGTCAAGGTCAAGGTCACTAAATTTTTGTATTGGTTGGATAGAACATTCAAGTATCTACAAACCTACCAACCCTGACATAAGTACCCTTTAGGGTATGAAAGAAACCAAGCTAAACGCAAATGCTAAACGCAAAATGTTGACGCCGTGTGGACGGATGGACAGACAGACGGATTTCACCAATTCATAGACCGGAATTGCTTTGCAATCCGGTCAACAAAAGGACAAAGTCAGGTGTTTGACAAACTTGATCCCTTTATGTTGTACCTGGCAAATCATCCTGATTACTCTTCCTATGAATAAAAACTAATTTATTAGTATTACCGAGAACTACAGTCAAACCTCGATATTTAAAACTCTTATATCTCAATTATTTTACTTATCTGCAAGTCAAACTTTGGTCCTGATTTTTTCCCTTAATAACGTAATTTACTGCACCTCGGACTTGTCTAACAGAGAGATGTCAAAATAAAAATACCGTGCTGATCTTGAATACATTCATTTCCCAAATCTCGTAGTCTATTTTACCTAGCTATCTTGAAGTTGGCTTCTTACTGACATATTGGTTGACTGCCGACACAACCTGATTAATGACCAATAATCAACCGTGTTGGCACGATTTGTATTTGGTCTTTTCGTTACACAGAGTTACTTCCCATTTGGGACAGTATCTGATGTAAAAGATTTATGACGTCATCAAATTCTATGGAAATCAATCTAAAACTCAGGGAAATGATAGTGTACAAATGAGGTTGTCATAGGAAATTGACGATGTCATTATTGCTTTATTTCAGATACCGTCTCAAATGGGAAATAACTCTGTTTAAAAAAAGACTCAATAATGGTACATGAATCAAATGGCAAGCTGCGGTTTGCATACCTTGATATTTATAATAATCGTTACAAAAATTCCATTTTATTATTAGAAAAAATCCGATGTTAACATATAATAATAAAAAATTATTAAAAAGCTTTTAAACATAGAATAGTGTTAAGCAAAAATGATTCAAAGCTACTGGCACATTTCAATACAGAAATTCGTAAAATTTTCCTACTGGTGTACATATAAATTGACACAATTTACCACACATCTACCAATAACCATGTCAATGAGATTATCTTTCAAGACTTTTTGTTTTCATCATGAAAACTTCATATCCAGTCTGGAAAAACCGACACGATTTCTCAAATACAAGTATAAGAAAACATTTTCTTAATTTTTTTTCAGAAAAAGTCGTGATCAATCAGATTTACATGTAGGTAATACAGTGTATCTTATGTATACTGGGCCTTTTCATTATACAGAGTTATTTCCCATTTGAGCAGTTATCCGACATCAAATACTGTCACTGTGACGTCATACAATTTTTGTATCATTTCCCATAATTTTATGCCGGTTTCCATAGAAATGGTTGACATCATGATGGATTGATGTAAAATACCCGCTGAAATTGGAAATAACTCTGTATAATGAAAAGACCCAATATTAATTAACAAGTCTAATATGATTATAATTATGACATGTCTAACACAGTTTAACCTTTGTAAAAATGTCCCTAATTTATGACCAGAAAGTCAAATTTTGAATACCTTGAATTACTATTAATCTGATTAAAAACAAATCTTTTTTCCTCTTCTCTTTTTGTCCTGTCGGATACAGATCTGGCGAAACCCTGTAAGGGATCATGTTATGGTGAACTTTGATTTTCAGCCAATCAATCGATTGACTAGAATTTCTCAGGAATGAAATAAACATCCCCAGCATTCCTATGTTTCCCTTCAGTGTAAGCGTGACCTACAGTGTAGTTTTTGAACAGTGTTTGTTACATACTGCGTCCCCTGCACGTGCCCAGCCAAGTCATTAATTGGCTACGGGAAGTAACGGTTTCTGTGACTTAAAGTTAAACGTCACAAACTTCACCAGAACAAGACCCCTTAAGGAGTTTCGCCAGATCTTTATCCGGTGGAACAAACAAAGAGGAAGAATAAGATTTATGTTTTAATCAGATTGCTTGAATTACCAATCCTTTGAAGTGTTTTCCTTGATCCCTTTGACTTTCACATACATTTCAGGGTTCAAAATTGGCAAAATTCTGGGTCATCAAATTCGCAAATTTATAGAAAATTTGGACGACCTCCATTATATTTACTGAAATTTTAGGTTGCCCAAAGAGATTTTAAGTCGTTTTGACAACCCAATGACTTCTAATATCGAACCCTGTATGTACATGACTACATTTATTCCCAACGATATAACAAAAATTTACCGAGGGCAATTTGGTGATCTCTAATGTGTAGGCTCTTTCAATCACACGGAACAACTTTTCTTGGTCACTCTCGATCTCTTTCCTGAACTTTTCAGCTGAAAAATTAGGAAGTTCAAACCTTCTTTGAAAGTACATTGTAATAACAAATTCTGTGAAATCCTGTATATGTACGAAGCTCATTACAATAAAATTATGAGTCAATAGCCATCTTACTAACTTTTTCATACTAATTATGGTAAGAATACATTTCTATTTATAAACCGTACATAAAAAGTGTGTATATTTATATTACATGTACATGCTATAAGAAATGAGTGTACCAAATTTTGAAAGTCCTAGCCGAAACGGTATGGTCTGTATCATGTTAACAAGGTGCAAACAGACTCATACTGTACCATAATACGTCCGTCTATGATGTGCGTATAAAAGTAAATAAATATATACATAAGAAAAAAAATCCCCAAAGATACGTATGCAAGTTTTACCCTTTGTTTCAAGATCTTTAAGAAAAACGTCCAGCTTCCTCATTTTCTCCTCCTGTGTTAACTTGGAGCCTTCATCACCATCTGGTAACATCGGTTTCTTTGCTGTCACCTTTTTGACGGCTTTCTTTCTCGGCATTTCTGAAATATATTCAGTGCTATTGTTCATATATTCACATCTTATTTTCCAGTAATTCACTACATCAGCAGGACTGAAATGATACTTTTACTGGATATTACAAATGGATATACTCAGTTCATTTTCTGTATTTTCACTTCAGTATGATTCCATATATACATGTACATGTAATTGAGAATAGTATTTGTTTTATCCCCTTTAAAATAATCATCATGAGTAGTCAATCTCATTAAAATGTGACTTGTACTTTGTTCCTCTACGATACACTCCATGTGCAAGACTGTACAACTGATGATTCAAGTAGCGCAGTTGGTAGCGTGCTCGCTTCTCACCAATGCGACCCCGGTTCGATTCCCGATGTGCTACGTGAGATGGTGAGGCTGTCACCAACCTGGCTTCGTGGGTTTTCTCCGGGTACTCCAGTTTCCTCCCACACAAACGACACCCTTACGCCAAGATCCGTGCCAACGAGCAAGATTTATATAAGTTGTTAACTTGTTTCTTAATCGTTGTAAATTAAATAAAGTTTAAAAACTGTCGATTCAAGATCACCTTTCAGTACAGCCAAACAAAATTTGAGTTAGAGATCTTTTGGTGTCTTTTGTGTGCAAAATAACACTGAAAGATCTCTAACCCAAATTCTGATTGGCTGTACTGAAAGGTCATCCTGAGATGACCCTCAAATCAGCAGGTGTAAGATCTTGTACATGTAGAGCATGGTAGAGGATCGAAGTACAAGTCACGTTTTAAAAAAATTGCTAAAGAAGGATATCTCAGCTTGAATACTGGTACAATGTAATTTGTAATACATGTACAACAAGAGGCCATTCTTTGAAATCGAAGAAACACTGACTGAAACATGTAGTTTTTTTTATTTTGTTTTATTGTTTACATGTACGTCACTCAAAGTTATTTCTTCTTCTTCTTCCTACAATACTAAGTGTACTCAAAAGTTGAGATTGACTGATTATTGTTTTACGTCACTCCACAATTATTTCACGTATACGGTGATGACATCTGCCTGATGCATTGCATAGAAATTTTTACCTTTGCAACAGACCCACCTGAAGCAGAGAGGGATCTTTTACATGCCAGGCCTACCGTGACACGGGACTTTGGTTTGTACCGTCTCATCTGAAAGACAGAACACTGGTGTGCCAAGGTTGGGAATCAAACCCAGGACCTTTCGGTCACAAGCCAAGCACCTCATCCACTGGGCCACACCGGCTTACTCAGAAGTTGAGCATTATATTTTATTTCACATATACATGTATGGTATAGTGAAGAGATCTTTGTGATGCACTGGATAGACATTTAGAACTGAGCAATGGACCCACCCACAAATTTACCGATCACTTGGGTGTACAACCTGTAGTATAACCATATAATATATATATGTAACACTACACTAGAGCGATTGTTAAGCCTGTGGTTCAACCAAAAGCAGTAAGGGATCTTTTACCTGCCATGCCTAATGTGACACGGGACCTCGGTTTCCACTGTCTCATCTGAAAGGCAGGACACTGGTGTACCCAAGACACAGGGATTGAAATTAGCAGTCGCCCACTTGCTATTTGCGACTATATATCTAATTGGACAACTTAAAATTACGGTGGTGATAAAAAAATTTACAAGAATAAAATATTTGTATTCCAAGTTTGTCCGATCATTTTGTTTTTTCTTTGAAAAAAGTTCGTAATCTGTAAAGCGTGTCATAATTAACTTTTAGAAACAATTAACTGTGAAGAGTTTAAGTGATTTTGACAAAATTAATTCTGATACTCACTATGTTACCGTTGACCATGTCTTTTTTTTAAATAGAAGATATTAATAAAATAATACCAATTTGTGGGCAACTAAATTTTGATGGGGATCTCCATACATGTAATTGCATGGTCCAGTAATGGTAGCTCACATGGCAACCAAATGTTTCAAATCCTGAAGACAGGAGTCAAACCAGGGACCTCTCGGGCATGGGCTGAGCATCCACTGAATTACACTGGCTCTGGAGAAACACTGAAGCAAGCTTGATATACATGTATGTACAAGAAAGCACAAGTAGCAGTCTGATGTATACGGTACCGGTATAAAGCAATATGCCATTCTCGAGGTCGGATTGGTCATATGACCCAATATGTGCCAAATTTGTTGGGGCATAAGTCTCCAATTTATCGTCACTTAATACAAAGGATCTGATATTTTGAAGTCTCATTATTTCAAACTGTGGTCATTTCAAATTTGATGAATAATAGGGGGTCAATCTTTGTGGGATTGTTCTCTGAATTAAGGCAGTTTTATGATTTATATAGCTCTTGCATTCAAAACAGATTCAGCAAAGTCGCATTACAGTCCATGATAAACAATGAGTTTACAATTTGTATTCTTGAAGTCGGACAGCCAGGTATTTGATAGCGAGCATTTGGGGTAAAGCATCAGACTTTATTATACATGTAGACAGCAACGCGTGTTCAGGGAAGAATTTTTGTAAAAAGGAAAAATTAAAATAGTTTACAATTCAAACAAGTGAAATTTGAATACATGTTGTACACATTTCCAATCGTATTTTATAAAAAAACAATTTTAGATATTAGAATTGATATAGAAGAACTTAAAGTTGTATTAATGCTAATGATAAACCCCACATTTTATCACAAGTGTCATAGCCAGACTCTTCGGTATCTACGTAGACTAATAGAGACAGTGACATCACGCCGACTTCGAGAATGCAGAATTCGAGAATCTTAGTTAGTTAGTGTGCTGTCATATGCCAACTCTGACTCTGAGAATATGCTGTACTGTAGTCAATGCTAAAAGTGTAATTTACAACATTATTGCTAACAAAAATCCACATGATATTGATAATTAATCAACTAATGATGACAACTTCAAATCGTTTAAACAGGTTGTGTATAGGTTCTAATCGGGGTATATACCCTGACCCTGATTGGGATATCAAAATTCTTATCAAAAGTAACAATACTTCAAAATTTCAAATAAGTAATTAGAGATCACATCACATCACTAAAAGTGGAGAACTTTTATATAAGGCCTCCTGTTCTAATCCTTACCAGATCTGAGAAAATGAATGTCAAAAATCTCTTGTGGTATTACATTCTGTTTCTCAGATCTGGTAAATATTAGAACAGAAGTTTCTGTATACAAATTCTTCCACTTTAAGTGATATGATGTGACCTGTAATTACATCTTTGAAATTTAGAAGTAGTATTACTTTTGATAAGAATTTTGATACCCCGATTTGAACCTATATCCACCCATTAAACAATTAATACGCTCTGCAACCAGGATTCTCACTAGTGTTCTGAAATGGTGAGTCCTTGGACTCACCACTTTTGAAAATGGTGACCAAAATTTGGTAAGTCCCAATCTAAAAATGATGAGTCCCAAAGTAAACTTCAATATATATAGTTTTTTTGTGTCTTGATAGTTGTATGTGCATATTATCTGTCCTTCATGCTAATTATGTGAATTAAATGTCAATAAATTTGATAGTTTTGTTGTTTAAGCATGAAAAGCAGATAATGTACACATGATGTGTTCAAAACTCAATGTGTTCTACAATATCTCTTCTGTTAACTTCAACATAAGTGTGACACCACCCTAACAGACTGCTAAGCACTGGGCATACAATGAAAAGATTCCTTTGTTTAATTATTTATTTACTTCTTTGTAACAATCACATAAAATGATAATTTATTAATCATGCTATAAATAATAAGCAAAAGAAGTTTTAAGGTCTAAGCATTACAAATAATTCTTATGGAAAATCAAGCACTATCATACATTATATTATACATTATGTACAGATAATAATCAAATCACATCATATCATAGCACATTGTTCATTTCCTACGGCTATGCATGTCCATGAACTTCAGGGATTTCTCGGCATTGAATTCACAGTGGTGGTCCGGCTTGTTGGATCCGCATCAGCTTGGTGGGTAGGTGGGTTGGGTTGTTGATCAGTGAGTTGAGGACCTCGTCGCCGTATGTAAGGATTGAGTGGTCAGCAGGCATGTTGGCATTAATAAATTTACCGATTGTAACCCAAATATTTGACCCAAGCTGTCGTTGCAATTTTGCAGTAACTGCTAATTTTAATAATCAGAGACATATTTACACATATATCTCTGTAATAATGACCCGTACAAACTGCCGAAGTCTTTAAGTATCAATATATTTAAGTGCGTTGAACTTAATAAATTGTAAGGCAATTTGAGGTTCAAATAAATCATTACGTATTCTGATGGCTAAACACATGCTTTTGTCCACCATTCTGAGATTCTTTAGACTCCCAATCAACTATAACTCATAAAAGAAATCATCTTGTGTTGACCCTGAAATGTCAAGACATTCAATCCTTTTTGTCCAGCGCGTGCCGATTAGACAGTGACAATCCAGGATATAGAAAACATGATAACAGTTGCACTGTTTACATCTATAAAGATGTCGCAATTTCTTACAGATTTTCATCACTAGTGAAACTAACTATGAAAACAAAAACTCGTAATTCTTTTTAAAATATGCAATGAAGTGGTGTTCGAATCAACATGCCATTTTAGACATTTGGTTTGGTATTAAATTTGTGATAGATTTCTGAAATTCCAGCCTATACATGTACAATGAGGTCTTTATTTCACCCTTATTCACTGTTAGTTCTACAATTAGTGCGTTCAACTGTCCGCTGGCGGCATCGTGGGCATGTAATAGGGTCGAGTGGACAATTTATACTGCCGCCGACGGACTGCCCGAAGCGTTATCTCCCGCGGTTAATAAAAATCAATTAATACACGGCTTACTCAGCGACACAGCACAATGTCATAAATTTATTAGCCACGTGCAGGGGTAACAGAGACGCGTCCCGGGGACTCACCACTTTTGAAAATCGTGCGTCCCGGCCAATTTTGACACGTCAAGTATGCAAATATGCGCGTTAACGAGATCCCTGTGCAACGTTTCGACAATAATGCAGAATCATCATACTTTCACAGGATTAAAATTAGAATCGGCAAGGCATACCGACTTTTAGTCTGTAAATATCAAAGAATGATGTAAAGCTGTACACAGCTAAAAGGCACAACTGTGACAACAAGGTATGTGGTCTGAATCATTGACATTGTCGCAAATTTCGGTATTCGAGACTACAGTACAGTTTAAATCTGCATCTGTCAGTCATGTTCAAGCTTTTAGTTGAGCAGTTCCTTGTTTTGAAGTACTGCAGTAAAATTATACAAATAATCATGAAGATAGTTGTTTGAAAATCAATTAGCATGATTTACTTACTCTCTGTTTGTTATGTTTCAAAAATCGCGGCTTCCCTCTCCGGTCTACAAAAGGCTTCTTTATCACTCATATAAACTTCATACCTACAAACGCTCAACGGATTAGAACTAAAAGCCATGTTGGTTTTAAGACATTTCGTACTTTAAAAATAATTGTAATGGCCATTGAGTCACTGCAAGGACTAATATAAATAAGATTATAAGTCCTTGGTTATTGTTACTTCTCTCCTCGATCCAAACATGCCGATGGTTTCATGGTTTCTTTTGTTGTATATATCTAGACATCCACTTTTGCCACTTATATAACATGCGATTTTATCACACATCCGGAAATGGATAATTATTCTGTAATATTAATATAGACCCTTTCACTATTACTGCGTTACTAACGTTTTGGTTGGTAAATGATAATATTTCCAGTATTTTTTTTACGTCATGATGAAAAATTGATCGTCTCTGACGTCATTTTGCGGGAACAGTTACGATTTTTCCAACCAAAATATCAGTCCCACAGTACGTTATGGTGAAAAGGTTAATGCCATGAGTCGCTTGGCTCCCGGGAGTTCTCTCCCCAATCCAAGTATACTGAGATGTTGATGTTAATTAACACATTGTTGATATCATAGCGAATGGACACATGGACTTACTGTATTATCTCTCGTGTTCCCCTTCTTACACTCATCCTCACTGCACCAAGTTGTCTTTTCAGTTTTACTTAGACTACATGAATATACGTACTCAAAATTAAACATAAGGTCCATATCTTGATTCCCAATTTAAATTCTTTCAGCAATCCCATTGTTCTTGTTTCTCTAAATATTATAATAATAGTTAGAACAAAGAAAGGAAGGGGAGGGGTAACAGATGAATTTTCAAGCGGAAAAGATGTATTGACGTCATGTATGTGTTTGAGTACGTGCAATAGAATAGTTAGGGGAGTGGAGTTTCACTATAGAGAATGCAGTCAAGGCATCAAGCCAGGTGAGGATCCAGAAATTTTGTCGAGAGGAGGTTCCCCAATTGAGTTTTTCAAGTAAGGGGGGGGGGGGGTTTCCATCCATGCTTTTGCATGTACAAATACCTATTTTACATGGGAAATAAGAAGGAGAGTCATTTTCGCTGAATCTCAGGGTGGGTCCAGACCCACGGTCCATCCCTCTGGATCCGCACATGTAATGGATCAGCTTTGATGAATCCGAGAGTAACTGTCTTATGCCTTGTTACTGAAACACTCGAAGCAACAAAACACAATGTTCATCGGGGGACTTGGTGGAACCATGCAGAGTTGGAACAGGTGGCAAGCAAACATACAGTGGCGGATTTAGAGGGGTTCAGGGGGCACCCCATATTTTTCACCAAAAGTATGAGTATATTTACTCCAGATTTGGCAGCCAAAATGGCTGAGTATGTGGTTAATACTTGACTTTCACATGTGCCTCCTCCTTTTTCAGAAATATTGGATCCGCCACTAAACATCTCCTGTAAGGATAGCCACACCCACAAATAATTTCCAATACATACAATCGACACACACACATGTATAATTGAATATGTCGCAGACACATAACATCACAACATTTTACGAATTTGCAAATATGGGGTGAAAAAAAAAAGAAGAAAAAAAAAAAAAAAAGAAAAAGAAACAAAAGAAACAAACCAAAAAACAATACAATATTTTATTCGCAAACAATGTGACACTTTATTAGCCTATGACTGGATGAAAATCGGCCAAAGGGGCAAGTAAATATCCAGTAAAGGTGCCATACACTTCGTCTACTCCGCCATAAATTTGCGAGTCGTGGTGGGCAATGTCCAGGTAAACAGTGTCTCCTTGGGTCAGATGCAGTGTGGCAGCATTGCTACCCACTCCATAACTGCCGGATGTATGACCATAAGCGGTGTTGATATATTTGTAGTTATGGTACAGTTCCACCCATACTTCTTGAGACTGTTGAGCGAGAATGTGATAATGGAAAGAATATATTCCAGAAATGGGTGCTGTAAAATATAATTGAATTATGTATGTATATTTTCAAGATTAAATTACAGAAAAAAACTTTGAAAATCACCCAATTTTTGGAAGTAAGAACTTTTCAACTATAGTGAGGTCCATTCTTCGATTGTAGTATTTGCTAATGGTCAAACATTTCTATGCTAATAAATGAACTTTTTCAGGAAAATTCGGCCAAAGGATGTATACAACCCACCCATCTTTTATTTAACCTGCCTTTTGAATCACAGGTATTCTTTAATAGATCATATGATTACTTTGAAACGACTCCTTCGATTTTACAGCATAAATTAAGTTGAAGGGGCTGTGTCAAAGTAATCACATGATTTATTTAAGAAAACATCTGTTTTGAATTGATACTGAAAAATACATAATGATGTAATAAAAGTATGGAAATCCGAAATGAATCAAGTAGGAATATGGACATATATGTATAACTGAGATATGTTCGGTGGCACTATATAAACTAATTAGTAAATACCTTGTATTTCTAGAGATCTAATAATTTACACGGGAGCCGGCTTGGAACTTGGACTCCCAGGGATGGGATTCAAAATTTTATAATAGGAAGCAAGGAGTCATACAAACTTGAACGTGAATAAAAAATATATACGATCGAAGAATTATGATAAAAGTTTGTTAAACTTGGAAATTTACCATTGGTAACAATGTGATTCGATCCTCTTTCAATGTTGAATCAAAGAAGCTTACCTGTGAAGACACCTGTATTTACGTCATACTGCTGTCCTAGATTGACGAATACTCTGTCAAATTTGACCTTATCGCCATTTGATGAGGCGAAATTATGCGACAGTCCCACCGAGAAAGCTATCTCCTGCTGTGAAGCTACAACATACAGTAAAAAAGCAAATTAAAACAAATTCGATTTTCAAAGACTTGCTGCATGCATATTACATGGCAGTGTCTACATAAGAAAAAATTCAATGGCATGCTATACGAGAGAACGATGATTGTAATGGTTTCTCTATTAAAAAGGGCAGAGGAATGAGGAGATTCTAGGAAGTGACATTCATTTGTTGCAGTCTATAAATGATCTCTGCTGTAACAACAGACAAGGAAGCTTTTCAAATAAAACATCAATATTTCAGATGGTTAAATGTGACGATTTGGATAATGTGATACAAAAAGATATTAAAGACAGTAAAATGTTTTAGGAGGTAAATAGATAAAGCACCATATACTAAATTTAATCACAATCCATGGAGAGACAGAGGTGAAATCATGGGGCATGGAGTAGTAAGCATCTCCAGTGGATCGATCACAACCGCGATGTATTTTCCTCAGTAAAAAAGGAAATTTTCACAGTTGTCAAAATTTAGTCTAAAGGAATTAATACTTTACAGTACTTCTATCAACTAAATGACTTAAATTCGCAATGGCAAGCAGGGTCTTAATTGCCGCCTTGATATATCAGGAAAGCTGTTGCTTACCTTAGTGTAGGTTATATTACAAGTAATTTTAGAGCTGTTCAGTAGGTATATAAAATGAAAACACATTTCTCACAGATTTTCGGCCACTTGTCCTTTCTCAAGTGAAATAAACAGTATTAAATTCTTAAATATGTCAAATCCATGCTTTCGTTACAAATCACAAGAATAGGACTGGATGATAATGGTTATCACTAAAATAAGGTTTTGTTTTTCGATAAACGATTAAAAATTCTAAGGTTTGATAGTCTCAAGTACCAGTAGTATTACTATTATGATTTGTTACGCTTTGGCAGTTGCAGAAACGGCTTAGGACTGTCAATTGAAGAAATGCTTAACATCACTCATTTGGTGTGGTTAATCGGTTTACGGACCCATCTTCCCACTAACTGGAAATGCAGTACAATCAAAGTACATTCTTTTAAATACTACTTCACATAAATAATACTTCACATAAAGAAGAAATATAAACAAATACCGTCACGAAAATATGAACACAGATTCATGGAGTAAAACATATACAAAAATATAGACTTACATGAGCCAGGATTGGTTCCTGAGACGGCAGGTGATAACAAATAACCAGAAAATGTTGTATAAAGCTCATCACTGTCTCCATACAGCTCGACGCTGTGTCCGGGGCGGGCCTTGATGGTCACGTGATCTCCTTTTGTAAGATGAATGGCTACTGAGTTTCCAGAGTCGGCATAGGAGCCGCTTGTGTATCCGTATGAAGAGCAAACATATTGATCGTTGTGGAACAACTCCAACCAAAATTCCTATCGGAAAAATGTGTACGTGATGAATAATTGATGTGATTGCCATCATAATTTAGTTTTTTTTTCTATTGAATTGTACATAAAAGAAGACAACATTGACTCAAAAGGCGTTAAAGATATATTTGATATATAATGCTATGCCGATACGAACATAGGGCGGTCAAAAATTTGGATTCATTTGATGAGTGTATCTGGTTAACAGATCCACCTTCCGATTCAGAGCAAAACCAGTACAGTCAAACGTTTAAAAACCAGAGTATACAAATTTCATATTAACCAGAATTTTATCGGATTTTTGCATAAGGGGGATTTTGTCTTTATTTTTCATAAACAATTAAGTTTTCCAAAGTTTTCATATTGTTTTCAGCTCTTATGCACGAGAATTTTAATTTCATGTTAATTAGATAAAATAAACATATGTAATATATATCTCTCTACATTTTGTCTATGATGGTTCCTATAGCTGGTAAAATAATTATTTGCAAAAATTGGCCTTATTTCTGGATTATGCTTTATGCTGATAATATCGTAATTTGGAAAGGAGATTACGTTTTGGGGCTTATGAAAGGTATGTCTCCCGAATAAATGCGAAATGAGGTCCTAGAAAAATTTAGAACTTTAAACTTTGTGAATATCGGTTACTCAGCTTCTTTGTTAGTATTGACAATATAATTTCTAGCTACATGTAAAAAAAAAAACCATTATAGATACATGTAATCATTGTCACCTATTACTTATGGCGCTGATGAAAGAATATTCAAATGGACTATTACATATCACAAAAGAAAAAGCGAAAAAGAAAAAGAAAAGGAAGAAAAGAAAAAGAAAGAAAGAGAAAATAACGTTGTCCTAAATATTGTTCTTTCACACGTTAATTATATCCGTATATGAAAAACAAAAACACAATATAAAGCATTTCTAGGGTTATTTGTACAGCAGGCGTTATTGTGCAGTAAGTAATTACATAAAAGGGTTATCACATCACCTATTTAATGGCCACGCTTTTCAACAGTGATAAAATCGATAATGGTTGGTTGAAGTATGACGATGGCGACAATGGAAATGTTTGTAAATAATAAAAGAGAGACTTCATTTAGTAACTGCATGGAAACTTGATATTTCATCTTTCACTGCTAATTAAAGGAAGAGAAAACAATTACTGACTCAGCTGTGTGACAGAAGACACCAAGGAAATATACAGTATTTAATGTAATGATATGAAAAAACACATAATGACATCACAAATATATTCGATTATAGTGCAGTTACGATACCAACTTAGGACGGTTATTTGATATGACGATAGTCAATCAGTTGGTGTGGTAATTAAAGGATGAATCAAGTATGACAAAAAACCCTTCTGAAAATTTCTAAATACCATGAAGACAAACCTCGCTGGATTTAGCAACTGCATGGAATTGGAAAACGTATGTGCCATCTATTGGTGCCGTGAAGTTTCCAGTGTTTAAGTTGTAGCTGCTACCAACATTTGTTATTGGGTAATCGTACATGACCTGCCCACCATTAGATATGGATACATTATTACTGAGGGCCACAGTAAAGCCTACTGGGCTGACGGAGTTAGGAGAGGAAATTTCTGTAATAAATAAATGTATTTTTATTTTTGTATGAATGTATGTCAGATTGAAGGATTTATTGCTATGTGGTTTTCACACTGGATCTTGTAATGAAAAGGAAAAAAAAGGAAGTACATAAAATATCGTATCTTAACTTTCACGTTATAGAACACACAGAGCTAGATCATGTAAAATATAATTTGTAAATACAGAACGTGTAAATGCTCCATCGCTCTGTATATTACAAGGTTAACATATTGATATAATAACGACATGAATATATGTCTCAAAATAAATTTAGAGCATCAAGTGCACATACACATTGTATCTTCCCCGTAATGATCAAGACCAAGATTGTTGAGTATATTACCAAATTGACCAAACAGAAAAAGCCAAAAACTTTATCACAGAATTTGATTCTTGCTTTAGGTCAGATTATTGCACTTATATTTGGTGAATACATCTGCTGATTCAATCGACAGAAATATTAAGATCTATGCAACGGATCCAAACGAAGCATTTAGGAAGTTTTTAAAGTGCCACGTCAACCGATACATGGGATCTCAAAAAGTACTATCTCATCCTAAGTACAAAAGAAGACAACACCAGGCATCGGAACCGGAACACAGATTTATCATATTGTAATGTATACCGGAAGAATGTTTAGTACCTGCATTATTTGCGAGAATAAGTTCCCCTGTGAATGTGGCATAGATTTGATCCTTCTGCCCAAACAAGCTGTTGTCATAGTTGTCATGTGCCTTTACATACACCCTATCTCCTGCTACGAGATTAAGAACGGCGCTGTTACCGGCATCCGCATAGTCTCTACAAATTGTACAGCAAAATACAAAATCTTTTAAATCGTTATCGCGTTGATATGGTGACAACATATTATGGTGATAATGCACAGAAATCAAGACGTATGCAACAGATGCACAAAAAGCCTTGAAGGATCGTTTAAGTGCCACGTCTATCGTGACAGATGACCTAGGTTTCAACTGACTCATTCTAAAGACATTACACCGACAAGCCACCGAAGAGCAATGTGTTATTGAGTGCCAAAATTAGTACACAAGCATCAATTTAGAGATAAAGTCAAATAATAAAAGTGCTTAAAATTGCAATGATATTTCAGAAGCGTTATTTTTATATATGGATATTGATTATTGCTTGCAATATGTAATTTTAATTTATTAAGTATTTCGCAAGAATTAAGTAAATGTTTATTCCAAATTTCATTTATCATTTTTGGTTGAATAACAATTAATTGAAGTTACTTTCCCGTTCCGCCATCTTGGATGTGAAGCTAGAGTTCCTGCTTCATATTCTTACCACTTCTATTGATTTTGTGTTTAAATATATTTTTGATACCATGATAATTTTCAACCTTGCCTTACGTGTTTATATATTTTTATGACCTCTCAACCTGAGACACTTGTTAACTATTGATCTCTATATGGCGGAAAGTTTATATTTTTCAATGTGTGTCCTTTAATTATTCTGCTGTCGCGGTGAATGGGAAGGTGGGACCGTAAACTTGTTAAACACACCAGTTGATTGACAATTGTCATATCAAATGACCTTCCTATGTCGGTATCGTAACTGCACTATAATAGAATACTTTTGTGATACCCTTTTTTCCTTTTTAATCATTACATTAAATAATGTGTATTTCCTTGGTGACTTCTGTCATACGGTATCAGTAATTTTTCTTTCTTCCGTTGAAGCTGTCTATTGTAACCCTTCTCTGATAACATTTAAGTGTCATTTTAGTGTTTCAATATTGCAAAATAATTACAATAGCATCCTTATTTTAGACAAATCCCTTGTATTATATGGTAGATTTATGAAAAAAAAATATTCAGATGGGAGAAAAGAGAAGTACCTCCAAAAGAATTTGAATGCATTCAACCCTACTTATCTCTCAATATCGCAAACTTAAGTTTTATAATCTATGGCTGGTATTATCGTCAGACCATACTTGATATTTTACGCCAAAATGATGTCTCTCGAAAAATAAATGTGATTTAAGTTACTATAAAACATATACAATGTATATGCCAAAATCGTTATTTTCGAATAATGTCGTGAATAAGAGTTCACGTCAAAAATAAACCCTCGAGGCCTCGATACATTTTTCTCGTTATGTTTTACTTTGTAAATATATTCACGTGTTATCATCGCGAAAATAAAATCACGCGAAATTCACAATACTTACGCATATGTGTAAGCGTAGACTGATCCAACAAGTTGATCATTCTTCATCAACTCTAGCCAAAGTTCTCCATCACTTCTTGTCAGGGAGTAGAATGTGAAAACATACAGACCAGGAGTTTGACACACAAATTCGTTGTTGTTGTTGAAAGTAGCACCAATACTTGTAATATTTGCATTGTAGATAAGTGTGTCGCCCTTAGTAATATGTAAATGACTAGTTTGACCCTTAGAGAATGCTACAACACTCTGAACGGACCCGGGCTGGGAGTTCACTAAAATACAAAAATGTTCATTAACTCTAAACTTTTCATTTAGGTGGGTTTGAGAAATATACGATTTCAATATCTAAGCAAATCAGTTGTGTGGAGCCGGTGGCCTTTAAATCGAAAGTCACTGGCACTGGTAACTACACATTTACTGCAACTAAATGGTAGATTGAATTCGAACTAAGAAAAGTGTATATATTTACTTTGCAAGTACCGTTTTCTATCGTTTCAGAAAGGCTGAAGAAAAGAGCTAGGTGTATTTTAAATATGTAATATGCCGGTGAGAAAATAATAAAAGTACACTTATTGATTTGTTGCCCCATATGCATATTTCTACGAATAATGTCTCTGCAGTGATGCTCACATCCTGAGAGATACGAGTTAGTTCTGAAAACAATGAATAGTATTTTCACACAAATATCGAAGTATATATTTCGAGTCAGTACAGAGCAGTGAAAACTGGCCTTGTGGTAACCTTCGGGGACAAACAGTCGGAAATGAAGGTATTTTTGTGCTCTCATATTTAAGATTTACATTCGTAAAAGGTTACAGTTTTCGAAACAACATGTTTTTAACCTCTTCCGCAAGAGTCTCTGACAGGAGACAATAAGTTGAAATATTGCTTGAAAATCCCATTTCAAGTAACTTTAGTGGTACATAAACTTCTGATTTCTAGGCACCTTCCCTTAAATGAAGGATTCCACGACATATGATTGGCTTATTGTAAATTGTGATATAATTTGTGCATTTCTTACCATAGGCTATAACAACAGAGAAGAGAACAACGGACAGCATATTGGAAACTATGCCTATAAAAGGAAACGATAGAAAACAATGTTAAAATGATAAATATTTCGCAAAATACTGTACGCTTACTGAAATTTACGCATCCGAATTTAAACGGAAAACTAGTAGGCTAGTAGTAGATTTAGAATCAGTGTCATAATGTCCTCCTCTCTTTTTCAAATGTAAGCGTATTGCCGAAAATATAAAGTCATTGCTAACATTTCATTTAACATTGTACGAAATGAAAACAATTTAAATGCAGTTAAATACATAATAGAAATATTAACAGGATACTACAATCTTATTCAAGCAAATAAAGCTGCCTACCGGTACTGCCAACTTCATCAGATATTTTGATAACAGATGCAAAATGTCGATGTATATCTAGACTTCTCGGTCAGAGAATTATCAGTCAAAAGTTAGTTCAAGATAAGATGGCTAGGACCTTGATTGCCTTACCTTGTTCATGTCATTCAGCCAATAATCGAATATCTGTCTATTGTAAGACGTAACTATAGACACAGTCAATGATAAAATCTTGCACCAAAAGCAATAAATAAAATCCAAAAAGATAACAACATAATTACAAAAATCTTTAAAAATCTTTTTAAAGATATTTTTAGAATATCGAAATGTTTTCCGCACTACTATACGTGTTTAAATATTTTTATGACCTCTCAGCTTGAGGCACATGTTGACCCTTGATCTCTATATGGAGGAATATTTTTATTTTTAAAATGTGTCCTTTGATTACTCTGCTGTTGCGGTGAGTGGGAAGGTGGACCCAAACTAATTGATTGACTATTGTCATATCAAATGACTGTCCTAAGTCGGTATCGTAACTGCACTAAAATCGAATATTTTTGTGATGTCCTCATCATTTTGTTTTTTGAGTCTGCTTTAATAAGCTGCACTCAATGGGATCAACCTGAGTTTGCAGACAACGACCTTCACTATCGACAGACCGGACTACGCCGCTGAAAAATAAAGTGTCGAAAAACTTGATACAATCTTCAAAATTCTTGATCAGCACAATGTACCTTTAGCAATAGTAACGCTCAGTTTTCTTAAACTGAAAATAAACTAGTTTGTATGACTCAAAACAGGATTTGCACAATGTTTCCAAACTTTCTAACAATACTTCTCATTTAACTTGCTGCGTAAGAATTCGCACTTGAATCACTTCTAACTCGAATCTCCGTTTTCGATTATATCAATTTCTCGAGCAAACCAATCCGCTGTTTGGATTGTTATCTCCATTTATATGGTAGATAAAGTTAAATCGAGATTGAATTTCCATTCATTTAAGATTTTGCCTCAATTCGGGTATATTCGTGTTTTCGGAAGGAAATGTTTTCATGCGATATGTCATGACAAGATAAAACTGAGGATCGAAAAAGGTAGAAGGTTGAACTCATCAACATCATGTCATTATTTCAAAAACAACCGGCACCAGGGGAAATATCGCCGCTTCAAATGACGGAAATCACTGGTTCCAAATTTCCTCTGACCTCAAAATGCATGACTTCTCGCGTTCACTCAAACGTATACGGTGCTTAAAATGATACGCCTCAAATTTCTAAATCACCTCCTCAAATAATCATAAGGAGAAATGTGTCCGCTTTTTTCTTTTTGTCAATCATGAGCGAAACCACGTGACTTTGACGACACCGAAGAGTTCCATTGCCGTAGAAATGTAAACACGGTCCGGGGGAAAAAGTTAGGTTTCCACAAGCTCGCGCCAACGTGATGCAGATCTATGTATAGAGAAATATTCTGTGGAAAGGATAATTAGCAAAAGAGTAAGCATATGTATCAATTTAACGGCATTAAATCACCGGAGAGCTCCAGAAGTCAGCATACAAAACGATCCAGTACATTAGATTGACAAGGGTTATTTTTGTTGATTCATGCGGATATAAAATGCACAAAACATAAATATTATAAAAAGTAAAGGAACACACTCTGTATTGCAAATTTTCGGCCTCACGACCTTTATCAAGCAGTTTTTCAGATGACGAATATAAAGCTAAGTAAAATCCATGTTTAATTGCAACACGTGACTAGTGACTAGGACTACAGGCGGAAATAAAATTTATAGATTAATTGTTGGAGATAATTGGATAAGAAATTTGGAAACACGTACGCCTAATGGATGCAATTTTAAAACTTCTGTACGTGTACATATATTAGCGCAATCAAATTTTAGCGTAAAATGCTCGAAAGAGGGGTCAGCAGTATTTTAGCGTAGCCATGAATTAGCGCATTTGTCATGTTCGATTAGCGCAATTTATCCATGAAATCAGCGCATTCAAAACATTTTTGGGTAAAAAAAAAATAGTGCGTTTAAGTATCTTACTTACGAGGAATTGAAATATATGCCACACGTGCGAGTATCGAATCGGCTGGTATGACACGTTTGCCATTGGACATAATTAACGAGTACATGTACCTGGAGTTGTTAAACCGTTGATTGGCTTGGATGACAAGCGTCGGGTCAATTACCTTACTCAAAGTATATGCAGTGAATCAAATACAACCTCATTTCATTCATGTTTATCCAACAACCTACTATATCATTGAAAGCAAAACACCTAGTTATAATGATCAGTAATAATTCATTTTTAAAGAAAGACATATAGAAAACAAAATGCCATTCTTACGTTTTACGGACGAAGCCATTGTTTTCATAAGTTGATATAAAATAAATTACTTGTATCGCTGACCGCTCTTTGCCTATAATTACGTAATAGACGATATTGTAGAAGCGATATGCTTAGCGGGGATTAATTCCTAAACTTCAAACCACGTTTTTATAATTCTTGCGTTGGCTTTGTGATAATCATATCGACAGTGTCCGGTAATGCAAACATCTTTAATCGATCGTTACTTGTGTCCTCTTTATGCTTTATCAAAATAAATGATGAATTTGTTCCTGATATTTATTTGATAGACATAACTATAGAGTTGAAACGGAAGTGCCTATTTAATTCTATCGATCTCATGTACTTTATATTAGCGTAGTCATGAATTAGCGCACTTTGAACAGCGCTTATTGCACTAAAATATGAATCCCGCTAAAATAAGTACACGTACAGTAACTAATATATGACTTTATATTTATATTTCATGAACAACCTGTTTTATAGTGCTATTTAATGTCAGGATTTCTTTACGTGATTATTATACATATTTCTACTAATATAATTATTAAGATTTATATAATGTCATGTGGACATAAGTAGGTTTCCGGGTTGTGTTCGGACAGTGGACGCTGCATACTTTGGTGGTATTTTACAATAATGGCGCCAAAAATAAGGTACCGTCGGGTATGCTAGGCATGCAGTTTGGAGGTGGCTTGGAGTATATATTTTTAATATTGTATATAGATATATTTTAGCACACTTATTTTTCTAACTGTATATCTACCAGTTTATATTGATTGATTGATTGATTTTTGTTTTACGTCACACCACGAATATTTCAAGTATATGGTGACGACATCTGCCTGATGCGGGGCATACAAATTTTGACCTTTGCAACGGACCCACCCGAAGCAGTGAGGAATCTTTAACGTGCCATGCATACCACGACACGGGGCCTCGGTTTTTACTGTCTCATCCGAAAGACATGACACCGGCATGACCACATCAGGAGTCCGACGCGATACCACTAGGCCACGCCGGCTTACCAGTTTATATAATACTTCATATTATTATTCTAAATAATTTTATATAGTATGTTTATTTTATACGCGTTTAGATACGAGATTCCGACATGTATTTTAACATTAAAATCAGTCAATTTTAACGCTATACTTACACACATAATAATGACGTTATGACGTCATCATTTATATTAGTTAAGAAGCTTATGTATCTTTGAAACGTAAACATGGATCTTACTTAGCTTTGTATTTGTCATATGAAAAATTGCTTGATGAAGGTCGTGAGGCCGAAACTTTGCAATACAGAGTGTCTGTGTTCCTTTACTTTTTATGTACCGGACTTCCGTTTGGAGGACTTCTTCGAACCTTCATAAATATTATGATAGTTAAAAATGTTAACTACATCTGATTAACAAAACTCTTTTAAAATATACTGTAAAGCATTTTAAATGACCCTGTTTTCATGCCATTTAGTATGGGGCCCCCGACGGTGCTACACGTAAGCCTATCATGTATTTGTGTAAGTGATTGTAATATGAAATAAAATGAAAAAATTAAAATACCCCTATGATCTCCTTGCTGCAGTTCAAAATTAATACGACGCGCGTTGTTTATAGAGTATGTTCTTTATTTAAAATATCACTAATACTAGATCTATACTACCTCGTCGGCGCCCTGTACATATTTTTTTTTTAGGAAAAAGGGTCAATATATGTTGTCTTCTGACAACATTGATTTATGTGTGTGAATAACAATAATAGACAATGTCAATTCAGTGTTGTTAAAAATATACATATTTTCAAAATTTGTACATTCAAAGGAACCGACTCTCAGGATTTCATACCATTAGCATACCATACCATACCATTTTGTATGTCCTCTGGTTTCATGATTTTTAGACTCATGGTTAGGATTTATCAATCATCTTTACAAAACACTGAATACTGTATATTTCCGTGGTGATTTCTGTCATACGGCGGAGTCAGTAACTTTTCTTTCTTCCTTGAAGTCCATGGTAGAAAACAAATTTGTGGGGATGATACTTAACGAATTGTATAAACGAGAGTCTAATTATTACATGTATATCGAGATAGGAGACACTAAAATTGACTCTGGACTATCATATACCGGAAAATTTTGACACGATTATTGCATGTATTATTGACCTTTCTTCAACTTCAACATCTAGTTACCGAAATTACACTTATATTAATATAAAACTATGACTGCATAATTCTTTTATGAAAAGGTATTCCTTTAATTAGATTGGTTGGTTGGTTGATTGGTGATTTACGTCGCTTTCAACAATATTTCAGTTATATCGCGACATGGAAGCAGGAGGTTACCAACCTCTTAAACATAGTGGCGCAACCCGGGAATCGAACCCGGGTAGTCGGCGCCGCAAGCCAAGCGCTTAACCACCGTTAATTAGAAACAAATCAATATGTTATGCATGTAGCTAGTTCTTAGATTTAAATAGAATAGTTATTATATACAGATTTTAATTATTTTCAAAATTTCCACCCATTATCTATTGCTTCTTTGTGTTTCGTACATTTATATTTAGATCTATGACACTCAAAATCTAGAACTTTGGTATGCCGTGTTTCAGCATTTTGATATAATAATAATATAATTTGATATAATAATATAATTTTGATAAAAATAGGTTGTAGTGTACATTCTAGATGTATTCTTGAGTACTAATGCGGTATTCAGTTCTGTTTCCCAACAAATGTACAGATAACATGAATCTTTATGCCTACGTCCGTACATGATAATTTCATCATACTATATTATTATATCCATCCAAAACTGCATGCATGCATGCATACATACATCCATCCATGCATTCACCAATACATCCCTCCAAGCATCCATTATTTCATTCAACCATCCATCTACCATATCTATCTGTAATATTTGAATTTCGACAGCTTCATTTCATTTATGAAATATCAAAATATTTCATAATCAGTGAACACTATCATACAAGAATAAATGATATTTCATGGGTATTTTCATGTGACACTTTATTAACCTATGACTGGATGATAATCGGCCAGAGGGGCAAGTAAATATCCAGTAAAGGTGCCATACACTTCGTCTACTGCGCCATAAATTTGCGAGTCGTGGTGGGCAATGTCCAGGTAAACAGTGTCTCCTTGGGTCAGATGCAGTGTGGCAGCATTGCTACCCACTCCATAACTGCCGGATGTATGGCCATAAGCGGTGTTGATATATTTGTAGTTATGGTACAGTTCCACCCATACTTCTTGAGACTTTTGAGCGAGAATGTGATAATGGAAAGAATATATTCCAGAAATGGGTGCTGAAAAATATAATTGAATTATGTATATATATTTTCAAGATTAAATTACAAAAAAACTTTGAAAATCACCCACTTTTTGGAAGTAAGAACATTTCAACTATAGTGAGGTTCCATTCTTCGATTGTAGTATTTGCTAATGGTCAAACATCTCTGTGCTCAGAAATGAACCTTTTCAGGAAAATTCGGCTAAAGGATGTACAAATGTACAGTAGTATACAACACACCCATCTTTTATCTAACCTGCGTTTTGAATCACAGGTATTCTTTAATAGATCATATGATTACTTTGAAACGACTCCTTCGATTTTACAGCATAAATTAAGTTGAAGGGGCTGTGTCAAAGCAATCACATGATTTATCTAAGAAAACATCTGTTTTGAATTGATACTGAAAAATACATAATGATGTAATAAAAGTATGGAAATCCGAAATGAATCAAGTAGGAATATGGACATATATGTATAACTGAGATATGTTCGGTGGCACTATATAAACTAATTAGTAAATACCTTGTATTTCTAGAGATCTAATAATTTACACGGGAGCCGGCTTGGAACTTGGACTCCCAGGGATGGGATTCAAAATTTTATAATAGAAAGCAAGGAGTCAGACAGACTTGAACGTGGATAAAAAAATATATGATCGAACAATTATGATAAAAGTTTGTTTAACTTACAATTTACCATTGGTTGCAATATGATTTGAATCTCTTTCAATGTTGAATCAGGGAACCTTACCTGTGAAGACACCTGTATTTACGTCATACTGCTGTCCTAGATTGACGAATACTCTGTCAAATTTGACCTTATCACCATTGGATGAGGCGAAATTATGCGACAATCCCACTGAGAAAGCTATCTCCTGCTGTGAAGCTACGACATACAGTAAAAAGCAATTTAAAACAAATTCGACTTTCAAAGACTTGCTACATGCAATATCCATGGCAATGTCTACATAAGAAAAAAATTAATGACATACTGTACGATTGATTGATTTTTGTTTAACGTCACACCACGAATATTTCACATATGTGGTGACAGCATCTGCCTGATGCGGGGCATACAAATTTTGACCTTTGCAACGGACCCACCCGAAGCAGTGAGGGATCTTTAACGTGCCATGCATACCACGACACGGGGCCTCTGAAAGACAGGACACCGGCATGACCAGAGTGGGAATCGAACCCCGGCCTCCCGATCAGGAGTCCAGCGCGATACCACTAGGCCACACCGGCTTTGGCATACTGTACGAGAGGACGATGGTTGTAATGGCTTCTCTATGAAACGAGCAGAGGAATGAGGAGATTCTAGGAGGTGAAACTCATTTGTTTCATTTGTTGCAGTGTAGTGTATAAATGATCTCTCTGCTGTAACAACAAATAAGGTAGCTTTTTAAATAAAAACATCTTATTTCAGATGGTTCGATTTGACTATTTGGATAATGTAATACAACAAAGATATTAAAGACAGTAAAATGTTTTAGGTGGTAAAAAGATAAAAGCACAATATACTAAATTTAATCACAATCCACGGAGAAACAGAGGTGGAGTCATGGGGCATGGAGTAGTAAGCATCTCCGGTCGGTCGATCACACCCGCCATGTATTTTCCTCAATATAAAAGGAAGTTTTTACAGTTGTCAAAATTTAGTCTAAAGGAATTAATACTTTGCAGTACTTCTATCAACTAAATAACTAAAATTCGCAAGCAGGGTCGTAATTGCCGCCTTGATATATCAGGAAAGCTGTTGCTAACCTTAGTGTAGGTTATATTACTAGTCATTTTTTAGCTTTTCAATATGTATATACATGATAAAATGAAAACACATTTCTCACAGATTTTCGGCCACTTGTCCTTTCTCAAGTGAAATAAACAGTATTAAATTCTTAAATATGTCATATCCATGCTTCCCATACAAATCACAAGAATAGGACTGCATGATAATGGTTATCACTAAAGTAAGGTTTTATTTTTCGATAAACGATTACAAAATTCCAAGTTTTGATAGTCTCAAGTACCGGTAGTATTACTATTATGACTTGTTACGATTTGGCAGTTGCAGAAACGGCTTAGGACTGTCAATTGAAGAAATGCCAAACGTCACTCAATTGGTGTAGTTAATCGGTTTACGGGCCCACCTTCCCACTCACAGGAAATGTAGTACAATCAAAGTACACACATTTAAATACTATAAATAATGCTCCACATAGAGAAGAAATATAAACAAATACTGTAAATTGAGGTGTCACGAAAATCTCAACACAAATGCATGGAGTAAATCATATACCAAAATATAGACTTACAAGAGCCAGGGTTGGTTCCTGAGACGGTAGGTGACAACAAATAACCAGAAAATGTTGTATACAACTCGTCACTGTCTCCATACAGCTCGACACTGTGTCCGGGGCGGGCTTTGATGGTCACGTGATCTCCTTTCGTAAGATGAATGGCTACTGAGTTTCCAGAGTCAGCATAGGAGCCGCTTGTGTATCCGTATGAAGAACACACATATTGATCGTTGTGGAACAACTCCAACCAAAATTCCTATTGGAATAAATTTGATATGAATAATTGATGTGTTTGTCATCATAATTTACTTCTTTCTATTGAATTGTACATAAAAGAAGACAACATTGCCTCAGAATCTGTTTAGTTAATGTTGAAGAGAGAAAAATAGATGTAACTAAGTTAGCTGCATGATAATTCTCTCAATTCATAAACAAACCAAAATAGAATAGGTACACAGAAAGGCGTTAAAGATATATTTGATATGTAATGCTATGTCGAAACAAATATAGAACGGTCAATAATTTCGATACAATTGATGGGTTTATTTGGTTAACAGATCCACCTTTCGATTCAGAGGAAAAACTGTACAGTCAACCGTTTAAAACCCACAACATACAAATTTCATATTAAACAGAATTTTATCGGATTTGTGCATAAGGGGGTTTGGTCTTTATTTTTTTCATAAACGATGACATTTTTCAAAGTTTTTATATTGTTATCAGCTTTCATGCACGAGAAGTTCATGTTAATTTGATAAAATGAACATATACGAAATAGCTGGGTAAATATTTTTTTGAAAAAATAGACCCTATTTCTGGATTATACTTTATGCTGATAATATCGTAATTTGGAAATGGGGTTACGTTTGGGGGTTAAGTATGTCTCCCGAATAAACGCGAAATGAGGTCTTCGCGAAAATTTAAAATTCAAACTTTGTGAATATCGGTAACTCGCTTCTTTGTAAGTATTGACCATATAATTTCTAGTTACATGTATATATATAAAAAATTATTATAGATACATGTAATCATTGTCACCTATTACTTACAGCGCTGATGAAAGAATATTCAAATGGACTATTACATATCACAAAAAAAAAAAAAAAAAAAGAAAAAGAAAGAAAGAAAAGAAAAAGAAGGAAAGAAAAAGAAAATAAGTCGAGAGATTATCAAAGTTGTCATAAATGTTAATTATATCCATATATGAAAAACAAAAATACAAACCGTTATTGTGCAATGAGTAATAACATATAGGGTTATCACATCCCCTATTTAATTGCCACGCTAGTCAGCAGTGATAAAATCTATAATGGTTGGTTGAAGTATGACGATGGCGACAATGGAAATATTTGTTAATAATGAAAGAGAGACTTTATTTAGTAACTGCATGGAAACTTAATATTTCATCTTTCAGTGCTAATTAAAGGAAGAAAACATTTACTGTCAGCCGTATGACAGAAGTCACCACGGAAATATATAGTATTTAATGTAATGGTATGAAAAAACACATAAGGAGATCACAAAAATATTCGATTATAGTGCAGTTACGATACCGATTTAGGACGGTTATTTAATATGACGATAGTCAATCAGTTGGTGTGGTAATTAAAGGATGAACCAATTCGATTTTGAAAATTTCTAAATACCATGAAGACCAACCTCGCTGGATTTAGCAACTGCGTGGAATTGGAAAACGTATGTACCATCTATTGGTGCCGTGAAGTTTCCAGTGTTTAAGTTGTAGCCGCTACCAACATTTGTTATTGGGTAATCGTACATAACCTGCCCACCATCAGATATGGATACATTATTACTGAGGGCCACAGTAAAGCCTACAGGGCCAATGGAGTTAGGAGAGGGAATTTCTGTAATAAATAAATGAATTTTTATTTTTGAATGAATGTATGCCAAAGTGAAGGATTTACTGCTATGTGGTTTTCCACACTGGATTTTGTAATAAAAAAGGAAAAAGAAAAGGAGGCACGTCATGAAATATGGTATCTTAATTTTCGCGTTATAGAAAACTCAGAGCTGGATGATGTAAAATGTAATTTGTAAATACAGAAAGTGTAAAGGCACCTTCGCTGTACATATTACAAGGTTAACATATTGATATAATAACGACATGAACATATGTCACAAAATAAATTTAGAGCACTAAATGCACATACACATTATATCTTTCCCGTCGTGCTCAAGACCAAAATTGTTGAGTATTATACCAAATTGACCAAACAGAAAAAGCCAAAACCAATCAAAGCACATTTTTTGGATCATTTATTGCAATCGTCCTCGGCCGATTGTATATTAAGATAGTAAATTCGCTTTGAAAGCGCATGTGCAAACTCCATTAGCGTGGCATATTGGGTAATAATCTAGTACTAAGAAACAATCTTAGCACATAATTCTGCTGTAAATATTGAGATTTCTAGAAATAAATCTTATGAAATGTTCACAATTTTTTTTAAAGAAAAGATTTGCTCACTACAAAAACAACTTATTTCCTAATATTAACGATAACATCCGAGTGACTTTCCTAAAAAGGAAAAGAAAAACAAAAACGTGGCTACTTTCCTAATAAGGAAAAATGAGGCGTGGCTTCAGAAATTTTAGCGGGAAAATTCACAACTGCGCATAAAAAGATGGTTTCAAAAGCAAGTATATGTAATTCTTATTTATATAAAGCTATTTGGCTTTGTGACCAACAGCTTGAAGATTTAATGCTATTCCGATTGCAACCTAAGCTTTAAAAAACTACTCTTGTAAACTTTTCTTACAGTATTGGATTCTTGCTTTATGTCAGATTATTGTACTTATATTTGATGAATACATCTGCTGATTCAATGGGCAGAAATATTAAGATCTATGCAACGGATCCAAACGAACCATTTAGGAAGTTTTTAAAGTGCCAGGTCAACCGATACATGGGACCTCAAAAAGTACTATCTCATCCTAGGTACAAGAGAAAACAACACCAGACATCGGAACAGGAATACAGATTTATCATATTGTAATTTATACCACAAGAATGTTTAGTACCTGCGTTATTTGCAAGAATGAGTTCCCCTGTGAATGTGGCATAGATTTCATCCTTCTGCCCAAACAAGCTGTTGTCATAGTTGTCATGGGCTTTTATATACACCCTATCTCCTGCCACAAGATTAAGAACGGCGCTGTTACCGGCATCCGCATAGTCCCTACAATTTGTACAACAAAATACAAAATCTTTGAAATCTTTATCGCGTTGATATGGTGACAACATTTAGCTGATATAATACAATGTACACAGAAATGAAGACGTATGCAACAGATCCACAAAAAGCAGTGAAGGATCGTTTAAGTGCTACGTCTACCATGACAGAGGACCTTGGTTTCAACTGTCTCATTCTAAAGACAAGCCACCAAAGGGATTGGAACGACAGCCAGGGAGAGGCGTTATATATTCACCTTATCAACAACAACTAAATAGTTAAGTTTTTAATGCATACTTTACCGGGAAATTTATCTTTATTAAAATTCCACAATTTTCATAGTGATAATTTTCTCTTTTTTCCTTTATCACAACAACAGTTTTACAAATGCTTTCAAAACGTGAATATATCAGAGCAATGTATTACTGAGTGCCAAAATTAGCACACAAACATCAATTTAGAGATAAAAACAAATAATAAAAGAGTTTAAAATTGCATTGATATTTCAGAAGCGTTCTTCTTATATACGTATATTGATTATTGCTTGCAATATGTAACTTTAATTTATTAAGTAACGATTAATTGAAGTTACTTTTCCTTCCCGCCATCTTGGACGTGAAGCTAGAGTTTCTGCTCCATCTTCCTACCACTTCTATTGATTTTGTATTTATGTATATTTTTGATACCATGATAACTTTCAGCCTTGTCCTACGTGTTTATATATTTTTATGACCTCTCAACTTGAGACCAATTGATTAACCATTGATTTCTTTATGGCGGAAAACTTATATTTTCAAATGTGTGTCCTTTAATCATTCTGCTGTTGCGATGAGTTGGAAGGTGGGACCGTAAACTGGTTAACCACACCAGTTGATTAACTATTGTCATATCAAATGACGGACCTATGTCGGTATCGTAACTGCGCTATAATAGAATACTTTTGTGATGTCCTTATTTCCTTTTTTAATCATTACATTAAATAATATATTTCCTTGGTGACTTCTGTCATACTGTATCAGTTGTCTATATTATCCGTTCTCTGATAACATTTAAATATTATTCTAGTGTTTCAATATTGCAAAATAATTGCAAAATTTCAAGTAGCATCCTTATTCTTAGAGAAATCTCATATATTGTATGGTAGATCTATGAAAAAGATATTCAGATGGGGGGAAAAGGGAAGTAACTCCTAAAGAATTTTAATGCATTCACAACTACTTATCTCTCAATATCGCAAACATTAAGTTTTATAATATATGGCTGGTATTATCGTCAGACCATGCTTGATATTCTACGCCAAAATTATGTCTCTCGAAAAATTAAATGTGAATTAAGTTACTATAAAACATATACAATGTATATGCCAAATTCGTTATTTTCGAATAATGTCGTGAATAAGAGTTCACGTCAAAAATAAACCCTCGAGGCCTCGATACACTTTCCTCGTTATGTTTTCCCCTGTAAATATATTCACGTGTTATCATCACGAAAATAAAATCACGCGAAATTCATATTACTTACGCATATGTGTAAGCGTAGACTGATCCAACAAGTTGATCATTCTTCATCAGCTCTAGCCAAAGTTCTCCATCACTTCTTGTCAGGGAGTAGAATGTGAAAACATACAGACCAGGGGTTTGACACACAAATTCGTTATTGTTGTTGAAAGTAGCACCAATACTTGTAATATTTGCATTGTAGATAATTGTGTCTCCCTTAGTAATATGTAAATGACTAGTCTGACCCTTAGAGAATGCTACAACACTCTGAACGGACCCGGGTTGTGAGTTCACTAAAATACAAAAATGTTCATTAGCTCTAAACCTTTCATTTAGGTGGGTTTGAGAAATATACGATTTCAATACCTAAGCAAATCAGTTGTGTGGAGCCGGTGGCTTTAAAACCGAAAGTCACTGGCACTGGCAACTACACATTTACTGCAACTATATGGTAGATTGAATTCGAACTTTGAATAGTGTATATTTACTTTGCAAGTACCATTTTCTATCGTTTCAGAAAGGATGAAGAAAAGATCTAGGTGTATCTTAAATGTGTAATATGCCGGAGAAAAAATAGTAAATGTACACTTACTGATTTGTTGCACCATATGCACATTTCTACGAATAATGTCTCTGCAGTGATGCTCACATCCTGAGAGATACTTCTTAGTTTTGAAAATAATGAATAGTATTTTCACACTAATATAGAAGTATATATTTTGAGTCAGTACAGAGCACTGAAAACTGGCCTTGTGATAACCTTCGGGGACAAACAGTCGGTAATGAAGGCATTTTTGTGCTCTATTTAAGATTTAGATTTGTAAAAAGTTTTCGAAACAACATGTTTTCAACTGACCTTTTCAGCAAGTGTCTCTGACAGGAGACCATAAATTGAAATATTGCTTGAAAATCCCATTTCAAGTAACTTTAATTGCTCATAAACTTCTGATTTTTAGACACCTTCCCTTAAATGAAGGATGACACGACATATGATTGGCTTATTGTAAATTGTGATGATAATTTGTGCATTTCTTACCATAGGCTATAATAACTGAGAAGACAATAATAGACAGCATATTGGGAACTATGCCTATAAAAGTAAACGATAGAAAACAATGTTAAAATTTCACAAAATACTGTACGCTTACTGAAATTTACGCATCTGAATTTAAACAGAAACTTATTAGGCTAGAAGTAGATTTAGAATTAGTGTCATAATGTCTTCCTCTCTTTTTCAAATGTAAGCGTATTGAGGAGAACATAAAATAATTGCTAACATTTCATTTAACATTGTAGGAAATAAAAACAATTGAAATGCAGTTAAATACATAATAGAAATATTAACAGAATATCACAATCTTATTCAAGCAAATAAAGCTGCCTACCGGTACTGCCAACTTCACCAGATATTTTGATAACAGATGCAAAATGTCGATGTATATCTAGACTTGTCGGTCAGAGAATTATCAGTCAAAGGTCGGTTCAAGATAAGATGGCTAGCACATTGATTGCCTTACCTTGTTCATGTCATTCAGCCAATAATCGAATATCTTTCTATTGGAAAACGTAAATATAGACACGGTCAATGATAAAATCTTGCATCAAAAGCAATAAATAAAATCCAAAAAGATAACAAAATAATGAAAAATCTCAATATATAACAACAACAGATAAAACGAGCTCTTTAGGAATCTTTTTGAAGATATTTTTAGAATATTGAAATGTTTTCCGCATTACTATACATGTTAGTGTTTATATATTTTTATGACCTCTCAGCTTGAGACACTTGTTGACCCTTGATCTCTATATGGAGGAATATTTATAGTTTTAAAAGTGTGTCCTTTGATTACTCTGCTGTTGCGGTGAGTGGGAAGGTGGACCCACACTAATTGATTGACTATTGTCATATCAAATGACTGTCCTAAGTCGGTATCGTAACTGCACTAAAATCGAATATTTTTGCGATGTCCTCATGTTTTTTAGAGCTGCACTCAATGGAATCACCCTGAGTTTGGCAGACCGCGACTTTCACTACCGACAGACCGGGCTACTTCGATGAAAATAAAGTGCCGAAGAATTTGATACAATCTTCAAAATTTTTGATCAGCACAATGAACCTTTAGCAATAGTAACGCTCAGTTTATTTAAACTGAACATAACTTAGTTGTATGACACAAAACAGGATTTGCCCAATGTTTCCAAACTTTGTAATAATACTTATCATTTAATTTGCTGTGTAAGAATTCGTTCTTGAATCTCTTCTGACTCGAATCTCCGTTTTCGATTATAGCAATTTCTCGAGCAAACTAATCCGCTGCTTGGATCGTTATCTCCATTTATATGGTAGATAAAATTAAATCGAGATTGAAATTGCATTAATATTCATATTTCGGGTACATTCGTCTTTTCGGAACGAAATGTTTTCATGCGATATTTCATGACAAGTTAAAACTGAGGTTCGAAAAAAGGCTGAAGGTTGAACTCATCAACATCATGTCAGATTTCAATAAGAGCCGGCACCCGGCGAAATATCGCCGCTTCAAATGACGAAAATCACTGGTTCGAAATGTCCTCTGACCTCAAATTGCAATAATAGACAATGACAATTCAGTATTAAAAATATACTTGTTTCAAAATTTGTACATTCAAAGGAGCCGACTCTCAGGACTTCATACCATTACACTATATACTGTATATTTCCGTGGTGATTTCTGTCATACGGCTGAGTCCATGGTAGAAAACAAATTTGTGGGGATAATACTTAACGAATTGTATAAACGAGAGTCTAATTATTACATGTATATCGAAATAGACTTTTCCAGAAAGGAGAGACTAAAATTGACTCTGGACCATCATAAATTTTGACACGATTATTGCATGTATTATTGACCTTTCTTCAACTTCAACATTTAGTTACCGAAATTACACATATCTTAATATAAAACTATGACTGCATAATTCTTTATGAAAAGGCATTCCGTTAATTAGAAACAAATCAATATGTTATACATGTAGCTAGTTCTTAAATTTAAATAGAATAGTTATCATATACAAATTTTAATTATTTTCAAAATATCCATCCGTTATCTATCGCTTCTTTGTGTTTCGTACATTTATTTTTAGATCTATGACACTCAAAATCTAAAACTTTGGTATGCCGTGTTTCAGCATTTTAATATAATAATAATATAATTTGATATAATAATATAATTTTAATAAAAATAAGTTGTAGTGTACATTCTAGATGTATTCTTGAGTATCATACTAATGTTGTATTCAGTTGTGTTTCCCAACACATGTACAGATAACTTTAATCTTCATGCCTACGTCCGTACATGATAATTTCATCATTATTTATATTATCCATTATCTATATTATTATATGCATCCATACATGCATGCATGCATGCATTGAAACATCCATCCATGCACTCATCCATACATCCTTCCATGCATCCATCCATCAATTCACTCAACAATCCATTTACTGTATCTATGTAATAGATATTTGCAATATTTGAATTTCGACAGCTTCATTTCATTTATGAAATATTTTAATATTTCATAATCAGTGAACACTATTATACAAAAATTAATGACATTTCATTGGTATTTTCATGTCTCGTCCTCCTATCTTAGCAAGGCCGATGGAATTTATTTCTGTTATAAAGCACCTAAAAATATACTCCCAAGATCAGGAATGTAACCAAAAAAATTAGTAAGATATGATTGATATCCGAATTCATTAACATTTATGGACCATAATAATAATAATAATAATAATAATAATAATAATAATAATAATAATAATAATAATAATAATAATAATAATAATAATATTGACAACAACAACAACAACAACAATAATATTAATAATATTTACAACAACAACAACAATACTACTATTATTACTACTACTACTACTACTACTACTACTACTACTACTACTACTAATAATAATAATAATAATAATAATATATTAATGTTCGTTCAGATATTGAATAATTCTATGACAAGTTCATCGATACATCAAATTTTGGAACGCTTTGGAACGCTTTTCTGACATTCTTCCATAGGGCCACATCAAATTTATTATTAGTTCTTCAAGAGCGACCGCACCTAAAATTGCCAATTTCAAATTCTAATATTAAAAAAATAATCCTGCACGAATTTTCCAATCGAACGACAAGAGCTATTTTTTCTTCTAGATTTGACACTAAGCTTCCTTAATATGCTTTAAAAAAGATGTTACTTGTCTTCATAAACGACCTGATAGATTCCCGAGTCAGAATTGAACACCAAATTGATGATGATTTGCATTTAAAGGCTTCAAATGGAGTCATTTTTATTGCTTAAGACATCTATATTTTCAAAATGAGGCAGATCTTATAAATATTTCATAACTTCCATAACTCTATAGGTCCTTATTTTGTCAAACTTTCGTAATTTCAGCTTCATTTTGAAAATTAATTTAATTTATTTTTGCGCCCGCTCGCCCCTTAAAATTATCAAATATGTCTGAAGAACTAATAATTAATTTGGTGTGGCCTGTAGATAAACTTATATTTCCCTTGATAATTCACTTTTTGTCAATGTAATAAATATGTGAATAAGTGTATATTCAAAATATAATGTTTCCATACCAAAAAAGAAATCGATAAAATTCTCGTAACAATTATCTTAAATAGTAGTAATAAATCATGCAATGACTGGGCCAATTTTTATTTTTAGATAACGACAAATTGCAATACAAAAGGTGAGGAAAAGACCAACACACAGAAAAACTTTCCGTTTTATTCATGAATGGAACTTAAAATGGTATCCATTTCATGACGATTTACATACCAGATATTGATTTGGCTGAAAGTGGCTAGGTATACTTGTATTAGCTGTTATCGTGTCCGGAATCTGTTCCCATATAAAGTACATTCGTCCTTTTGGATGTACTAGTTCGTATACAATCATCTCGGTTGAAATTAACTTATCATTGAATATATCTATAACTTAAAGGATCTCTCAAGAAACGACCCAAACATCTATTCTATTTATTGTGCTCGCCGGTAGGATTCACATCTTGCTGGATCAGTTTCAGTCCTGTGATGTTAATATGGTACCGTCCTAAGTCGGTATCGTAACTGCAGTTCAATCGAATATTTTTGTAATGTTGTTTTCTGTTTGATTTGACTATTATCATGTTTAATATGCAATATGGCCAATTTGTGTCATACAGCTTGGTCAGATGTCTTTTGTCTTCTCTTTTACTTTATATCCTTTTTATAATAGTTGTATCAAGTTGATCAAGTTATTGTTTTACGTCACTCCACGATTATTTCACGTATATGGTGACGGCATCTGCCTGATGCATTGCATACAAATTTAGACCTTTGCAACGGACCCACCCGAAGCAGTGAGGGATCTTTTACGTGCCACGCCTACCGTGACACGGGACCTCGGTTTTTACTGTCTCATCCGAAAGACAGAACACCGGTGTGCCCCTGGCGGGAGTCGAACCCGCGACCTCTCGATCACGAGCCGAGCACCTTATCCACTAGGCCACACCGGCTTTTATAATAGTTGTAATCATAAGATACAATCATATGAAAGAAATTGCTACTTCAACTAAAACATACATTGTATCTATGCATGTAGTTATGATATGATATGAGATAAACTAGGAGATTATATTTATGAATTGACCGATTAAAGTTTTAAAAGTTTTTCACCTATTCCAAATTCCATCCCCTTGAATTCAAGCGCGAAACATCATCTTCCATTCGGATACCTGTCTTACTTTGAAGTTTTTTTTATCATTGTTTCATTATTTTCTTCTTATAATCCGCAATTTCACTTCAGAATCATTGGGTGTATTCCTCCATTTGTCACCGGAATCCTGTGAACGGCCACTATTTCTTACTTTTTAAGACCCTCCCCATCGTACTGTTCCTGTGTTAACGGTGTTACAACGCTGTGAAAGGAAACCGATCAGAAAGTGTCTCATTGTTAAATCTATAAAGACTGGGATTGCGTGACATTATAGGAGAGTAAGGCAATACGACTATGACTTTCAAACCAATTAATTGGAAACACAGATATATAAAAGATCGTGAAATTGGTCTCCCAAGTCGAGTAAACATCTCCTATTTGTCAGCTTGTTATAATTTCAGTATATGTAACTTTTGAAATCTACGCAGCACAGTTAAGGCCGATTTCGTCTTTTTTCCTAATAAGATTGAATATTATTTTTCCTGTCCCAAATTGTCTTATTTTAGCTATTATCTTTACATGACTTGTTATTTTTTAATTGAACACATATTCTGAATTGCATTCCATACATATTTGTAATTGTCACGTAACTTCATAGCAACATAAATCTAAAAATGGAACAACGTCAAAGCACCGTAAATTTTCCAAAAGCACCCCCTCTTACCCTATTATTAATAGCATGAAATTCATATCATTACGTTCGTTGTATTTCTTTCTTTAGTAAAATTGCTGCGGGATCATGGGAAATTCCATTTATTATTGTATAATGAAGAAAAATAACAAGTGTCATACGAAAAAGCGTCATTTTTCGATCTATTTTATGTTAATGCCGAGTTATTTGTTATTATAGTAGGATCCTGCAGCATTTTTCATATAGGAAATTTTATCAACTTTTCATATATCTAAAGACTTTTATCATCATTTGTCGATATGAAGGGGTGCTTTTAACTTTTCTACAATGTTGTTAGATAAACGAGTGCTTAGATTATTATTTCAAACGTTTCGGAGACGCCGGTAAAAGCAAGTAACTCCTAGATCTAAAAATAGACGAATAACTTTGTTATCCGCGAAATTTAACTTGTCATGGAGAATTAAGGAAAGAACAATATCTTGAAAAAAGATATATGTAATATATAGATAAACACTTCCCAAATCCGTAAAACCTATGTACATGTGTATATAATATTATCGTTATACAATGTATGAAAAGTGTGGGTCTCGATTATATATAGAAAAACACCAAAATATGTCGAATAATTCATGTGAAATGGTTGTTTATTTAATCTTTTTTTTCAGTTTTAAAATGGTTACAATTGCTTTTCATCTGATAAAAAGGCCTTTCTTCATCTTCGCATGCCATGTTATTCACCTTTTAACGTGCACCTGTTTTCTCGATTCCTTAAGCATTCAATCGACACTGAAGATGCAGTGGCCATGACTACAATCTACGGGGTTCATTCAAAATTTGTTACTATTAATGGGTCGTCTCAAAATATATAAATGATTAAATGATAAAGAATTAAATTATTATAGAAATAAACTTTAACTTGTACAGTTTTCTTAAAAATAAGAAATAAAATCATAATAATGCATGCTTAAAGGTTCAAGGCAACACGGGGGCTATGACGTCAATAGCATTGCATCATTTTCGCGGAAAAAATATTGCATCTCTTCAAAAAACGCCTTAACTATGCTGCGAAAACAGTTTTATTTCATTTATGAAATATCAAAGTACTTAATACTCAGTGTCCACTATCATTCGGAAAGTAAGGATTTGGTTTCATTGATATTTCCATGTCATGACCTCTTATATAATTAAGGTCATTTGAATTTTTTTCTGTTATGAAGCACCTAAACATATACCAGATACAACAAAATATAAACATAAAACAATGAGTCAAATATAATTCAAATTTCGAATTTATTAACAAAAATTCTTATACCATATTATATCACTGTGCCCACCTCGGTAGTGAGTGACTTTCTGTTAAGTTAATTGATTCCACCCAAAATATTGGTCACATGTTTCAGCCACGAGCATGCAAATCTGCTCCGACATTCTTCCAGAGATAAATGAGGAAGTAGAAAACTTGTTTGACTCAAATTTTCCTTCATAATTATGTTTTAAATAACATTTAAAATATTATGCATAGATAGAAAGTTCGTTAAAATTTTTGTGGTATATGTTTGAAAAATAAAAAATCGTTTGATGCAATTTTCTAGTGTCTGATTTTAGATAATGAGATATTATAGTTTAAAATTAGGGCGTATTATATGTTTTGTGTAAGAGTGAAAGACGTAATTATATCTATTTCATAACAATTAACATACAATGTATTGACACGGCTTAAAGAAGCTACGTATATTTGTATCAGTCATTTGCTGTTCCTTCTTGAAATTCTGTTTTATGTATAAACATGGGCTCTTTTCAATGTACTCTACTAATTCAAATAAACATCTGGGATCAGTTGTTTGAAGCCTTATCCATTACTTAGACTAATCCATGCTGAAATTTCTACTATGACTATATCTTTGAAATAAGAAGACTTAAAGTCATTGTCTGTGTACTAACTAATAGATTATGAAATCAACACTGTAAGTTAGGAATGTAAACAGATTCTTATACATAAAATTAATTGTTTCTCAGACTTTAACCACTGGTTAAGTTTCGAAACAAAAAACTGCCCCTGGATTAAAATAAATATAATATTAGATATATCTGTCACATAAAATAAAAATCCCTCCGACAGAAGAGACAGAAAATTTTATTTGGTTTTAGGGTAATCCCATTCTGGATCGATGTAATTCTGTCATCTTGGCAATATGGAACTTATTGTGTATAAAAATAAAATTTTTGAAACTACATAAACCATATGATAAAAACAAAAATGTAACGTTCATAAAAATATGTATCTCTGTACGATATCTTGGGTAATCAGTCTGTATCTTGACTCGTTTTTATCCTAGCCCGTGCCGCACCGGCGACTAACTATCTGATTATATTTTAAAACCATGGTTCTCGGGCATGAAAGAAAAAAGAAAAGAAATAGAAAAGAAAAGAAAAACCCTACAAAACCACACCCCCAAACAAACAAACTATCGAACAAATTGCAAAGCACAAAAGTTCTCACAGAATCAAAACTGATAAGTAAAGAAATGCTGATGCTGCAGATGATAACAAGTGAAAATAAACATTAAGTATCCCTAGGGACTAGCGAATTGACCACTATACTTTGTCATCATCAATACAATAAACAAACTAAAAGATTACATTTAACGCCTTTTTATGAGAAAAGCCGTAAATGACATGCAAATAATTAAAGAAAACACGAAATGTCAGCAGAAAACTATTGAATTGGAATGCTGCCAGGGTACCGACTTAATACGGTCAATTAAAATGAAAACTGGGACTCAATTGGTGTGGTCAACCGGTTTACGAACTCAACTTAACATTTACCAAAAATCACAAAATATGAACAAACTATTCATACAAGTATTGTTATTCTCAGTTAAACTACACATATGACCTTGAGAATTATCCAGCTAGGCGACCATGTGAGATAAGATTTATATTGGAGTGGTCTTTTGGACCTACATTTAACGGAACATATAGTACTGAGATGGCCTATATTTATTACTCAATCTTGGGTAAATATCTTTCAAACTTATTAGTGTAATCTAACATTGTAACATTATTACGTAATAACCATGATAGTAATGTTCATTGTTTTATCTTATCTTGAGTCACTTTAGGCAAGCTAATGGTTTGCAATGGAAAACTATTTCAATCACGTGATATATAGTTACATATTGGAATATACATGTCGTTAGGAATAATGTTTGTTCACAAAATGATACAATATAAATGATATAAATATATATTAGTGCGATGATATGTATATATGAATCTTCCAACAATCACATAAAGGTGATCAAAAGACAGAAAAAGATATCTTTCTCATTTAACTCCCTCTTGAACATGAATAATGAATGGTATGAAATATACATGTAAAGTAGAACACAAATATATTTATTGTTATGTAATATGGTACCGACAAAGACAATATAAGTTACAAAAGTTACTACTTTTATATATGTGCCTGTGATATTCAGAATATTGTACCACATTGGACATTCATGGGTTCTTAAAAACCACAAGTGAGTTTCACTATTAATCGTAGACGTAACCGTAACTAATGCCGTAAATCAGGAAGTTACAAGATCAACCATGAATTCGTAGTACAAATAACTTGCGATGAATTTTCATCGTAATTTTACACTTACGATTTTAGTGAAACTCATTTTCATCGTAAGTTACGCTTACGAGTTCAACTACGATTATGGGTTCACTTACGATTGTAAGTGAAACAGGCTACATGCACCTGGGAAGAGTAAGTGATCACTGTTTGGCTAGTCTATGCCTACCATGAATGTTCACAATAATGTAAAAACATATTAGCAAAGTGTAAATTTGGAAGAGTACCATTCAGTTAAAACACCGCAAATTCGGAAAGTATGGTTTCAGCGAGAACACCTACCAATCCGCAATGGGATGAATAAGAGGTACCCCAAAGGAGTAAGCTTCTCCTGCTAGCATCATTCACCAGCTGCAAATGTTCCAATAAAACTTCTCGTGCTCTGTGTCATATAGGTTATTTATCATATAGATGATAACGTCATATATGTATTAAGCTTTAAGTAAATTAAAACTTTATCAATAATTACATGAAAAGACCTCATTAATATGTGAATTTCTTTATATACATCTATATGTCGGGTGCTGTTGGTAATCAGAAGTTAAAATTCAATTATATCCTCTGTTCAGATCCCCGACGTTATTTGGTAAAAATTGCCTGCTGTTTCTCTTCTCTTTGATTGCAGCCCCGACGATCCGGGTTCGATTCCCGGGTTGCGCCACTATGTTTAAGAGGTTGGTAACCTCCTGCTTCCATGTCGCAATATAACTGAAAAATTGTTGAAAGCGACGTAAAACACCCAATTAACCAACCAACCCTTCTCATTGATGAATGATGATCCGATGTGTTCATTGCATGAAATAGAATACGATACCCACTCCCGCTTTGTCGATGAGGCATTAGCAACACACCCCACAAAACATTTTTGAACTTCATAAATTTCGAGGTATGTCCAGGTACCCAGAGGAAGTACAGAATATATATCGCAGCTTGAAACTGCAATCCTTCGTGGGTGTGAGATTGAAACGATTATTTTATCATCGATACTTGCCCTTTGTAACTATGATTTCATCTTCGCAAGATGTTGAGAGAAGATAGTTTTGGATTATGTTGTGTACTTGGTTAAACTACTTTTTAATTATAATTTTCTTATATGCATTTTTTTTACACTGCTTTTACTATTAAGGTATTACACTGGTGCTCCTTGCAGCGCAAATTACAGGTATGTAAATTTAAAAATTCATGATCAGTTGAGCATTTTTGTATAAAGAAAACGTTAATCTAATCGAGGTTTTGAAAAAAAAACTACTGATACACTAAAGTTACCGACGTACCAGGTATTCGTTCTGCTTATCGCTGTATCCTTCTTAGTATGCTCTTCAAGCAAATACCCTTTCACTTAGTCGGGGAATAAGCAAATGGCACTTCAAACCAAACTATTCATAATACATGTAGTTAATATTGTCAATGAATATAGAATCTTCCATACTGTAATTTTGATATTTTTTTCAATATTTCCTTTTCTCTTTTTACTGTACCTTTGAGAAAAATACACAGTGATAACATTTCATTCATCTTCTTCCTTTTTCTCCCGTTGCTTTGCTGACAAAAAAAAAAAAAATAAATAAATAAAATGAATTTATACACTAATCATATTCAGGAGAAAGATTATTTTTTTTCTTAGATCCTTTGCTTGTACCTTTGTAGATATTAAAGCCATCAGCTGCTTCAAGTGCAACGGGGTAGCATTTCCTAGGGATTGCCCTTTTGTTACCCAATGTGGACCTCACGAGGTATCCTTATAACACCCCTTTTACCATATAAACGTACATCATTTATTTGTTAACAACCACATCAACACGACTGTGGATGCATCATATGTGCTGAACGCCCTATGTCGTTACTGTTATCATTGTAGAATGGAACATTTTTGTAGTGTTCGAAAGGTTTTTGCTTTGCTTTGCGCTGTGTGCTTTCTTTCATGTGGGTGAGCCATTGCCATCGCTTGTGGAGAGTCGATCGCAACCAAGAGACAATAACTATTTTCCCTGAATACCGTCTTCTTCACTACAGCTTGACACAATTTCTGTTCTTACTCACCCATTTCATTGCCATGCCAACTGTTTGTTACGATGCCAACCATTTATTACCATGCCAACTGTATATTACCAAGCCAACCGTTTATTATGATACCAAGCCAGTGTGGCTCAGTGGATAAGGTGCTAGGCTCGTGACCTAGAGATCCCAGGTTCGACTCCCGCCCTGGGCGCAATGGTGTTCTGTCTTTCGGATGAGACAGTAAAAACTGAGGTCCCGTGTCACGGTAGACGTGGCACGTAAAACATCTCTCACTGCTTCGGGTTGGTCCGTTGCAAAGGTCTAAACTTGTATACCATGCATCAGGCAGATGCTGTCACCATATACGTGAAATAATCGTGTAGTGACGTAAAGCAATAATAAATCAATCAATCAATTTATTATGATACCAACAGTTTATTACGATACCAACCGTTTAAATTTGTTTAATAGAAGAAAAGTTTAATAAATGTTGTGAAAATCTTTTACATTAAAAACAAAATGGAACCCTGTATTCTAACCTTGCAGAACAGTAGATGTGTAGCTACTTTTAAAACATTCAAATATCCTATTTGTTAACTTAAAAGAATGTGTTTCTCCATTTCTTTCGTTTTTCATTTGTTTGTTTGTTTCTTTATTTCTTTCCTTCTTATGATAAAATGATTAATGTAACTCAGAAGTGTCACATTTAGAAATACTTTGCAGCATTACCTTTACACGTTAAACTGTTAAAGTGCTTCCAAACCAAAGCCTTACAAAATACATTTGCGTGAATCTAATTAGTTTCGAATTCCATATCTCGATATGCACTTGGTCCCATCAGGCTGTATTTCATATATTTACAGGAATGTTTTGTTGATCAAATTGTGAGCTCTGATGGTAACATTAAATATAACTCTGGTTGCAGAGACAAACAAGTAAGTATATATTATCCCATAAATCATAAGGCTTTTTATCATAATACTATTTTGTTCATGTTTTTTTTTTTTTCTTGTTTGGCTTTTGTTTTTTGTTTGGTTGGTGTTTTTTGTTTGTTTGTTTGTTTGGTTGGTTGTTTTTTTTTTAATTCCTATTGACTTTTTATGTTTTGTTTGTTTGTTTGGACTTTTGTGTGTGTTTCCTCTTGGTCAAAATTTATTGTGTTTAATTTGACATTATTATTTGGTGTGAAAATATTAAAAACAAAAATCAAAAGAAAAATATACACACACACACACATGTATATATATACATTATATTTTCGAATAAAAAGTGCATGTATCAATTTACCCTTTTTGTGTACAGAAGTGATTCTATTACAGAATTGTATATTCAACGGCAGAAAAAGGGATGCACAGAAACGACAAGGCGTGACAGGTGACTTTACAGCATGCACAGATTGTTGTAATAAAGACCATTGTAATTATGGAGGCTGTGGGGAACCAGGTATACTTGTGAACGAAAATATTCACTTAATAATAAAATATATGTGAAACATATTCTGTATTTGTGTAATTCAGAATCATTTCCCTATTGGGTATCGGACGTCATCAATATTGCGACATCAAACATTTCCTGTGGATTATTTTTGTCCCTTTAATTCCCGTGGTTTTACATCGTTTTACGGTAGAATGACTTACGTCACATTTAATCTACATTAGATATCTTAATCATGAACAGACTTGATACCTGTTTGAGCCCTTGGCTTTGCAGGGCATCGTCCCACTCCGGGAAAGGGACGAAGAAGCAACATGTAGTGCGTAGCTCTTTTATACACCATATTTCTTTATCAATGACCTAACCTATCTCAACTTCATATTTTGAAGCTGACCATTTCTTTGTCGGATTAAGATTCCATAGTAAGTTTTGTCTGTCCTTAGGTAGGTTCTTTAGCTTTCTCGTTTAGGTCGATTGGTAATGAATTTGCTCTTCAAATTTTTATTCGTTTGATTGCCACAGTTTAGGCCCTGAGCATCAGTGAAGAGTCATAAGTTATCAACAGGCGTATATGGTGCACCAAATTAATTTACGTCTTTATGTTCTAATAATTATTATTTAAAAATAATTTGTAGGTTTGCCTGATAGAAGTACACGGGGTCCCATCTGCTTCGACTGTTACCAGCAAAGACAAGAAGACGGGTGCAATCAGGTCAAGATTTGCGGACAAGACAATGTAAGCAATTTATTTTTGTATATTATGACGGAAATTTTTACGAATAGAAAACGATAAGCTCGAGTAGGCATAAACTCGACTAAATATATTTTATATAATAATTATTAAAGAGAATTTCATATTTATGAACTTTAAATGCAACCTGGGTGAATTTTGAATGTACAAACAATTTCTGCATTGGTCGATACAGCATATCTTCGGGAATATCTTAAAGTGTTTGAAAATCTTGTGCCACAAATGTTTTGTAATATTGTATATTGATTTCAGGAGTGTCATATTATGAGAGCTCCGTCGGCCCACTTTGACTTTGCATACACAACAGGCTGTATAACGAAATCAGTAAGTACCCTGTGTATATAACGTCAAGAGACTGTATAACGAAATCAGTGAGTATACTTTGTATATAACAAGAGACTGTATAGAGAAATCAGGAAGTATACTTTGCACCCAAAGCGATTAAAATCTGTATATCGAAAGAAGTAACTACACTCTGTATCTATTGACAAAAGGCTGTATAAAGAAATAAGTGAGCACACTTTTGTATGTAACAACCAGAGGCTGGATAACGAAATGAGTAAGTTCCCTTTGTATACAAAACGATTACAGGCTGTTTAGCGAAATCGGTAAGTACATGGTATAACGACAATAGACAACAGAATGTTTAACGAAATCAGTAAGTACAATGGTGTATATAACGATAACATAATGCATAGGGAATTAAGTGCGTACACTGTATATGTAACAACACCATTCTATGTATCGAAATGAGTGAGCACACTGTGCACACACTGTATATGTAACAATACAGAGTATACACTGTGTATATAAAACAACAGAATGTATAACAAAATCAGAGAGTACACTGTATATATAACGACAAGGGACTGTATCACGAAATTAGTGAGTACAATTTTTGTATATAACGACCAAAAGTTGTATAACGAAATTTATAACGAAATCAGTAACTAGTCTGTGTATATAACAACAACAGACTGTATAATTGAATAAGCATGTAGGGTTTGTATGCACAGTGACAACAGGATGTATTATGAAAGTAAAATACGAAAGTAGCTGATGTCACATGACTAAATAATTATTAATGTAATGAAACTTGTATTAAAAGACCGCCTAATAATAAAGATGACTATAGAGGTTTACTTTGATTATGTTGTAATATATGCCTTTTTATAAAGGTCACCTCTATATGACGGTCACTGATAAGTCTTCCATTGATCAAGCTATACTGGCTCACAATACGAAATTAAATCGAAACCTGCGTTAACGGTCACTTCTACACTAAGGTCATCTGTTTATAAAGGTCGCTCTTTTCCATTTTTAAAATTTTCCAGCAAAATTAATCTCTGTATAAAGGTCACCTCCATATAAAGGTCACTATTAAGCCTTCCGTAGCGTGACCTTTATACACAGGTTACATTGTACGATAACGCTTCCTTCATATTGTGATTAAATTTCGTATAATACGAATTATAGTATATATCATTGGTGTTTTGTGCCGTCTTTGTGATTATGGACATCAGTGGTAGGCGTGTTAAACCAAACAGTAGTCGCTTACTCTACCCGGGCACGTGATTGTCAACCTTGCTGCAAATTTCATTATAAATTACACCAGTTATTTCCGTCTTGCAAATCATCTCCTAATTAAATATCGTTACTTTTTTTGTTGGTTTGATTCTTGTTTTACGTCACACTAAGATTTTATGGTGATTCCATCTGCCTGATGAAATGAGCAGAAATTTATATCTATGACCCAACCGCACCACTGACGGATCTTTCCTGTGCCAAGTGTACCGTGATATTTTGGTTTATATTATTCGAATGTTACGACACGGACAAACCATCAGCACAATTCAGAATACGAATCTTAAAGGGACATAGTCCGATACTGGAAATTTTTTAGCATGAAAAGGATAAATTACGACAATATCTTATTTTTCCTGTATTACATAAATTATAAACTTTGTGTTAATTACAAAATTTAAAACTAAAATCCCTCAATGTTTTCGTAGAATAAAGGTAATAGAGTTGAATTAAATTCGTCTGGTATCAGTTCCCCGAATAAGGCGATGCTCCGCCCATAATCATGCGCGTGCGCGGATATTCACTGTAGAAAACAACAAAAATGGTTCACATGAGGGAATACGAACACGAGAAAAGCAAAAGTGTGGTAAAAAATAACTATACACAGACTCAAAGGCCAAAACAAAAGAAAAGTGGAACAAATATTAGAATCAGGTAAAGTTTGAGTTTCATTGTCACGTGATTTCCTCCGACCGACCTTATCAATATTCAAGAAGCTGGCCTGGTTATGCTGCAAATTTAAAACGGGCATATCTCGTTGACGACATCGACTTTGGTAACGATACTTTTTACACATATTAGATAATATACTAGCAATCGATTGCCGTTTAAGAAATCCGTTTACATTTTTTATACTTTTCCCGATTTCAATCGGACCATGCTCCTTTAAGGTCACATATTAAGTAACTAACTGATTGAGCTACGCCTGCGCAATGTCACTGCATTTTTCTCTCCAGTTATGGTTATATATGGTTATGATTTCTTTTTGTATATTTTATCATTTTTATGTCTGATTGTCTGTATGTTTGGTTGTCTGTTTATTTTAGAGATGCAGCGTTCTTTCTATACTTGGGAAGCGAGACGCAGAAAATGAGAATGATGTGGATCGTCAGACGAGAAGCGGAATCTGCTTTCACTGTTGCAATGACGACCTTTGTAATAGATACTGTTCCGGAAACCAAACACAAAGCACGTATGTTGACTCAAATTCCAAATCTTAGGTACTCTATATTTACAAAGTGTTAACTAAATATAGAACATATATACCTATAATACTAGAAAACAGTTCAACCTGCTTTGACAGTCTCCTCTATAAAGCTGTCATCGGCATATATGTACGCTTTTTTATGTTTTTTCCCTCTTTTTCGGCAAAATTAACTTTTCTATGAAGGCCACCTCAGGCTAACGGTCACTCTTTCGTTTTTTGAAAAGAAATCTTTACACACAAAGAATTTCAACTGAAACTGTCTTGGCCCTAGTTGTTAATCTAAAATCCAAACAATTGTATAAATATTTCGGTACACTTATATAGTGCGAAAGCTTTGCATCCCTGACGTGTCCAATGTTGAAACCTGGTTAGGTAGTTGTAAGGGCATATATAGGGGTAGGGGTAGCAATAGGTGTTGGGGTGGGACGGTGATAAGGGTTACACTTCCCAATTTCCCCTATTTTTCTATTTTATTACGATGTTCAACCATAAAATCTTGCTCTAAACAGTTAATTTATAGTTAGACTAGTTATTTTCGACATGTAGATTAATCTTTTTTTCTTTTTTTGCCCCTCGAAATATTCCAGATTATTATTATTATACTCAGCAGTGTACCGTCTTAAATTTGTGGTGCATACTCTCAAATGCTTGACTAACATAAATAAATTTCCTGGTTAATTCGCGAAATAAATCTCCCGGTTTATTTCTCCACTGGTGACTTATAAATATATGTAAAGAATAGTTTGGTACAATTCTATCAGTATACTGTAATAGTTAGATTCCAAGCAGTGCAGTAATTAGAGATTGTTTTGTCTTGTTAATTTGTTAGCGGTATCTTCCTGATGCTACGTACAGAATTTTAGACTTATGCAAAAGATCCACCCGAAACAGTGAAGAATTTCTCTGTCTCATCGGAAAGAAGGACATCAATGAGCCGATGAATTTAACCCAAAACCTCTTAGTCAACAGCGTGACACTTTGCATTTGAGCTACACCAATTCAAACTGTTGAAAAGGGTTTTCTAAGGAGATTTTCCATTTCCTCTTCTGTCCTTCAGTCTCAAAAAGAAAGTCATAATTTTGAGGTCGTTTACTAAATAGGTAGCACCACAATAAAAAGGAAATGATAAATAATTAAAAATGAATAAATATAATGGGTTATAAAAGGTCAAAAGGCAAAATAATTCAAGTAAGACGTTAGAGGTGAATGAATTAATAAATAGAAATGATTAAAAGAAAAGATCGAAATATATGTCTTCACATTTTATCTAGTACTTCAAAGTCTCCTTCAACAACCCAGTCAACCACCAGCTCAATAACACAGCCGACAACCAGCTCAACAACTTCCAGATATATACCTATTACAAACAGTGCTACTCAGACCAAGGTGACAGCAAAACCATCAACATCTTCTCTCACTACAACACAACCTGTGAGGAAAACCTCATTGCCAAGACAAACAACAACGCCCCCTGCCACATCCCAACCAACAGCAATGTCCTCCAGTACAACTCAGTCTGCCACCATGTCCTCAAACACACCATCTATGTCAACTGTTACATCCACTCAGATGACAACAACAGTTAAAGCAAGTATGCCTGTTCGGACATCGATTACCGTTATAAGTTGATATCTTACAACCTACCAACCTATTCAATATTGTTGCAATCAGGAACGAAATTCTGATCCCAATTTTCACATTTTGTTAATGATATTGTGACAAATTGAGTCAAGCTTTAAACAAAAATCTCATTTTCGCCTCTAAGCTCTGCAAAATCCGTGATCGAACCCCTGACTGAGAAGGTTTGCCAAAGTACCCGTAGGTATTTACATCACTAAGCACTGGCTACTTCCATATAGAGGGGATAAACTTGTATACTCTAGCTGTTTTCTTCGACATCTGACACTACGATCCCATGTATATATGGATTTCATCCCCCAAAAAAGAAAGAAAGAACGAACGAAAGAAAGGAAAAAAGAAGGAAAGAAAGAATCACTTCCTTATGGGAACGAGTACCTAACACGGTTTAGAGTTCGAAGCTATATGCAAACACATAAATGTATTGTATAGCTCCATGGTGACTTCTGCCACATAACTGAGCCGGTAACTCCTCTTTTTTCTTTGTAAAGTCATGAGTCTTTGAAACACCTTAAAATTTATCATGCAGAGGTAAAGAATGAAAAAAGGAAGAAGGTAAGAAAGAAATGATAAACTCAAAATTCTATATGATGTTTTTTTCTTTTAAGATTGCCCTACTGATACCACGCGGTACCTGCGCCACTGTTATTACTTCTCTACGGACATTAAATATTGGGAGGAATCCCGACAACTATGCTTAGGACGCAAAGGGTACCTGCTCAAAATAGAAGACATGAATGAACAACTCTTTATTGAGAAGAAATTAAGAGAATTAAACAGTGCGGGAAATATACCGAGTAAGTGATTTTCATACAATTTAAACATAAACACATTCGACGAAACCCCCCTTAACGGCCACTCTTATTATGAGGTCACTTGTTTTAAAATGTTGTTTATGGAATTCTCATTTTCTACTTTTCTTACAAAATAAAAAGCTTTGTGATCGGTTATATGAAGTCATCTGCTTCAGAAGGTCGTCGTTTGAATTCTCATTTTTGTACTCTTTTTACAAAATGAAAACCTTTGTAAAACTGTCACTTTCGCCAAAAAGCCGTTATTTGAATTCCATTTTTCTACTTTTAGTACAAAATAAACCGATGAATAAGGTCACTTTTATTGAAGTAACATATAAGCACAGACTCGATTCTTATCTATTCATAATCAAACATTTAAGGATAACCTGTTCAATTTCAGTATTCAATATTGGTCTTGACCGTAACTCCAGACTCGTGGTATATCCTCACGATCACTGGTTTTGTTACTTATTGACCATTTCAAGTTATTTTAACCGCACAACTTGAAAGAACAATATCTTTGTATACTGTACACCAATGGACATTTTACAATGTATTTATTCAATATGATTTTAACGAATCGTCTGGATGTACCTTCCCGACCAGTAGACCAGTAATGTGTGTCTACGAATACATCTTTGTGTCATTTGGAAATTTTGCGTTCTTTTCTTTACTATAAAGACTTCTAAATCTTTCGGCACTATTGTTACACCATGAATTTCCAAATGGCATTTCTGAAGTACACTCAGCAAATACTGAATTTCTTTTTGAACTGGCATTGTTTTTTGGATAAATGTTTTGTTCAGAAAAGGAGGGTCTTGGCTTCGAATTTGTCTTGTCCATATTCTTTCCTACTGACTAAAATAATAAAAATATAAATACAATAAAACATAATAATATAACGGCATTTCTCTATTACTGCGAAACGGACATTTCGGTTGGCAAAATCATACCTGTCTAAGGAAAATTACGTCAGAGACAATTATTATGACGCCAAAGTATATGGAATAATGTGGCAACCAAAACATTAGTCCCCCAGTAATAGTAAAAGGATTTATAAAAATGATGAAAAAAAAAATTATAAAACAATAATAAAAATACATAAAAGACACCCACCCCCTCTAATGTACCAAGAACCTTAGGTTCAGTACCATTACAGAAAACAATTCTTCCCTCTTTATATTTGGCTCGTCGCGCATTTTAGTTAAACACAAAAGTATCGAAATTATGTATACAACTAAATCAGGAATAATGGGCTAAATAGGAGACTGGAGGACACACAGATGCGATCAGAAATGTAGTGCATAACATACCAGGCGGTTGTCGCTACTACATATATGTAAGATATCCGTGATGCACATTGGAGGAATGATCAGTCAATCAATGCATTCAACCCCGCCCCGGCTTCTCCTTTCTGCCTACACTTTTACAACAAAAAATGGGGGAAAAAAAAAACAATTTCAGTATACACCTTGACTTTTATTTTTAGGTTCAGTCTGGGGTTATTACATGGGCGCCCATCTCGTACAAGGAACCTGGGAGTGGACAGATGGCACTCCAGTTACATTCACAGACTGGGGGCGCGATGAACCTGATCACCCCGATTTCCAGACATTTGGACTCATCTTCATCCCAGGCCATTACACTGGCGAATACAAATGGGGGAGTCACAGCGACATGCAAGGAACATCGAGATATATATGCGAAATTGAACTTCATTAATGAAATCTTTATTTAAGTTCAAATAGGATGTTTTGTGATGCAATGAAAAAACATGAAGTAAATATAAAAACCACAGTCTTACAAACTACTTGGTGATCTTAGTCGGAACCAACAAGTCGTAAAATGATATGATTTCAAAAAATAATTCACTCTTCCACGGTTCGTAAAAGACCATGACATTCAGACGATTTTCACCTGATCTATTTATAACGTCATAAACAAATACTTATTTGTTGGAGTTTTGTCGGACCTCAGATGACGTCACCACAATTAGAATTGCTTTCTGAGGAAGTAGGGAGAGTAGGCATGAGGATGTAAAATGAAAGTAGGGAGAGTAGGTATGAGTGTGTAAAATGAAAGTAGGGAGAGTCGGTATGAATGTGTAAAATGAAAGTAGGGAGTGTAGGTCTGAAGGTGTAAAATGAAAGTAGGGAGAACAGGTATGAAGATGTAAAATAAATGTAGGAAGAGTAGATATAAATGTGTAAAATGAAAGTAGGGAGAATAGATATGAATGTGTAAAATGAAAGTAGGGAGAATAGGTATGCAGGTGTAAAATGAAAGTAGGGAGAAGAGGCATGAAGATGTAAAATAAATGTAGGAAGAGTAGATATAAATGTGTAAAATGAAAGTAGGGTGAATAGGTATGAAGGTGTAAAATCAAAGTAGGGAGAATAGGCATGAAGGTGTAGAATAAAAGAAGGAAGAGTAGGTATGAATGTGTAAGATGAAAGTAGAGAGAAAAGGTATGAAGGTGTAAAATAAAAGTAGGGAGAATGGGTATGAATATGTAAAATAAAAGTAGGGACAATAGGTATGAATGTGAAATATGAAAGTAGGAAGAAAAGGTATGAAGGTGTAAAATTATGAAAGTAGAGAGAAAAGGCATGAAGGTGTACAATAAAAGTAGGGAGCATGGGCGGATCCAACTTATTTGTCAAGGGGGGGGGTCCAAAATTTTCAGACCTAAAATTCATCTTTTGATTAGTTTTGCCTTAATGTTTTAAATGCATACATTGCATATTTTATATCAGTGTTTAAACTGGCTGCAGCTAGCCGCAAGATGTGAGTGCTTTACGTTTAAATAATTGTCATATATTAAGAAAATGTTGAATTATGTCGTTTACAAATTGATAATAACAAAAGCCCCATTCCATGAAAATCTCGGGGGTTGGGGGGGGGGGTGGTTGGTTTCCGGAACACCCCCCCCCCCCCTGCTTGATCCGCCCTTGGGGATGATAGGTATGGAGGTGTAAAATGAAAGTAGGGAGAATAGGTATGAAGGTGTAATGTAAAAGTAGGAAGATTAGGTATGAATGTATAAAATGAAAGTATATATATAAGTATGAAGGTGATGAAGAACCCTGCGTATTAGAAATCTTAACTTTACTCGATATATGTATGTGTAAATTTATAATGCTTTTGAAAAAGATGCAGCTGACCTGTTGCACCCACCAAGTGATATACATGTTAAACAATTTGCATACCTTCAAGTAAATTCTATAGAATTTCTGTTAGATCTTTGTTTATAAAAGTGCACTGAAACTAGCCTCGGTAAAAATTGGGTTCGATTCATGGTCGGGATAAATCGGCAGATCCAGCAGTGCATTCACTAAGGCTGAAGGTTTTTCTTACGAATTTCTGGTTTCCGTCAAACCTTAATGCCGCTTGCTACGTTATTGTAACATCGGAATAACAAATTAGAAGTTTAAAATCTTTGACAATATCAATATTTAAAAAAAACCAAAAATACCTCCCCCCCCCCTAAAAAAAGAACCCCAAAATGTAAATGAATGATAAAAAAAAATCCGAAACAAAAAAGCCTTAGATACTTTAGTATTCAAATTTTAATTTTTCAATGACAATATATATCTGCATTCAATGTAATTTTGACAACAAATGAGAAACTTCTAGATGATGGCATCGAGGCAAAAATCTCAATCAATCAACCAACTAACTAATCAATCACCCATTCGAAACTCCATACATGTATGCCAAATAAATTATTTTTGTCTCTAACTTTGTTTTATCCGTTTATGATGAATATTCACAAAGTACACTTCCATTGCCTTGGCAACTGACTCCGCATTTCTTAACGACTTCGAATAATGATTTTGATGGGACCAAAATATCCGGAACCCCATATTGTACATGCGCTGTAGCGATCGTATATCCCGGAAGTTGTGAAATTCAATGAAGAGCTGAACAACGTTTTTTAAAACTCCGCTATCCAGCATCTGACGCAAGGCTAGTTTTTCTGACGATTCTATGTCTATTTTTAGAATATCGATAGTCCTGTTCTGGTGACCTAGTCCGTATAAAATTGATTGGAGATCTTTGAAGTTCCATTTATATCCGTTTTTCATAATATATTTATTTTTATCCAATAAACCTATATTATGAAATCGTATGTGATTTGAACGCTTGTGCGAAGGCAAATTCATACTTGGATCAAACGCGTGTAACTCGCATCCGTAAATGTCCGTGATTTCATCATCAAACGACCAATCATGGTTTATTCCGAACGAATAAACAAGACAGTTGTTCGGAATAGGTCGGAACTTTGCGTCATGGCATACCTCCCAGCCACCATCCTTTATGTTACCAACTCTGATGATCTGTTTACAAAGATATTGCTGTGTCACAATATAGTTGTAATAAATATCCATGACTGATTCGGAAACTATTTTCGTCGGAACATTATCCAACAGTGTTTGGTTTCCATTGAAATTATCCTCCCGGGTTTTCCCGTATAGATATTGTTGCCTAAGGAACACATTATAGCAATGATTAAATTTTCCGAACAGGGGGACGCATTCCCACGGTCTGTCATACCAAAATATCCTGAAACCGAAAGCGTAGAAATAATTCAAAATTGATAGCATCCTGATGTTGTCGGAGGGAGTTGCAGAAAATGAGTACAGATAGAAATTTAATGTTAGTTGTTCTACATTTTCAAAGTCTCCTTCTATGATCATTTTGCGAATTAATGGTTCATCATGCGGACGCACTGGCAAAATGACCATATTCAAGAGCGTTAAAGGAAATCCCAGACTGTAACGGATTCTCCACAATGGCATGTCGACGCTTAGACTTTCAGTTACATGGTGGATCTCTTTTGTGTGTGATTTAAACTCCCAGCGGTGAAAATAATACACACTGCAATTGAACTTCTGGCTCATTTGATTGCCAAACAATGACGTCACTTTTTTATCAAAATTGAAAATTACACAAGATCGAACTGGACGAAAATGCTGATCTAAACAAAAATGAACTCCACCGGAATCAACTTCTCCGAAACGTTTTGGTTCTGTGCAATCGACTTGTAAAGTTGTGACATATCGATGATACAGGCAAGCTAATTCGTGATTGGATAGCAATTTTAATGAACTAATCGTCGGGATCGATATAGGATAGGAAGAGTTATCGTTCGTAGATATAGTATACAAGCAATTGACATCTTTATATATAAAATATAAGTTTCCTTTGAGTATCTTCAATGAATATAGCAAATATATACAAAGAATGATTAATAATAGCATTCTGGCTCGCTTGTATATTATTTGTCTTCTTCGTCTCGTAGGAAAATGCATATCGTTAAAAATATGTAATAAACGATAGAAGTAATTTATATAAATAGAAATTTGTGTTCGAGAATAGATTGACGCGTTAATAATATTGTTAGTAATAATTCTGCCGCATGGAATGCTATTGTAAATGATGGATTGAATCAATTCAATAAGTTCGTATTTTTACATTTTGCTTTCCTATGAAATCATTCAAAAATTCAGACATTGAACAACCGAGGATTCTTCATCATAACATGTTTGTGCAATTATCCAATATATCAAGGGATAGCCGTGGTTTTAGTTTTTAATCCAGCAGGAAATATGTTAAATAATCAAAAACTAATCTCATTGTACGCTTTCACTCGTTTAAACATTCCATCATTGAACAAGTTAATACCACTGACTGCTTTTCATAATGCCTTTATTCCAATTACGCTTCGATAAGGTCATACAAACGCTGAAATAACCATTTTATAAATATTCAATAGTTTATTGTAATTTTTGTTTTGTATTGAAATTACCAGTGGACAGCCATTTCTCAAAATATTCAACCACTCGCTTACTAATCACTCAACGCATCGATGGTTTTATTTATGTTTTCATTCATTACCGTGTCCAGCGCTGGTAAATTTATTCGAATTGTTTCTTCTGAATATAAATGAGTTTTACTATCGAATCACATACATCAAAATTTGAATTTCGGTCAATCAGTGTTCACCAGAATGACTGTAAACCAAGCTTACTGTGGTATATTTACTTCTAGACGATTTAATCGTTCCCTGCAAAATATTAAATCCCTCACTCAACACCGGAATACCTGGTATTGAATCACCTTTGCTAATTCCTCTAAATTGCTCAGTGAACGAGCATTAAGGTATCACTTGTTTCTAACATCCTTTCACAAAAAAAAACGGCACACATTTGATGACGGTATGCTATATAAAGTGTTAAAGTGGCTTCAATTGATATTTTGCACTTCTTAAAAGTGTACTTAAATACTTAAATCATGCACTTCCAGCAAATCCTAATGGGCAATTACAGTTATATCGTGCCCCGAGAATGGTCAGAGTAAAGAACAAATACATACGACTCGACACGCTTTTAGAACCGAGAGTGACTTTAACTATATCCGATATGTTGTAAATGTGACCTTTAAACTTTTTATTCAAAGGGTTTTATTTTCTGCAGGTGACCAGTCATTGACCATTTAAGTCTGTTATAATCCATATGTCCGAGATAGAATCGGTTTGTAATAATATGGCTTAGTACGATAAAGCAGGGATAGGAGAGTGAAAGGGTGGGGTGGGGGGGGGGGGGTGGCAAGTCTCAAATTCTCAATTTTGATTAAAATTCCGGATAATCAGTAGCAATCTAAAATTATAAAATTGTTTTTGTTAAAATTGTTGAACAATCTTTCTGTTTTGTGATTTTATGATAAAAATTCACATGTTTTGACATTGTTAGTTTGAGTTGGTTTTTTTTTTTTTTTTTTGATAATAAGCTATCACACAAATATGTAATAATTCTACGAAAAGTGGGTAAAGGTGGTGATGATTGTGTGTGTGTATGCGTGTGTGCAATTGTGTCTGTGTGTCTATGTGTGTGTGTGTGTTGGGGGAGGGGAAACCACTTGTGAACCCATTTTTTAAAAGTTCAAAGGAAGAGGACTCGGGTCACCGCTCCCCCCTTTTGTGCATGCCGCAGTGACGACTAAAGATTAAGGATTCAGACCCCTTCTGGCTAACATTTAATCGTAATGCAGCATGTACTATTTCTTTTAAATCGTTCGATCTCATTTGTTCATCTCTAGTCTTTTCCTCATTCTATAATTCCTCGAATCCTGCAACAGTACTGTTATGGCGCAATGTAAAGAAAACCTTTATAAAATGAAAGCTGTAGATTTCGTTCGAATTGATTAATAGTGTAAGAGAATCATTATTTGTGTAAGATAACTATATAATCCCATAGTTTGGGGGGGGGGGGGGGGGTTGTACTGGGTAAAATGAAAGATAAACTGCCTATTGTTCAATAACAATATAAACTAATAAGCCTGTATGATGCACTTCCACTCCCATCCAGCCTTTCTTCTTTCTCAAAAAAAAAAAAAAAAAAAAAAAAAAAATAAATAAAATAAAAATAAAAAATAAAATAAATAAATAAAAAGAAACTATTGTCAAACCGAAGCTTATAACGGCAGTTTTCTATAATAATAAGAGTAATATTCTGGGGAAGGAGCATCTCATGTATTTTTCTTCATATCAGAACAGGAATGATTTGCCGTTTGTACCTTTATACATACTTACCTGCCTACCTACATAACTGCCTACCTACCTAACTGCTTACCTACCTACCTACTCACCCGCCACCTACCTACCTGCCTATCTTCCTACTTAGCTACCTACCTGCCTAGATACTTACATACCAACCTACCTACCTACCAACCAATCTGCTTACCTAACTACCTACTACCTATCTAACTACATACAAAGCAATGTGTACCTGCTTAACTACCTACCTATACACCAACTCACCTACCTACCTACCAATGTGTACCAGCTTAATTACCAACCAATTCACCAACCCACCTTCCTACCTACCTACCTTCAAATTAATCTGTACCTGCTCTCCCACCTATGTACCTACCTACCTATCAACTGTCTACCTACCTTCAAACCAATCTGTACCTGCTTCGCTACCTACCTACTTACCTACCTCCTACCCACATACCTATCTATCAATCAACCTGTACCTGCTTTCTTACCAACCTACTTACCAACCCTAACACCTACCTACCTACCTACTTACCTACCTACTTACCTACTTTCAAACCAATCTGTACCTGCTTACCCACCTATCTACTTACCTACAAATCAAATGTCTACCTACCTTCAAACCAATCTGTACCTGCTTCGCTACCTACCTCCTACACATATACCTATCTATCAATCAACCTGTACCCGTTTTCTTACCTACCTATTTACCAACCCTACAACCTACCTACCTACCACCAATGCACACACCTACTTACCTACCAACCACCTGTCCATCTACCTACCAAGCAGTCTGTACTTACCTACCTACCTTCCTACCTACCTACCCACCACCTGTCAATCTACCTACCAACCAGTCTGTCCTCGCTTACCTACCAACCTACATACCTACCTACCAATTATTCTATACCTGCTTACCTACTTACCAACCCACCTACCTACCTACATTCATACATACCTGCCTACATACTTACCTAGGAACACCTTGGGTTCAGTGGTATTGCACTGGACTTCGAATCCAAGGACCCGGCTTCGATTCTAACTGTTGACTCGAATTTTTATAATATGATGATATCAATTTCTGCCTCCCCATATGACATAGGATTACACAGAATAAACCAATGTGCAGTATCAAAGTATACATTGGCATGTTTAAAATCCTTCATTGCTTCGAGTGGGCCCGTAGCATGGGACAACACCATGAATCAAGGTGCCGTCATCATACAAATTTAATAATTTTGTATTAGCGTACGATCATAACTACATGTAATTCATACCTATTTCAATATGTAAATCAATCAATCAATCAATCAATCAATCAATCAATCAATCAATCAATCATTTAATCAAACGATAAAACCACGGATTAGAAGTATTTATCCGTTTTCTCAGAAGTCTTTCTCTTGCTTACGTTAACAATGTTCAATATATCGGTTTCTCCGAAATCTGTGACGTTGGCGGAGGATGTCAAAGATTAAGTCTTTTCATTTGGCAACAGCATGTACAAATCCTCTTTTTATCTCGCATCAGTCTGTATTATCTTGTCGTATAAGACCAACGTTTATTAATCCGTGTGGTACAGAAACAAAATATTTGCTTTTTAAAGGAAAGAGTGAATATTCAAGAGACACACAATGCAGATATCTTTAATATGTGTGGTTTTTGTTGGTCTTGCGTGTGGTATTTCTGGATCGGTGAACTCATCTGAATTGAAAGCAGCCTGCAAAGAAATGAGACAAATAGCCGACAACGTGAATAAGGACTATCCTCGTTCAAACGGATGCCTTTTGAGATTCAGAACGCCCCGAGGAAATTGTTGTGCTGTGGGATTTAAGCAAGTCCAAAAGGAAATATTTCATGAACTTTTCTTAAAACAGAAGTTGTGCTATAGGATACTTTGCAAGTACGGCGCTGGCAAAAAGAAATGGGAGAAATGCGGGTGCAAAAAGAACAAGGACTACTTCAAATAAAAATTATACTGGATATCTAATCAGTCAACTGATGTTTTTTTTTCTGATATGTGGAAGAGGTAAAAAAAATCACCAAAATCCCCCGATTGAACATTTCATCAAATTCTAATAAAGATAAATCTTAGAGAAATTTTTTTTGTGACATATCGTTCTATCAAATACATATACATCGGAATTTCGATAAATGTGTTTGTTTTATTTTTAGACTTATCTGCTCCGTTTAGGATTTTTCATTTTAAGTGTTATGCACTTCTCCCCGGAATTTTTCATCTATGATGTTATGCCCTATGTTAGGGAATATTTAATCTTGGGTTTCATTTGGGATGTTTTATCTTTGGTGTGGTGTGGGTGTTTTGCGCTTCGTTTAGAATATGTTATCTATGATGTTATGGGCTTCATTTAGGATATTTCATCTTTAGTGTCATGGAATTTCTGATTTAACTTTGGTGCTATGCACGTCGTTCCCGAATATTTTCTGTTTGTTGACATATGCTGTGTACTGTAATATTTTAATTTTGGTGATATGCACTCGGTTCCAGAAGTTTTCAATTTTGTATATGAGCTATCAGAATAATCAACTTATCTTCCAAATAATTATAACAATACAATTTGTGACTAAATATCCAGCATAGGCGGATCTAAAAATTTTTGAAAAGGGGGGGGTGGGGTGGTGGTGCAATCTCCCATAACTAATGTTTTGCATTATTAGGTCTGGAAAGGGGGAGTGCAGCCCTAAAAATGGTCGAAATTTTTCGACAAAAAAAAAGGACGGGTTGCAACCTCTGCATCCCCCTCTAAATCCGCCAATGTCAAAGATTTAGGCTTGATTTTTCAGTTAAACACTAGACTTGTAGGGAAGGGAATCCTGGTTTGACTCACGGATTTTCTTACAATGTAGGCTTGGTAACAAAAATACACTTGGCGTGATCAGTGAAATGCAAATCCTCTGTCTTCCGTTTACGAGGTGGAACTAATGTTTATATGTTCGGTCATTGATTAATATATACAGGTGTTGAACTTGCATGAGTAAGCCTTGATTCGCGGAACGCCAGTGTTGTGTTAAATTATGAAAGCTTTATAATGTTAGAATAATCTTATTATTTGTCTTCAAGGTAAATTGGGGCTTCAATGACCTGAATTCCTGCTTTTAGCAAGGGTTTTCCTAAGATAATTTAGATAATTTATCATCGATTGGGGGGGGGGGGGGGGGGGGGGTGAAATGTATATTTGGCACGGACAAGCGGCCAGAATCTTTGGCGTCCTACCCATTTATATACTGGACATAGTGAAAAGAATACCCATTCATATGTCTGTCATATATAGGCTTACGTTCGAGTTAAACTGCAGATACGTTTTTTTTTTCCTTACACGAAGGTTTTACAACTTGATATTCATTATATTAATATACATTGATATGAATTTTAAAATGAAAATGATACACATTCATGTATTGAATACCCTTAACAATCTGCTGGTCTGACTACACCTTTACACAGAAAGCCCCCCCCCCCCCCTTCCCTTTCCTCCCGTGCAATATCTGTCCTTTGGACTGAGACAGTATAAACCGATGTCATATTCATACGTCGACCCGTTACTGATACTATTGGGTCATTTCATCATACAGATTTATTTTCCAGTTGAACGGGTTTTTTACGTCAAACCATTGTGACGTCAACCAATTTTCTGGAAACCGGCGTAAAATTACGGGAAATGATATAGAAATTGTATGACGTCACAATGTTTGACGTCAATACCCGCTCATATGGGAAATAAATCTGTATAACGAAAAGATCCCATATTGCCTCGGGTTTGCTCCAGGCTGGTACCGCCACCATACAGATGAAATGATATGATCGTAGCACAAACCATTAAACAAACAAGGAGAGAGATCAGAGGTGAGTCGGCGAAAGCGTTGTGATTGAGCAAATCGTGATTTTTCCATTCCGTGAAATCTAGGTTCAACTTAGTTGAGATGCGGTACAAGGGTTTTTTTGTAGCATAATTGTGGAGGGGACTGTTGTTATCTTCGGATTCTGCAGTTTCTTTTCTCACTGAACACACATGGCCGGATTTAGAACCGTTTGAAACGAGGCGGGGGGGGGGGGGGGAGTTGCAATCGCCCATGACTAATGTTTTGAACTATTTGGTCTGGAAAGGGGTGTTGCAGCCTTTTTTGGGAAAATTTTCCAACCAAGGAGGGTGCTGGCTTGTAACCTCTGCATCCCCCTCTAAATCCATCTGTGGGTGTTATCCTCCAAGCACTAAGCACTGGCCACCACTATGTAGGTAAAGTAATCCTGGGGCGGTGTTTTTTTCCACCACATAACTCTGGCAGTCAACATACAGGTAAAGTATTTCTGGTGTGGTATTATCGTTCACCAGCTAACACTGACCATCACCATGTGGGCGAAATATTAATGGTGTGGTGCTATTCTCCACCACATAACACTGGGCCCCACCATGTAAATTCTGGTGTGGTGTTATACTTCACCTCCTAACATTGGCCCTACCATGTAGATTAAGTAATCTTGGCGTGGTGTTATCCTCTACCACCTAACACTGGCCACCACAGTGTGGGTGAAGTAATTCTGGTATGGTGTTATCTGCCACCACCTAACACTGGCCACCACAGTGTGGGTGAAGTAATTCTGGTATGGTGTTATCTGCCACCACCTAACACTGGCCACCACAGTGTGGGTGAAGTAATTCTGGTATGGTGTTATCTGCCACCACCTAACACTGGCCACCACAGTGTGGGTGAGTAACTCTGGTGTAGTGTTATCCTCTACCACCTAACACTGGCCACCACAGTGTGGGTGAAGTAACTCTGGTGTAGTGTTATCCTCTACCACCTAACACTGGCCACCACAGTATGGGTGAAGTAACTCTGGTGTAGTGTTATCCTCTACCACCTAACACTGGCCACCACAGTGTAGGTGAAGTAAATCTGGTGTAGTGGTATCCCCTACCACCTAACACTGGCCACCACAGTGTGGGTAGAGTAACTCTGGTGTAGTGTTATCCTCTACCACCTAATACTGGCCACCACAGTGTAGGTGAAGTAAATCTGGTATGGTGTTATCCTCTACCACCTAACACTGGCCACCACAGTGTGGGTGAAGTAACTCTGGTGTAGAGTTATCCTCTACCACCTAACACTGGCCACCACAGTGTAGGTGAAGGAAATCTGGTATGGTGTTATCCTCTACCACCTTACACTGGCCACCACAGTGTGGGTGAAGTAACTCTGGTGTAGTGTTATCCTCTACCACCTAACACTGGCCACCACGGTGTAGGTGAAGTAATTCTGATATGGTGCTATCTGCCACCACCTAACACTGGCCACCACAGTGTGGGTGAAGTAACTCTGGTGTAGTGTTATCCTCTACCACCTAACACTGGCCACCACAGTGTAGGTGAAGTAATTCTGGTATGGTGCTATCTGCCACCACCTAACACTGGCCACCACAGTGTGGGTGAAGTAACTCTGGTGTAGTGTTATCCTCTACCACCTAACACTGGCCACCACAATGTAAGTTTAGTAATCCTGAGGAGGTGTTAAGTCTCACCACTGATCACAGACCGCCACCATATAGAGGAGATAATCCTGGTGTGGTGGTTTTTTTTAACCACTGAGCACTGGCCACCATCATATCGGTGAAATCAGTGGCGGATTTAGAGGGGGGCACCTCCTTTTTTCACCACATATTTATCAGTAAAAATCCAAATTTGGCACCAAAAATGACTGAGTAGTTTGGCGAATATACATGTGCTTCCCCATCCCACCCACTTTTGCGGAAATTCTGAATCCGCCAGTGGATATACACTCCACCACTAAGCACTGGCTACCACCATACATGTGATATAATCCTGTTATTGTGTTACACGGCACCAATGAGCACTGACTGCCACCATACAGCTGATATAATGCTGATGTGGTGTTACACTCCACAACTGAACACTGATTGCCACCATATAGGAGAAATAATCCTGGACCAGTGTTACCCATTTCACACTGACCGCCTCCGTGTAAGGAAAATAATGCTGGTGTGGTGTCACACCACCACTGAGCACTGATCACCACCATGTGCATGATATAGTGGAAATAATCTTGATGTGGTGTAACACCACTGCTGAGCACTGATCGCCACCATGTAGTGGAAATAATTCTAGTGTGTTGTTATACCAACACTAAGCATTGATCGCCACCATGTAGTGGAAATAATCTAGGTGTGGTGTAACACCACCATTGGGCGGTAATCGCCACCATGTAGTGGAAATAATCCTGGTGTGGTGTAACAACACCACTGAGCACTGACCGCCACCATGTAGAGGAAATATTCCTGGTGTAGTGTAACACCACCACTGAGCACTGACCGCCATCATGTAATGGAAATAATCCTGGTGTGGTGTAACACCACCACTGAGCACTGACCGCCACCCTGTAATGGAAATAATCCTGGTGTGGTGTAACACCACCACTGAGAACTGACCACCACCATGTAATAGAAATAATCCTGGTGTGGTGTAACACCACCACTGAGCACTGAACGCCACCATGTAGTGGAAATATTCCTGGTGTAGTGTAACACCACCACTGAACACTGATCGTCATCATGTAGAAGGATATTTTTTCACAATAGATAAACTTAAATGTTCTTATGATTTTGAATATACATGTACTATAAAAAGTCTACAATTGGAATGCAAATGTCCATGTGAAACATTTCGAATTAAGCAGATTTCGAATTAAAGAAAAAATATTCTTACAATTGAAACGAGACCTTTTAGAAAGAGTCAGTTGAGTTAACAGACATTCGAGTTAACCATGTTCAAATAAACGAATACTGTACTTTAAAGAGTCAGACGAGAAGAATTCATGTTTCGCTTCTTATACGTGTTATACTTTTGAAAAATATAGAACAAACTGGAAGTTTTAATTTTTTCCCTTTCATCTGTAATATGAAAGCAAAATCGCTGAAAGGTTGTAAATCACAATCACAACTACACCCAGTATTGAATTTCCTTGGAAAATTAAAATTTTGTTTTTCAATAAAGCTATCTTAAAGATCTGCTAGGATGAATTGGGAAATGTTATTACAATTATTTTATAATAAATTCAATAATTTTCGGGTGCAATGTACTTTTAATCAGTTCCTTCTAATCACTATGTCGGACTGTTCCATTACTACGTTTCTACTTTCGTATAATTACAAGTATTGCCGTTACAACCCAAATTGCTTCCGTACTTTGAATTGTGAAATTTAACAAACATAATACAGTAATCTGCTGGACCAGAATAGCCCATAACGGTCAGTTTGAAGGATGTGAACTTTAACCCAATTACGAACGAAAAGTATTTGGCATATTTTAAAACGTCTTCAAAATCTTTTATCCTTACTAACAAACTGCTTTATTATTATTATTGTTCTCCAACATACATGTATACAGGGACATATGTGTATACATGTCTCTGATGTATACAATTAAAGCGGCCTTGTTGAAACCTCCTTCTGAGGAGACATGGTCTTGAACCTCCTCCCCTCTGACTGTTAGTCGGTTCTCCTACAGATCAAGGGTCTGAGCTCGCTTCCTGACCGGCAAAGCATTGTTTCCTCATTTTGATGGCGCTTAATATATTTTTGATACCATGATGTTTTTCTGCATTACCATACGTGTTTATATATTTTTATGAAGCCGGCGTGGCCTAGTGGTATCGCGTCGGACTCCTGATCGGGAGGCCGGGGTTCGAGTCCCGCTCTGGTCATGCCGGTGTCATGTCTTTCGGATGAGACAGTAAAAACCGAGGCCCCGTGTCGTGGTATGCATGGCACGTTAAAGATCCCTCACTGCTTCGGATGGGTCCGTTGCAAAGGTCAAAATCTGTATGCTCCGCATCAGGCAGATGCTGTCACCATATACGTGAAATATTCGTGGTGTGATGTAAAACAAAAATCAATCAATCAATCAATTATATATTTTTATGACCTCTCAACTGTAGACATTAATTTACCCTTGATCTCTCTATGGGGAATATCTCTATTTTTAAATGTGTGTTCTTGACTTATTTTGCTATTGCGATGAGTGATAAGGGGGCCGTAATCCGGTTAACCATGCCAATTGATTGACTTTTGTCATATCAAATGACCGTCCTAAGTCGGTATCGCAACTGCGCTATGATCGAACATTTTTTAGTGATGTCCTTGTGTGTTCTCATATCATTTCATTCAATAATGTATATTTCCGTAGTGATTCCTGTCATACAGCGGAGTATTTAATTTTCCTTTCTTCCTTTTAAATTTTTCAAAAATTATTTCCAAAACTTTCACAGTTTTAGTGCCGACATCGTAAAAGCATTACACATATGTAAGAAATGTCATTCTTTATGTATGCTTAAATTCAGGTTTAAAACTCTTACTTCTATATTTCATATCAAACAATCTACACAAATTATAAAAAAAATAATACCATGGGTGGGACTAGAATCCGAGCCACTCAGCCGAATCTAAGTACTTATAGATATAAACAGAATTAAACTCTTTCACTATTGTACTGTTTCCCTCATTCATTTGGTTTTCAGTACTCAACATTCTTGACAACAAAGGATTATGCAAGCTTCTATAATTTATTGGTATGTTAAGTTGTAACAGTATAACAGATGCCACCATAAGCAAAACGTCATGTATGTGTATGTATGTGTGATTCTGTACTACAACAATATAAACCGTCAGACAATCGAAAGGCCTGTGTTCAAGTAGCACCCGTGGTTCATTTGTATATTGCCTTTCGGTCTCTTCACATGATACGCGAAATGTCTCACTACTTCGGACTGGTCTGTTATAAAAGTTTAAATTTCTATCCGATACATCAGGCAGATGCCGTCATTTTATAAGTGAAATGTAAAGTAAATGATGTAAAACAATATCAAGACAAATAATTTTTATCGTGGGCGCCCTTGTCCTTTCGCTATATTGACTCATTTCTATTCTTGAAAAGAAAGTTTGATTGATAATTGTTTAGAGTTATTGCCCCTCACTTTTGTGTATGTGATGACGGGGACTGTCTGATGCACTGCAAAATATTTATACCTTTGCAACTGACCTATCCGAAGCATTTAGTTCCTATTCGTAGACAGGAGTCGGCGTATATTAGTTTGTAACTTGATGCTCTTGAAAGTAAAATGTTAAAATACCTTTCAAAAGTGAACATTTATATTATATTAATATATTTGTATTAAAATAAAAGAAAAGAAAATAATATATGTGTAAAAAAAATAATATTCACAATCTCCGAACTCTGGAATAACAAGAGCTAACTACATTATCATTATTTATTATTAGTAATTAGTAGTACCTTACTTTCATTCTTTACAAATTATTGATACATCAATCATCATTCTCGTCGTGCATCGGCCATTGGTATTATTGGCACCGTTTGATGTATTGATGCTAAATTAAACTCAAAGAAATAACATATACTCGCCAAATAGATTAATTCAAACAAGAGTATCATAGCGCTTGAGCCAAACTCTTAGACAATATTTAGTTTCTCTACATGTTTTCAGTTTTCCAGTTGATATTGAATTTTTCAAATATTTTGTTGTTTGTCAAGTAAACTTTCAACATTGCCAGAGGACATCTAGTACTACCTGATGTGCACTAGGGTATAGTCAAAGCTTGCAGTTTGAGGATGTGTAACAAGGAAAAGGGAAAGCTTGCGATATATAAAAATATTTAATACAAAAATTGCAATTGAGCAAAACTCCCAGCAAAGCCAAAGCACTCTCTCCCGAAATAAACAAAAAGGCAAACAAACATACAAAAATAAACAAATAAGATATTAAATAAATAAATAAATAAATAAATAAATAAATAAAATAATAATAATAATAATAATGATGATGATGATGATGATGATGATAGTAATAAACCAAAATAAAAGCCCTTAAATTAAAAGAAGACTTTGACAATACTCAAAGAGAAGAGAAATAATAATGTGGTTGTAGTAATTTCCAGATGTCATTGAGGAATTAATCTGGAATCAAAGTGCTTTATATCAATAGAGGAATTTGAACTGTTACAGAGACACTGGTTAGAATATTCTGTTCTATGCAGATATAGCAGATTTCCAATTTGATTGGCTTTTTCCATGTCGTATCATATCATATATGGTAGAACTCTCCGATGTTTGCTGATTTTTGGTGTTAATAATCTACATGCACTATGATTTGAAACTAGATGTGACCTCTCAGCAATAAAGATTTCTCGCTTATGATTTAATGAACACTGAATCTGATCATGATTAATTTTCCTTTGAAAATCAGCCTGGCATCGCTTTATACATCAGCAAGCACCCCAATATATCGTGTCTATGTTTGTGTATATTTTTTACTCAATTAATGTATTTTATGTGTTATAGGCAGTGTATGTTGGGGTGAAAGTTGTTTACTACACTTGCTGTTTATTTCCTTTTATTTCTGTGACCTATCGATTGTAGCCAAACCTCTGTTTACATATCTATTGAGTATCTGTTACAAATCCAGTACGCTCGACCCATGTCCTATATATGCCATTTACATGCTTGTAATATCTATCATTATAAATGGTTTAAATCTGTAGCAATTTGTTATGTCTTTGAACGAGTGAGAACATAACACTTGCAACAATATATTTTCAGGGTCCAGTGTCATGAACTGAGAAAATACTCAAGTCAATTATTTCATTCTAATTCATTCCATTATCAAACGATCAACTGTCGTGCAGAATGGCTTAATTCTATTTATCGGTAGAATAAAACTCAATCGAATATTTTTGTAATGTTTTTCAGTGTATATTCTATTATTATCATGTTTTGTGTGCATTTCCTTGGTGAATTTTGTCATACAGCTTTGTCAGATGTCTTCGGTTTTCTCTTCAATAAAATAAAAATCCTAGTTATTAATTAATTTTGAACAGAAGAATATGAAATTATGACAATTATTTTTTTTCAGTTTATGGCGCCGGACCCTGGTCTTTTAATATCATCCAAGTTCTTAATAACTATAGAAACAAGAAATTATATATCATATGTTTGCAAGACACACAATTCGCTGTAAATAATGAACCATGCCATTGAAATCCAATGGGGAACTAATTGTTTATTTTTATTCATAGAGAGAGAGAGAGAGAGAGAGAGAGAGAGAGAGAGAGAGAGAGAGAATTGTGAGCACTGGATTTAAACATTGGTTATCATAGAACTACATTGATTAATATTTATAGTCGAAAAAGCAAAAAAAAAAAAAAAAAGAAAAAAAAGAATCAAAAGTCTTACTTCGCAGGGATGGTGTGTGAGAGTGCTAGTGAATGAAGCTAGCATGAAGGGTGTGCGAGTGCTGATTGAATGTAGCTAGCATGAAGGGTGTGTGTGAGAGTGCTGGCGGAATGTAGCTAGCATGAAGGGTGTGTGAGTGCTGATGGGATCTTACTAGCATGAAGGGTGTGTTAGGTTACTAATGGAATGTAGCCAGCATGAAAGGTATGTGAGAGTGCTTATGGAATATAGCTAGCATGAAGGGTGTGTGAGAGTGCTGATGGAATGTGGCTAGCATGAAGGATAAGTGTGTTAATGGAATATAGCGGGCATGAATATGATTCACAGACAGTGTCTAAAATAGTAGATTTCAATGTTTCAAAAGATTTCAACGATAGATTTTATTGAACGGCAATTTTGATCATATTTTTCCCGGTAAGCCTTTACACTTCATCACTTCACTTGCATTTGCTCTTATTTCAAACAATAAATCTAATTTGCATGAATTATCATCTTCTTCGTCTTCCACTTCAAGGAGTACACAAAAAGTGAGCGTTACTCTGCATGTGGCAGTCAAGATCCTCAGAGGACAATTTAAAACGTAAAAAATCCTTTATCCTCACCCTAAACTGAAGTGGGCAGGTGGAATGTTGTCCAATGCAGTCCGGTAGTCCTCCAAGGATGCTGATGCTGAAGTCATTGCTGATGGAAATTGTTCTAATTCCTGATGGTACGTGGGAAGAAGGAGAACCAGTACACATCCTTTCTCGTTGTTAGGATGCAAAGGGAATGCTGTTCCCTTGTCCTGGTGTCTGTCTGGAATAGGTATTTTTCTGCTGGAATGGCCACTTGATTGTGTTGGATCTTAAATAGTAAAAGAAGACGTATCTTTACTCTTCTAATCAGTAGCGGTTCCCATCCCAGGGAGTTGACTATGTTGGTGACGCTACCAATAGGCATATAGGACAAAATGAAATCGAAATGTCATTTTTCATGAACCTTTAATCGTCTGAATATAAAATAGTAATAAATGATTATTAAATAGTTTTATAACTTCCTTATCTGCATGAAAAATCTAAATATAAAAGCAAATTGTCGATAGATTAAAATGTCTTAGCATACATATATCAAAATAGATAATTACATGTATTTGTGTGATGTTATTTTGTTACACGTGTCATTGTTTCTCGACATATAGGCTTTTATCTTTTAATACATTTTCTTGAATTAACATCTTTTAATTATGTAACCTTTTAATGTTTGAGCTACATTTAGCTTCCTTTCAAAACCAAAAATCGATAGACTGTGTATAATTAAACGAACTAATTAGCACCGTTAACACGGTTGAGTGATCTTTTTTAATCTATTCACAGAGTAATATACCCTTAGCACGAACGACATCTAGGGCAGTTTATTGACAACTCTTAATAAATATGGCCTCGATGTTTTTATGTGCTAGTTAGACCGATGACCCAGAAAATCGCACATCGTAGATTGTTCAAATTTATCATATTCTAAAACCTTTCATTTTATTTATTTATTTACTTATTTATTTTCATGGTAGTCAGATCTTACACACACATTCAGTGTATTTAAATCAGCATGTATCGTGACACTAGGCAAATACTACGTTCAAAGTTGTATCCAGATAAACAAGAAATTAATGAAGTTTGATCAATTTATCACGTTAACAAAAACAAAACTGAAAATTGACCAATACGAATATCTGTACTGTAAATATATCTTATTAAATTTTAAGTCGTACGATGGACAATTCGCTAGTAGAAAACATCCATGATTAACGACATCTAAGCTGAAAAGAACGTGAAACCCCAACTTATAATAAAGTAAATGGTGCAACACAGACCTGTGTCACTAGATACGGAGTGTTCAGAAACATTGCTACACAAACAAAAATTTAATCACATGACAGTCTAAATTAAAGTACAGTGGCGTTTGAAATTGATTAATACACATATATGGTACGTTTAGAAAAAGTTATCTTCCTCATATTTATTGCATAGCTGAGATTGAAGCAAAATAATATATTTATAAAATATAATTATACTTAAATTATATAATGTAAGCTTGCAACAGCTATATCAGCCTTGTCACTAAAATGCTTCGATGCACAAAATTTGTGCATCTGGTGCACAAAATTGAAAGGTATATATGTTCTATATTTGTTATAACCACTAGGCCGGTGTCACTGCTCGACTGATAGAACCCGAGGACATCATAAGTCTAGTTTTCAGTGCTTATGTACTGAAGGTCTACTTGTCTGTGCTTTTGTGTTGATGAAATATATACTTAGAATTTCAATAATGAAATTATGTAAATCACTCTTAATCTGAGGAATATCTCCCTCATGCATAGTTCTGTCCTTAGACTGATTCTTGGGTTCCCTTTTCGGTCATTTTGGTTTCAATACTACTCTTCAAATATTTATATCTTTTGGGAATTCCAATCATTCGGGCACGAGCATCACTGAAGAGACATTAGTTGTCGAAATGCGCATCTGGTGCCCAAAATTGAAAGGTGTATATGTTCTATATTTATTCTAAGTGAAAGTGATCAAGTTTTTGTTTTCCATTGTTAAAATTTAAGACATGACAAAATTTGTGAAGATGTCTGAAAGCTACCTATAATCCTATGAAAAGTCTGTTCGTAAACAAACATAAAATAGTCAATCAGCAGATTGCTGTTTCTTTATAAAAAGATATCTGACAGTACACAAGGAAGAAGTGCCGAAGAGTTAAACAAATCTCAAAGTCCATGTAATAAAGAACAAATTCGTGTATATTGTCATATTCAGACAAATGCGAATCCCAGTTTAAATCAAGGTAAGACCAGGTACCCAGGAGGATAAACGTCCCTTGTTTGCAGGCAAAACCCGTCGCAAAGAAATACAATTGATTGAACTTTTGAAATTATTATACATAGAGTAGTTACAGGAGGTATCGTACTCTGATAAAATGAAGGGCAGACTTGATGTAGTTTTAAGCGCCTGGCTTGCGGCGCCGATGTTCCGGGTTCGATTCCCGGGTTGCGCCACCATGTTTAAGAGGTTGGTAACTTCCTGCTTCCATGTCGCGATTAAACTGAAATACTGTTGAAAGCCACGTAAAACACCAATCAACCCACCAACCAACTGATTAAATGTATGAAATCAATGTACATAGCTCTTGTTGACGTTTATATCACATCAATACTTACTACAATATATTCGAGGTTTTCTCCTCAGCATTCCAAATGCCACCAACTTTTTTCTTTAATTATTGTTTAACTTTTATATACCAGCAATACACATGAGTTTTGCAATACTTTTGCAATACTTCAGAGCTGAATAGTTAGAGAAGTAAGAATTTATAATTTTTTTTCCAATTTTGTAATCCTTTGCACAATACACACAGTGAAAATTTGCTTCCGATTAAAAATCAGGAAAAGGTATAATTTTGTTGCTTATGACTAAATATAAATAATGACAAACACTCTTTTTCACAAATTTTCGGCCTCCTGGCCTTTATTTAGAAAAAAAATTGAAATATGTTCAACTCTAAAGCAAAATCCATCATTGCATTATAACGATATAATATAAACAGTTATATCGTCATAATGAAATTATGAATTTTACTTGATATTTGAACATATTTCCAGTTTTCCACTTTTGACAAAAAGTGTCTTTGTTATTTTTATATTCATATCTACTTGTTTTGGAGGACTTTAACATTTGTATATTGTATGATTAAACAGTTCTTATTCTATGAAACCATATGACATTTGTTGTAGATTTTCATGTTTATTGAATAGGAAATACGGAAACAACCTGATATAATCATGCAAAGTATCATTATATATCTAGGCATGTTTATTAGCTTTTGCAATACATATATAGACTAATGACCAATGGGATATAGAATACATATATTTATATCAATGATCTCCTAGAACCTAGATTTCTGTTTATGATTAGCCACAGCACCTGATTCATGAGGTTATTTCCCTTCTAGGTCAGCTATTGCAACTTGATCGAACATTTCTGTGACCTTTTCTTCACATTATCTTCTATTACTGTTGTTTGCAAATTCTTTTCTTGAGGTAGATTCAGTCATTTGAGTGAGTCAAATTTCTCTAAATATATGTACCTTGTTGTTCAATTAGATGTAATTAAAAGTATATATCTACATTATTAGTAGCATACTCACTTTAATGTAACTAAACAGAACAGCAACGATTACCACCTTTACACAATTTTAAAAGAATAATGCATATACATGAGCCAACACCATATCTAATTTGATACTTGTGTTATCCTGCTATCTCAGCAGGATTAATAACTCTGGTGGTGAATTTAGAAAGGAAAGAGGAAGCCTTTATACTTCATTTGGCAAGCCAGCATTGTTAGACCTTATTTACATTTAATTTTTTTTTTGTGATCAATAGAGTAAAACGCCAAGATATCGAGAAGTAATCAATAAGGAGCATCTATTATAGAAGACAGTATAGAGATATAGGTTGGGCTATTGGAAGAACCAGGGAATGGATGACGTGCTACGGAGAAGTAAGCATCCCCTGTTGACCGGTCACACCCGCCGTGATGTCATAAGATTAATTGATCTGGTTGAATTCACAGCTTTATTAAGTGGCAATGATATGACCATAGTCAAAATCAGTAAAAAGTCGTGATAAGTAAAATATCGTGATATTATAGTATCATAATATAAACGGTCTAACAGTAACTGCAATCAAATAAACAAGTCAACACACCAGGCAATGATTTCCGATAATCGTAAAGAAGGTCTTTATAACGAGTTACAATTTCAGAAAGTAAACTTCAAACGTGATTTTTCGTATTTTTGTGACATCAACTTTTCATTCGATAGCTTTTCTTACTAATTGTAAGAACCGTAGTCTGAAGAAGCTCTTGTATATCGGATTAGTTGAGTCGTACAGACATGACTATAAAGGAATATTTCTACACATATATAAAAAGTTAACAATAGTGAAATTGAAATTGCCACTTTTCTCTTTTAGTGAAATAAGTAGTTTACCTTCTTGGTCAATATTGCAGTACGAAGCGCAGACAGTGGATTCTGTTTATATTTAATTTCTAGTTCGTTAGGATCTTTTGCGAAAATATATGTATTATTTTTTATACATAATACGTCATAAATATTAAACAGAAGGTTTTTGCCAATTGCTTTTTATGTTGACACAGGAAAAAGTGCATAAATCCAGCTTCGTACGAATAAAAGAGCAAATTAGTTAGTAAAGGTGCGCAATATGTGCCCATAAGAATATCGTCATTTTGTTGGAATACATGGTGATCAAATAAAACATAGGATTATCAATTCCGAAATTCTCCTAGGGTAACTGTAACAGTAAGCCTTGCACACAAATACAATATTATTTGAGACTTTGTCTGCCGGCATTAATGCGTAACAGTTTTTGTATTCTATGTCGGTCTACCATTATATGTGTGCAATCAAATGTAGAAGGATTACACGTCCTCGTATTCAGTTTTACTATAAATATAATATATATCGATTTATAATATAAATAAATAAAATATAAATAAATAGTATAAATGATTTCATTAACCCACTAACATTTTAACCCATTCCAAAACGTATCTAATTCCACGTCTTAATGTCTTGCCCTTCTGATATAATCTTCTATAGAATTCATTACAATACTGAATTTATAATATTAAATTAATATTAAATAATAAGGCTCTCGAGATGTAATGAATAATTATATGATTAGTTGTCGAAGAATTGTATTGAATCACAAAGACTCAGGAATATACATGTGTGATGGTATTTGGAATAATTACCTTTTAGACTAAAATATATTATTCATTTCTTTATCATAGAGTATGCATTAGTTTCGGTATGATGCGAAGTTTAAAACATTTATACAGATTTTAACTGTATTTTATCTTCTTCTTATGTGTTTACTCTCCTTTCTGCTATGCACACCTGTGGTAAATAGCAACATGCAAGTATTTCTACTGATAGATCCCAGGTTCCCGAGGGTATTCATAAACTTGGTATTAAGCTGCCATTACGAAATGTTCTCACAAATTTCTTGTAAAAGAAATGGCTGACATTTGCAGGAGTTTAAGAAATGCGAATTTTCTATGAATTATACATAAATTTATCCCTCGTGCTTTATTAAAGAATTAAATTATAACCATGTCATAACCCTGTATAGCATATGTATGTACTGTCGTAGTTTTATAGTTATCGTTGTGTTATACATGTATATTAAACACATTAAATGCCTTTGTGTCCTATTTTATTGCATACATCCAACCGAGTCGAACGTTAAATAGACTTGTCTAATGAAAATAAAATAAATTTTATTTAATATACTTTTCTCATAACGAATTGTGTGCAAAACAAGATATTAAGGTGTACAAACGAGCCTAATTTTATTATTTTAGTAATTTGATTGAATGTTGTCGGTTTTTTGGGCATTGTTTGTAAATTAATACATATTAATACTTCAAACATGACTGGACTCTCGCCACTTTCCCTTTAAACAGCCTACTTGAAGTTCCCCTATACCGACGATGGTAAATAGCCGAACCCATGACTTTAACCCATGACAAAAATTTTATTTCAAAATCAAATTTCTTGATATAAATACTATACCGTTGGCATTTTATAAACTCTGATAAATAATTAATCGCCATGGTCTAGAGGTAATAGAAAAAGGTCATATATCCTCATGTCCGATTAACATGTTCATGTCTCCAAATACCACGGCATGGATTAAGTTGATTTGTTATTCAGATTATTGAGTTTCTCTATCATCGCCAGAAAAAAATATTTCTAAAATGTTTTCTCTTTCAAAGCCAGATATTTTAAAACTATGAATAAAGAACATGAAGTGTTTTATTAAGTCAATTCAAGATTCAATTTCATTTCATTTCAAAGTGTATGAAGTCTTAGGCTCGTGACCGAAATGTCACGGGTTCGTCTCCCGCCGTAGGCACACCGGTGTACTGTCTTTTGGATGAGACAGTAAAAGCCGAGGTCCCTTGTCAAGGAAGGTCTGGTACGTAAAAGATGCCTCACTTCTTCGGGAGGGTCACTTGCAATGGTGTAAAATTTTATGTAGTACATCAGAAAGATGCCGTCACCATATACATGAAATAATAATCAATAAGTCAATCAAGATTATTTCACTCATATTGCGAAGGTATATGTCCTATGCAATATATGAAAAATGTGGAATGAATTACCTTACCCACCCGAAGGTGAGGTAATAATCGTGACAATAAGAGGAATAGATAAGCTATCTATGAGCAACCCTCCACGACAAAAACCAGGATCAAATAGCAATTGATGTTCAGAGGTCATGAGAAAAAATTAGCAACAATAATAGTATGATGAAATAAGATTTAAGTATCAAAAGAGTTATTTCAGTCCCATGTGCATCAGTATACAAGTGATTGAAAGAGGAAGGTAATAGACTTTGGCTATATCATTGTATATTTACACATTAACGCGAAGGACCTGTTAGCCATACATTAATTTCATTAAAATGCCATCCCATACTAGACATGTTATTCTCTTTTGGTAAACATATTGAAAGACGCTTTATTCAAATCCCGCCTGAATATCGTCTTTTTCATTTCTTTCACATTGTTTAAATCAAGGTCACACTGTGATAAACATAAAATCATTATTACTGCTCTGGATTTGATTCAGGTTGTATCCCGTAAACGGCGCCAGGGCGCTTGTTGATGACATTTAAAACTTTTAAAGCATGTCAGTGTTCAAAAACCTCAAAGTCCTTTTAACTTGAGCTGACATTTACATTGCATCTTGAGATGTGGAATGCGGATAAAATAAGGCTCAGAAATCTGTAAAAATACGTTATTGTACTGACCGCTATAAATCGGTACCACGGCCATCCCATCCGATCATTACTGCATACTACGTTGCTACGTTGTTGTCATAGTATCAGGAAGTTCTCGTTTCTCAACCTCCACTATCTCTGATCATCCATCTGAAAATATCCTTTGGATGAGCGACCCTGTACGGGTTATGAAAAGATACATTCTTTTGTATCTATATAATAGAGTCGATAAAAGTGACAAATCAAAGAAAGAAATAGTTTGGGTTTGTATTAATGGCAGATCACGAATCTTAATACCATTCAAGGACGTGGCAATCTAATGTGTCATTGCATTTAAATTAATGTAAAATCCGTATAGATTTAGGTATGTTCGTTTATTGTCCAATACTGTAAAATGGGCACTTAGCCATTCTGCAGTACATAGTTGAAATTTAAGAGAAATTCTGACCAAAATAAAACGATATAATTTTGTCTCGGAGCCGGCTTATATCAGCTTTACTCCTGCTTATCTTGAAGACACATCGGCCGTTTTAGTCCCACTTGCTATATCTTTTCTGTTGAGTAAGACAGACATAATCAATGTTTCATGTCAAACTTGATGTTTAATGATTTCTCTGTGCTTCGAGTTGGTTGGTTGCACCAACAAACAGAAAACAAATATGAATAATAAACATCCAAATACCTAACAATGTATATTTACTGTATTCATTAATGCATCATCGATAAAAATCGGAAAGAAAAAGGCATAATTTTACTTTATTATTTATAGATTTTTAAATGTGTGCCATTTCATTGTGCTGCTTTTGCGGTGAGTGGGAAGATGGGCACCCGTGAATCGGTTAACCACACGAAATGAATGACGTTTGTTACTTCAACTGACCGTCCTAAGTCGGTATCGTAACCACAGTACAATGTGTTATGTTGTTTTTCTGTGTAAATTCTACTATTATCATTTTTGTGTGCATGTCCTTGGGGAGTTTTGTCATAAAGCTTTGTCAGATGCCTTCAACTTTCTCTTTTGAATTTGTTTATTCATCTACATCGACTGAAATGTGATGCATAGAAAATAGAAGAATGATTACCAGGTCAAGGTAATGGATGCATGTATAATCCTTTGTTTAGGAATATACAGGTTGGGCATGATCAGTGATGTGTGAAACAACGCACCATAACATTCTATTGAAATTAAATTGATATCAAACATTTACTAATTAGTTTCATTCTTACTTATATCCCAATGCAGATATTTACGTAAATATCATTATATTACATTTTCAAAGGGTATAGATGTAAATTCGTATCGTAATCTAAGAATAATTCGAAACCAATGGAAGTATAAAACATATCTACCTGTACTCATATTTGTACCATAAAATACAAAATATTTGAAGAGCAAACATATAACAGAAGTGACGAAAACATTACAGTTAAAACCTAACTTAAAGACAGTGTTTTATATAATTTCTTATATATTATATTATTAATGTATTATATCATATATTACGGATTTAGATCTATATCGCTTTCAAAAAGTTAAGTGTATATGGGCTTTGTCTCGTCTCCAAAATTACAGCATATTTAGTTGTAAACAAAGTGATCCAGATATTAAAGAAATGTGTATTCAAGTAGGGGATGTTCACAACGTGACATTGATGACAACAGACAAACAACAGCTTGCTTGTTGTAATACATCTAACCCGTAAAATCTGGCATATCATTTTGGTCAACATTTCTATTATTTTTGTATCTAAAGCAGGGTAATTTGGGGACTTTGCAGCGGTTTAATATTTCGTTGACGGATGTACATCAATATTGTTCCCTTTATATAGATCGGTTGGTCATTTATTATATGTCAAGGTCTTGGAAATCCCCTTGTTTTGATAAATACATTCAAATCTAAAGTGAATTTAAATTCACAAATATGATCGAGTAAATCTTCTTCTCATATAAATATCTCAATAAGGACTTTGAGAGAAGTCATCTGGATCAATAACCCAAAAAAACTTTTTAAAATTATATATTTGGTATGTAACAGAAAATGAAATACAAAATGTTTCTTTATCTTTAATAATCTTTAAATTGAAGAATTTCATATGAAAGAGATCTATTGTTCAATTTTTGCCAAAATCTGAATTCACTCAATTGACATGTGATTCATTAAAGCATAGTCAGGAAAAGATAAAGCATTTGACAGAAGTCGCCACGGAAATACACTGGAAAATCACAAAAACTTTCGATAAAACGAAACCTGACATTCACAATTACATACATCACACAATATTTTATTTATTTAATAATAATAATAATAATAATAATAAAAATAATAATAATAATAATAATATACGTAAGTATTTTAGACTTGTTCTGTTATAAATCCCAAATGAAATTAACTGCGTATAGTGAATCTGTATCCCCGTTTACCACTGATATTTACACTTAGAGAAGCGGAAAATTCTATATCGGTATCAGAGAAAATATTTAAACTCACCAAATTAATTGGGGTTTTTTTTGTCATCGCATATCAAACAAATAGTTGTTGACATACAAATAACGGTTAGAGAGTACGAAACATACTTTCAATGGATATCGATTGCTCCACTGACTTGAAATTTGTTAATGAAACATTTGTTTTATACATTTCATAGAATCTACTTATTAAGGTTTTTGAATCAGGATTTTGTTTTCATTTAGCATTCAAAGAAAAATATGAATTCAAGTGAACTGAGGAATATTACAATTCACGATTATCAATAATATTACAGGGCATTTGAGTTCAATCATTATTGCACGGAAAGGAAATGACAATTTTTAAGAAGTTACAGACAGTCGGGGCGCCTACAGATAGGATCTGAGCTCACTTACAGATGAGCACAGCATGGTTGACTCACGTTAATGTCGCCTAACATATCCTTTGATATTAGCATGCTATTCCATAAGACGATTAGTGCAGAAATTTTTATGACCTCTCCTCTTGAGAAACCTGTTGATCCTTGTTCTCTATTTGGAGGATTATTTTTCAATTGAATCAGCATATGAATTACATACAAATCAGTTTATCAACTATACAAAAATAAAGGAGTTGGATTATAAAAGAGAGGTGGAGTGAGGATAGGAGGAATGGTGACCGATTAAGGAAAGTAAATGGAAAGGGAAAAGGGAGAGGAGTCGTAGAGAGGATTAGGATATACTATGCGGAACAATCATAATGCACAAATCTATAACAAACTAGTATCATGCATTTGTTTTAAATGTGATGCATATCTAATGATTCATTTACTTATAATAATAATAATAATAATAATGAAATAATAATGAACGAAACATATAGTTGTTCTAGAAATGTCTAAGGACACCAAAATGTTAAAGTTCTCTAAACTACCAGATTTTGTTGATATATATTTTAAAGTTTTATACATTCCCTTCCTATCATTCAAAAGTTACATTACATATATATTTCTGTTAAAACATTTCATTTTATAGATTATGAGAATCTAGAATCACCTCGAGTCCCAGATCGAAAGATATCATTCGAGGGTATCATACTTCGACATAATCCCAACCGAGGTTGGAATGTCAAAGTATGTCGCCCGAGACTGATATCTTTTGATATGGGACGAGAGGTAATTCTTGATTCTTTTTCTCTTGAATGGGATATTTGACTTCGTGTTCCTGTCTCCTTCGTATGTGCATGCGTGTATATTTATGTATTTACCTCCTCGATTTTAAAAGTTGCTTGCGATTTTATTGGGGTTCGCATTTGTCTGAATATGACACTAAACACGATATTGTCCCCTTTGTTCGATGAACTATGAGTTGTGGTTTACCCTTTGTTACTTCTTTGTTTTTTTTACCTCTAATTAACATTTAAATTAATGCCTATAGACCTATCCAGTATTATTTGTACAAGTTATCAAACGTGCGTAACGACTGACGCGCCACGGTTAAACGTTACTTCTGGTGTAAACAAAGCGTGATTGGTAACTGTCGATAGATGAAAGTTAACACACCATCGCGGTTGATTATTGCAAGTGGAAGTGCCAGTTTTTATGATGTTCTCTTTGCCAACTTTTGTATCTATTTACTATAAACTTTTTGTACAAATGCACTGTACATAGCTTTGATGACTTGGGGCAGGCTTGGTGTAGTGGTTAAGCGCTTGGCTTGCGGCGCCGACGATCCGGGTTCGATTCCCGGGTTGCGCCACTATGTTTAAGAGGTTGGTAACCTCCTGCTTCCATGTCGCGATATAACTGAAATATTGTTGAAAGCGACGTAAAACACCAATCAACCAACCAACCAACTTTGATGACTTTTTATGTATTTTACTATGGATAATGATATCGATGATCGCCCACGTTGGATTTTCTTCTCTCTCGGAAAATTGATGAACTACGTTCTTTCCTAGAAAAAAGGGGTCTAAGTCGCGATGGGACCAAAACTGAACTCGCCGCTTTATTTTTTGCAGCATCAAAAATAAAAATTCCAATTGCCACTTCTTTTAAAAATGCATTGAAAGAAGACATCCGTCAACATTACAGAATTTTGACACTGAAGGATGGAACAATAACCCTTTAATATGTATATTGTTATCTGTTTGGGCATTCTGAGAAATGTGTGATGAATGTGCTGTATGAAGTGATGCAACAGTAGATTTATTTTGAGAAGTTGGATTATCTATTGAAGTTCCATCACTCCATCAGCTCTAGGAGTTGTAACAGACTGACTATGACCTAAATGTTAAATGGGATAAGGATTAAAAGAATATATTCTAGAGTCAGGTTTGGGTGACCATATCTTTGTTGGGTCATTTGAATGTCTATGATTAACTGTTTTCACCCAACACTGCTTTTAGGGAGGTTAGGTAGGGTGAATATTCAAAATCCCAGGCAAATATTGCAGAACCTAGAAGCAGAAATTCGACAACATCTAAAGTATAGAATATTCTAGAATATAAGCACCATGCAGATAGTTTGAAATGATATAATGCAAGACAAGAAAGCACAGGGTGGTTAGGTAGGATTATTATTCAAAATGACAGGTAATAGCACTGTTTCGTGTTCCTCCGGATTACCGTTTTTATTCTAACTTTTATAACGTTAGTCAAGTGAAAAGTCAAAAAAGTTCCTCAGCGTCGTTTCCGGTGTACATTGTGACACGGGAAATGGGTCAGTGGAACTTTATTGACGTGACATGTATAATTCCGGACTCGTAACGGTGTTCCGGCGTAACTCGAAACGTCACTATTGTTGCAGTATTAGATGCAGAAAAATCACAACAGCGAAGAACATGTATGGTTAGGTATGGTGTAGCACATAACATTCAAAATGATGACAGGTAAATATTGCATGGAGTATAAGATATGGCAAAGAATCTCTTCAATCAGTATAGATCTGCACGAAATGCACAAAATGTAACATTTTTTCTCTAAAGCTAATTAATTTCTATATGTGCTTCTTATTTTAAAATAACCAACTAGTTCAATTGATCCCTTAATTATTCAAATAATTTTTGACCAGATTGCTAGGCAAATCTTGCCATACTATCATTGAGAGTTTCTTGTTTTATATGTATTTATCATAAAGTTGTTGCTATTATTTGTATTTGAGGAGATGGACAGCGGTTAATCATCACCCCTTACCTACAATATTCACTCCATCTCTCCTTACAACTAATTTTTCCCTCATCCGCCTTCAACCTTGTCCGACACCTTACCTCATATTAGTTGTTTCATTAGTTGTTTTATTTGCTCTGCTCATTATGAATAAATATTGAAGTAGTCTTAAATTAGTATATTGCTCATTTTACAATTAATGTGATAAATTCTGTGTGAAACTCCTAGTTCAAGTGAAACAATGGGCTTACAATGGAAAACAGGGAGATTGTACGTATATACCCTTCATACTATTTGGTATTGTGAAACAATGATGGAGAGAGTGCTGATCTCTAACCAGCAATCTCTAAGTTACTAAGCTGACACAATACCAGAGAGCGAATGAGTTCACCCAAGTTGTATACTGTGTCACAATTTCCCGTCATATTAGTTTCAACACTGCTCTTAAAATATTTATATATTATGAAAATTCCAATCATTCGGCAAAGTGTATCACTGAAGAGAAATAAGTTGTTGAAATGTGCATGATCTGGTGCACAAATTAAAGGTAAACTGCTGTGTCGGCCTATTCTGCTCGTCGGCTAATTCTACGCTGCGCATTTTGTGACATTGTAATCACTTCATGGCATGGAAATCGAAACCGAAAGTAGCGTTTAACCGTTCAAGAAAGGAAACTCTTGTGAAAAAATGGCGGTCGTAATACTGGATTGGTCTATATCATCTTCTTCTAAATATAAAACGTAAAAAACATAATGGAGCAGCGTGACGTCACTAGTCAAACAGTGTGACGTCACAAATAAGCAGTCGCCCTGTGCTAGATCGATGTTCCAGATCGATTGATCTAGAAACCCACTTCCCATGGAATTCTTTAGTCTCGTATGCGAGAAATAAAAATTCAGTTTGACAATAACATTATTAAGAACACATTTTGAATTATCTGAGCCACACTTACCATAGGAGTACTCAGATTTGTTAAAATAAATTATAATATGCTGCTCACTACATAATTCACAAAATTGAAAAATTAAATTTTGCACAAGATTACAGGCCTCCCATAGCAAGTGTAATATAGATTCATCTCACCCACAAAGAGAACATAGCTTAGAGTTTTTTTAATCTTTATATTTTGCACAAAATATTTGTAGCAACAATATTTTGATTAATTTGATTAATTCTTCTTTGAAACCATCTATGTTTAGTACTACAAAACTGAGTGAATGGTATTTTTTAAATATTCTTCCATGCAAATGTACTAAGAGGAACAATGTGTTTTATTTTTCTTACCCACTAAGAAGAGTTGAATATATGTTCAGAATAGAAAAGAATAGAATACATATCTTTAGTCCCTCTCACTGACATGTAAAATACATGTTTAGGGTATAATTCATTTGTTTAAATGTAGTAGATTATGTGGTAATATTTATCGTTACTTTAAATGCACCTTGAAACACATCACAGGCATCATGTCATAACAATTTTTCATTATTATCTAGAAAATTTTTTATATATATTGCGCTTTTCTTATATAGCAATTTAATAAATACATACTTATTGTCAATTTTGATTTGCTCATTATAGTATGCATTTTGTGTTGTTAATTCTTCCCATGATTGAATACTTTGATTTCCTTCTAAATCAGACCGGGTCTTTAGAACATCTTTTCAAAACACATTTTTATTTTATCTATTTGTGCCTTCAAACTCCTTTATCTAAATTAAAAACCTTATTCTCAGGAAAAGTATTGTCTGCTAATATTCTTGAATTGTAATCCGAAGAATTAAAAATTCGTCTTATTTGTGTTGTTTACAAAGATGTTTTTTCAGTCCCAAAATCTATCATTATAATTCCCTGTTATTGAGTCACTTACAGTTCATTTAATTCGTATCCACAGGTAAGAGATTTGGATATAATGCGTCAAATTTCTTTCCAGAAACACTAAAGAATTCAACAGTGAATCCATCATTACCTGGACTTTTGTTATTTTTCATGTTTTTGAGTGCAAAGTTTGCTTTCTCATAAGTAATTATATTTTGTTTTGCTGCTGTTTAATTAAACTGATTATAGTTTTTCATAATATTCTCAAGGTCAAAATTTGGTTGATTATTCTTTTTAAGCAATGTTAGTTTATTTACAAGAGAAGCTTCTTTTGATTGATTTATTCTCTTTCTATAACTAGAATATGACAAGGCTCTTATTTCAAGGAGGAGAGTTTTTTTTTTTTTTTTTTTTTTTTTTTTAAAGGTTGATCATTAATAATAAATTGCATTTCAGAACAAGAGATAAAATGAAAGTTATTGTGGAAACTGCTCTTTTTTGTGTCATATACATTTCTTGATTTTCTCAATATATTGTAAATCATAAAGATGACTGTTATTAATTTCCAAAGTCCTTTCAATTGTTTAAAGTCTGATAATTTCAGAAGAAGGCTGACTAGAAATCAATCACTTCAATAGCTATCGAAGTATTAATAGCGTTGGGAACGAGAGACTGATCAGACAGAAGAAAGGAATCAAGTCTTAATTGTTTTACAGGATCACGCTATCGCTAATTATTCAATCGTTCATTAGCATATTTTTCGCGAAATATATCTATTAGAATGCAAAGTTCTATCACTTCAGGAACTTTATTTCTAGCTCTTTGGTTATGAAAGAATGAAGTTAGTTTTGATAATTTAATTCAAGATTTAATGAAAGATTGAAGTCGCCAACAATAATATTATATATATTCAAAATTCATGAATTATCCTTTTAATAACATTGTAAAACCCTGGTTATTCCTTGTGATGCATATATTCTCATATTACCATTTCCATCATTTTGTAACCTATTCAATTTAGATTCAAAATAATTATTGAGTAAAATAACTACCCCACTAGAATTTCGTATGAATAAATTAAAATAAGATTGAGAACCCCACTGGTTTCTTATATCATCCTTTTATTTAGTAAATTATGTATCTTGGTTACATAGTATATCACATTTTTGTTGTTTAAAGTAAAGAAATAGGTCTTTTGTTTAACATGTAGCTTCAAGCCCTTGATAAATAGCAGAATTGTTTTCACTTAAATTATAAAAACAGTAAATTGATATGTAACAATATATGATTTTATAGATAGCATCATCATTGTGTAACTACTATACTTAAATCAAAAATGCAATAAAAAATTATTTCCTGTTTTACTGCGAAACTTTTGCAGTCGGGTTATGTTGCGTAATTTACACAATAATTCGCGAAATTTTTTCAAAGTGTAGTATAAAAACATGTTTTCGGTGTTTTTATAAAGTGTAATAAAGTCATATATGACTAATTCAAAATTACTTTGATCTTGGCTTGTCCCATGCTGAAAAGCTGGTTTTACTTTCCCAAGTGATAGTAAACCATCTGATAAAATTTGGGAGAAAGCCAAAAGGAATGCATAGAACACAATATACAAGATAAGGTATTGACTACCTTTTGTCCTTTGATTGAAGCCATACGGCACCACCATTAATGGTTGTATTGATGGACATTCAAGAAATCATATGGTTCGAAGCATATAAAAGAAAGAGTGACCCCAACGTCGTGGCAAATTACTGTATAAAAGATGTTCAGCGTCATACTGGATGGCTACAGTGGATCCGATCTGACATAGGAACAGGATCTTTGTATAAATGGAGCGATTTTTATCGAAGTAATCACAACGCGTGGCTGATGCATAGATATATGTCAAGGAACATGACTATTTATTGTAACACGAAGGAGGAGTCTGCGGCCTCGTAGTCTAGAGGGGCTTCCAGTTTAGAACCCTGGTGTTTGTTAAAGTTGGGTCCCCAAACGGAAAAGTTTTTTACGGTATTAAACCGAAAAAGAACATTCCACCATCTGGACTTTTTTGTTTCCATTTATCAATTCTGTAATGAAAAAGAAATGAGAGAGAAAGGAGTGGGCGCAAGCCTCTCAACCTCCCTTCCACCAAAAGGGTAGACGTCAGAAAGAGAAGTTTTCAGTCATGTAACCAAAAGCGGATCCCGACTTTTTACCCAGGACGGTCCAGACCGGCCAGGAATAGGGTGAACAACTTACGATGTAAAGTAAATTATATGGAGAATTAGGACTAGGCATTTTTGATTAATTCTATGGTGTCTGACCTCCTAACCATCCTCCTATCCACCTCTAGAATCATGCATAATGACGTAATGTAAATGTATGGTTATTTATGATAACCCTTCAATCATAACAGGGCGAGCATTTTCCCAGCAGGAACAGGGATAATGCTGGCTTTGAGATGTTTCATCTCTCGGTACTTTTTCATTGTTTTGACTACCTGAGTCAGAGTCAAGTAAGCTGTTTGTCACGTAACGTTACGCCCGTCGTTGTTAGGTCGGTTCGTTGTCATCGTTCATCGTTTGTTCGGTAACGTTTCCTTTTTCAACTTCTCAAACAATGCCAAAGGAATTTGATGAACCATAGTAAGCGATGTAAAATAGGAAGATAATATTAGCATTACTCATTTTTTTGCTCATGTCATTTTACGTTCGCCCTAACAGATAAAAACGGATTTAGATTTATATGAGCTATGCCTACTCGATTTATATTTAAGAGACATTTTTAGTGACGATGATAATTTAACAAATATCCCAACTAAAACTGTTTCAACCGTAAAATTGGTTGGAACCACATCATTCCAGTCTTAGGACAAACGATCTACAATCAGTTAACCACTTTTGGTTATTTAGGCAGACGTTGAATGTAGTGAGAGAGAGAGAGAGAGAGAGAGAGAGAGAGAGAGAGAGAGAGAGAGAGAGGGGGGGGGGCACGGCCATCTCTGATCTGAACTCATTACTTTCCGCGTTGAGGGGCAATCTACCCAGACAACGATACATTTTTTTTTCTTTTTAAAATTCTTTTAAATGAATGTTCAGCCGTCGACCGATAATGTATGTGAGAAATTCCCGTTTGTACTGACACAGTTTTCCTAATTAAGAATAGAAAACAAATGTCATTGCGAAAAATATATGTATATGCCGTATCGCACAAAGTTATAATGCAATTGCGTTTCTATGCACCTAGCTCTATGTATATGAAGCGTTTGTATATTTTTAATTGCCAGAGTGGCTTAACAAGCCTTCCCTGTACAACGCCTTAAAAATAAACATATTTTCACTTTTAATAGGGATTATGCTGACTCAGCCTATTTCACCAAAACCTTTGACGGAGTCCATACTTATTTGCCATACTGAGCACACAGTGAGCTATACTGAGCCTAAGTTATCGACGTTGAAGTTGCTTTTTAATGATCAATATAATTTTCTTTAGATCAGTTTCATAGTCATTGTTTAATCAAAGCAATGTATCTGGGGGATCCACACAAATTGATTACCGCTCGATTATTCTTTGATCATCAACGTTTAAGTTTTGTATCTATATAGAACAACTTATAGCTGAACAATTCTGAGCAAACTGAGATTGAAATATGAAGGTTACACGCAACATATTCTGTCTTTCTTGTCTGAGGTATATCAGTCATTGAAATTACAACATTCCTTAAAGTTGCACTGAAGCGTATAGATTTCACTTGTTGTCAACCATGTTACTTACTGACGTCGATTTTCCATTGTGAAAATGTGTGAAGCACGTACTAACGAGTATTGATATATTAACTCATTAACGATAGAGGGCTTAATGGTCTCGAGAAAAGACGTGATTTTAAAAAATTTTTTCAAGCGAAAGGAATGTTCTATTTTCTTCAATATACACTCTTTACGTTAAATGACCCTCATCTTGTTCAACCTATGAAGGGTTATGAAGTTTTATATGTCCTGGGAAATAGGACTCGGGAAGAGTGGCAATACTGCTTAGCAATTTTTAATATAAATTTTCATACACTGCAAACGATAATCACATATATGGATCAAACATTATCTAGACTTTTATTATCGTTTATGTTTAATGTTTAAGTAGTTTCTTTAGAGACCTTGTAATTGTTGGTGGTGATTTTAATCTAGTACAAGAGTATTCTCTTGATTATTTAAATTACAAAGAAGTAAATAACTCTAATGCAAGAAAGAAGGTATTACACTTTAAAGAAACATTTGATCTCATTGACTGCATGGAGAATGAATCATGAAAACCTTAAATGATATCCATGTTTCGGACATTTTATATGGAGGATTATTTATAAATTTTTGAATGTATATCCTTTGATTTCGTTGCTTTTGCGGTTAACCAGACCAATTGAGTGACACTTTTTACTTTAATTGACCGTCCCAGGTCGGTATCGTAACCGTAATACAATCGAGTATTTTTGTAATTTTTTCTGTGTTTTTGTTTTTACTACTATCATGTTTAATATGCACGCCCCTGCTGATTTGTGTCATATACGTGGTAACATATATCTTCTGTATTCTCTTTTAATAATAAAGGTCGGATTAGACTTTTAACTAATATCGAAGGAACTCATGTCTCCTGTGTACAAGTCACTTATTTAGCCAGGTTACTGAACTGATATCTCTATAGTACAACTCGAAATACTATTTTCAAATTTCGAAAAGGCTAAAGGTTTTTGGAAAACTTTTTATTAACCTGTTCCTACATGTATATACGTGACCAAAGAAAAGTAAGAAATCTTGAAACTTTACTTAATACAGATCAAGCCTGTCTTAATTCGGTACAAGAAAACTTGAAAGAAAAAAGAGGAGTTACTGGCTCAGTAATGTGGCAAAAGTCACCATGGAGCTATACAATTCATGAATATAAATAATATACTAGAACATATAACACATTACAAAAATATTTGATTGTAGTGCAATTACGATACCGACTTAGGACGGCCATTTAATTGACAAAAGCCAAACAAATGGTGTGGTTAACCGGTTTACGGGCCCACCTTCCCACACACCGTAACAGCAGAACAATCAAAGGACGTACATTTAAAAATTTATAAATAATCCTCCATGTAAAGAACAAGGGTCAACAGGTATTGCATATTGAGAGGTCATAAAAATATAAACACGTAAGGTATTGTAAAACACATAATGGTATAAAAATATATGCGACATCAACATGATAAACCGTGCTCTGCCAGTCTGAAAGCGAGCTAAGACCCTAGATCTGTAGGAGTCCCGACTAACAGTCAGAGGGGACGAGGTTCAGGACCATGTCTCCTCTGAAAGAGGTTTGGACAAGGCCCGTCATATAGTCCCCACCACCCTGTTAGTCAGCGTGCAACGTTCAAGTAAAAGTTTTCACAAGGCTGTAGAGAGGCCAAATACAAGACCTATAGTCTTTTTGATGATCTCAATATCATATTGTCTATTTAGGAGACGTTTGACTATTTTATTACATGGTAAAATAACGTTATCGGAGCCTTTTACTTTTCTTAGTTTATATACGAGATCACCGTAAAAATAAGGATGCAAAATTCGATTGGATACATACGGTTGAAAAGAAATATTTCCAAATTTAGATAGAAGTTCTGAATAAGATCTGAAGAATTTGCCGAATGTTTTTCTTAGCCTGCGATATCTGTAACCCTGAGTTAAAAGTTTAGTAGTAATTTGTAAATTTCGTTTATGAAAGTCCAAAACATCGGTGCAGCCTCTGACAAATCGAACTAATTGAGATATATAGATGTCATATGATGGGAGTCGAGGGACATCGCCATCCAAGTAAGGGAAATTTACAATAGGAAATCCAAAATCCTCACGTTTATCATAAATATTAGTATATATTAGGTGGTTGATAATTTTGATGTTTAAATCTAAGAAAGGTGTAGATTTATCTCAAGTATTAGCTTTATTCAATGTGAGCTCTGGTGGATATATTTCTAATATAAATTGTTCGAATTCAGGGTTGTCGATAACCAAAATGTCATCCAGATATCTGCAAGTATTATTAAATTTGTCAATGAGGTCAAAACGTTTTGATTTTTGAAGAGAAACCATAAAATCCCTCTCATAACAATAAAGAAATAAATCTGCTGTCAGAGGCGCGCAGTTAGTACCCATAGGAATCCCAACTATTTGTTGATATATCTTGCCATCAAATTGCACAAAAATATTATTCATGAGAAAATCTAGTGCTTTACATAATTCCTTGCAAGTCCAGTATTTATATGAAGTATATTGTTTGTTGGAAAAGAATCCGGAGTTATTGGAAGTACATATGTACGTTTTAGATTCGACATACGCAAAGAATATATCAAAAATCTATTTGTAAGAGCCCGTGTAAAATGGAATTTAGAAAGGTAGAAAATTTACAAAATAATAAGTATGGAGAAATGTAATTATATCCATAAAACCCTAACCAACTTCGTTGATCATAAAGGTCATAGTAACCGATCCAAAACCTAATATTAACTGAAATTCACATATTTTAATGAATCTCGTTATTGTAATAAAGACTCTAAACTAGAAAGATATTGGCATTAAAGGGAAAACAGAAGACATCTGAAGACAGCTGTTTGACACAAATCAACGAGGACATGCATACAAAAAATGATAATAGTAGAATATACTCGGAACGACATTACACAAATATTCGATTGTGCTGCGGTTACGATACCGACTTAGGACGGTGAATTGAAGTAACAAACGTCACTCAATTGGTGTGGTTAACCGGTTTACGGGCGTCCACCTTCACACTCAGTTTATGATATCTATAACCCTGAGTAAGAAGTTTAAACGTAATCTGAGAATTGTTTAGCGTGAAAATCCAAAACGTTAGTACAGGCTGTAGCGAACCGAACCAACTGACTAATATAAATACCATATGATGGGAGTCTAGGGACATCACGTTTATCCTCTATGTTGGTATGAATATTATTGTTAATAATTCTAATATTTAAGTCCAAGAAAGATGTTTCTTAGTCGGAAGTATTGGCTTTGTTTAATTGAAGTTCAGATGGATAAATGTCAGTAATATAGTTTTGAAACTCAGAGTTATCGATAACTAAAATATCATCAAGATATCTAGAGGTGTCATTGAACATATCAATAAGGTCGAAACGTTTAGATGTTTGAATAGAATGCATAAAATCTCTCTCATATCAGTATAAAAATAAATTTGCTATAAGAGGAATGCAGTTGTTGTCCCTAGAAATTCCAATAATCTGTTGCCATTAAATTGTATATAAATATTATCCATCAAAGATGTGATGGCATCACATAACTCAGTACAAGTCCAATATTTATAATTATTATATTTTTTGTATGAGAAAAGTCTTGAGAACAACAAAACATATTTTGATGAAAATTGGTATGGATGAAGTACTAATGGTCTCTTATACGTGTAATAATATTCTGTCCGGATCCGTCCACCACAGGAATAAATAAGTCAAGGAGTGTATCGTCCCTTGGCAAACTTCTTCATCAAAACTGAAGTACATATAGAATAACACACTTTCTCCACTAACTGTCGGCCACTTGGCATTTATCAAGTAGAAAAAATACAATGAAGAAATATATATCATTAATTGTATATGTACCACGCATTTTGACTGGTTTAAAAATTAGTTGTATATCGCATCCACGAAACGTTTTCTTTGACAACGTATAAAGAACCAAAAGAATGGAAATAATCTAGAGGAATATCTACAAAAGCGTTGATTTCATTTTTGTTTGAATCCGAATTCATTTTATATTACTTTTTATCGGACTTTATCAGAAATGGGTATAGCCACGAAAGACTGACTTTGAGAGAGTATTAAAGAGGGCGAGTATCTGACATATCGAACGTCATTTTGACATCATATAAGAAATAATGTAATTCATTGCACGTGGCTAGTACATGTACGTATAGTTGTTGTGTATATTGTATAATGTGTATATTCTTTTATGTTGTTGGATGACATTAATGAATAGTGCGACTCTTTTTTATCAAGTGGTTAAGTTTTGCTAACGCCCGAGTCGCCTCCTTAATGTTCTCATATAGTGAAATGATCTGACCTATGGGAAGTGTCGTTCAATGAACGATCTGTCATAAACTTAGAGCTACAATATCATGAATGGAAGGCACGTTACTTTGAGGATATCAGAGAGGGAACGCGATATATGGGAAAGAAACCAGTTCCCATAGGTGTCTTTTATCTTGATGTATTTTGCAATACTATACATCTCCTTACACTTCCATATATACATATGTCAAATGTTTCTCATTCTCGTCTTGGAAACGGAAAAACGTTTTACCTTGCAGAGGATTAGTACGTATATTTGTTGTGTTATTTGTTGTGTATATATTAACAGTTTTGGTTAGGCATTATACATTTTAAGTTGTTGAATGACACAGTTGTATTCGATACTTTATTGGTACATGTTCTGACACCGAAACCCACTGAGGCGTCCACTCAGAATATAATCCTAATTGATTGATTGACTATTGTTTCACTTCACTCCACGATTATTTCACTTATATAGGGACGGCATCTCTCTGATGCATTGCATACAAATTTAGACCTTTGCAACGGACCCATCCGAAGCAGTGAGGGATGTTTTACGTGCCACACCTACCGTGACATGGGATCACGGATTTTACTCTCTCATTCGAAAGACAGAATGCCGGCGGGAGCCGAGCACCTTATCCAATAGGCTATACCGGCTTGAATTTAACCCTACCTCAACACATCCTTTGCATTGCAGCACATGACAACTCATATGTTTGTCGACGTGGTTTTTTTCACTTGGTACTTCAAACACAGTAATACCAATAATGATATCTTCGTGATAGATTTACATACAACGTTGGGTATCTCATCAACCATGAAGTCAAGATTTTAATTCATTCACGACCAGATACATTCAAAGCTAATTAACGCATGGAGTGAAATGTCTAACATCAAATCAAATCGTCTGTCATTTCTGTTAGTAATAAACTGATTCTCTAAATCTATCCAGAAAAAAGATGTCTATCACAATTGTGAATCTATGGCTAATTGGGCATTAAAAATATCGTAATTGATGAGACCATGTCTGTGCGATTAACCCTTATTGGGATCAGAGAACAAACATTTCCCCGTTCACTCTGAATTTAGTACGGTTTAGTTTTTAACATGACGAATGTGTAGGGATGTTATGGACATATACTGCCCGGGAATGATAATTTTTTCCTTTCTAAAACTCGGCCTTGTATCTTCTTGGAGTTATATTCTTTGATTTTTATATGTCCAGTGCAACTGTATAATAAGTGGAATTTTAAAATTCTGTCAATGCATTGATTTTCTGATGAATTAATGCATTCAATCATTTACCTATTATTTCATTATCACATAGCCTTTCTTCTGATCTCCATTTTGAATTTAAAATTGTGAAAAAAGGGAGGGGGATCTTTAGAAGCATCCTTCACTGATATTTATTACATAGGTTTAAATTTCTGTGCAATGAATCAGACAGGTGCCGTCATCATGTATGTATGTGCAATCATCTTCATGTGACGTACAACAAGATTCAAACTAATAATAGATAAAAATGAGATGAAACGAACAAAACCGTTTTCTCACATGTATAATAAATTGATAAAAAGAGAATAATAATGCAATAAAGAAACTGTTAACATTAATTATTATTAAGCAATTATTAATATGGAAATAATAATAATGAAAATTACACCCTTATTTCAGAGTTAGAACACAGATTATCAGACTTACATTCATAGAAGTGCAACATGATACTAATACAGCCACGGTATCGATACGAAGTAAAAAACGAAGAAGTACCGAAGGGTAAACCATATCTCATAGTGCATGGAATAAAGGGGACAATATCGTGTTTAGAAGTATTTTTATACAGTATACTTGGTTCACACTATAATCGTAGTGGAAAATGACAATGTAGTGTTCATGTATCTCTTTAAATTAATCTATATATTTTACGGATATATTGTTTATTATTCTATTTAATCTGGCAATGATTTGCTGAATCTCAGGAAATTGCATGCAGTGGAATGCAGAACTACCATTAATCATCCGGGGCCAGTTGTTCAAAACATTAACCACTGGTTAAGGTAACCAATGGTTAAATTTCATCTGACTATATCTTTGAAATTAGAAGACTTTAAGTCATAGTCTGTGTACAGATTTGCAGCATATGAAACGAGCTTTGTAAAGTAATTTAGATTTTTATACAGAAATGTTACAAATCAAATTAATTATCTCTCAAACTTTTACCACTAGTTTGCTTCACCAGCGGTTAAAGTTTCGAACAACTGGACACCGTTCGCGTTCTAGCTTTTAATCCATGAATAATAATAGATCTAGGTCTATAAAATATTAATATCTCAGATGTGTTAGTTCTGTACTGGATAGATCTAACACACACTTTCTATAACCAGACAGTTGTACAATATTACCATTTCATTATAACATGAAACAGAAATTAAGACAGCGTCTATAGAAACGGCATGGTAATGCGTAATGAATAACCGTCTAAATAGAACTGAAGAAAACAAAACACCAATTCACTTGTCAAATGCTATGGCGAAATGAAATACTATAAAAGAAAAGAATTAAATAATACTTTCTAGAGGTTCATTCGTGAGAAGGAAGTGGACACACGTACTTAAATTATGCAATTATTCTGGAAATATCGATTTTAAAATATCTACTTTATGTTCAGTTTACTTAAAATTTTATATAGAATACTCTCCATGGCATCACAGATATGCTCTCTGGATCTAAGTACGTTATACATAGAAATAAATAAATGATAATACATCATTGTATGTTATTACGCAATTTCATGTTTTTAGGGTACAATAATAGCAAGTTTTTATAACCGTTATAGGTTTTTGTATGATAGTTTGCATTAATAGAGTTCGGCATTTTATTTGAAATAAAAAGTTGAATTTATCTTTGTAAAATAATTGATTTTAGAATTGTAATTTTACTTAGTGTAGTGAGGATTCTTACTGATCACGATTTAATGTTCTTAATAATGCATTGTACCAAATTTGTTTTTCAATATAAATCCAAGGTCACATGTTACGGTAAACATTGCACACAAAAGACTCATCACTGCCTGGAGTTGGTCTTTCTGAAGATAACCTCATCTACCGGTGGATTCGAACTTTGGATTCTGTGGTCATGAGCTAAAATCCTTATCGATTGACCTATTTTGTTACGGTAGACATGGCTTTTAAAAAACGACTGCATGTGTAGGTCCGTTGCAAAGGTCTAAATTTCTGCGCTTGGGATCGGTCAAATGACGCTATCAACTTAATATTACGTAAAACAAGAAACAAAGAAACGCATATCTGTAACCCCAATCCGTGTTCTTTTCACCGACAGAAAAAATATACAACTATGGTGTCAAAATGTTCCATTTTATGATATTTGTTTTACATGGAATTGAATCTTGGTATTAGAGTTTGCGACGCTAAATTTAGTAGTGTAGAAACTTGTCTAAGTACCAGCTAGCAAACTAACACCTTCCTCAGAAATATTTAAGAGGTGGATTCAGAATATCAGAAATGAAAATTTTAACACGCAGCAAATGGTAGTCCCATGCATTTGTTTAACTGGTAAATAGATTGTAAATACAAAAATTAAACATGACTTAAACTAATAACCATATAAGAGTAAAATACTACTACATCTACTACTATCGCTAATACTACTACTACTACTACTACTACTTCCGCCAATACTACCACTACTACTACTATCACCACCTCTAATACTACTGTTACTACAGCTACTACTATTACTGCTACTGCTACAACAACAACTACTACTACTACTACTACCATCAATACTACTACTACTACTACTATTACTACTACTATTACAATCAATACTACTACTACTACTACTACTACTACTATTACTACCATCAATACTACTACTACTACTACTACACATTTTAGATGTCACGGACTCGTGCTCGTACTCATATTCAGGACCGACTTTTACTAAAGATCGTAAGCCCAAACGTAGACGTAAACGTAACTTACGAGTATTTTGCGTTTTACTAAACATCGTAACTTACGATTATGCGTAGATTTACGTGTAAACTTACGTGTGCCTAGTAGCAGACGTAGCTTCGCACAGCACAATGGCGGCTGTTTTATTGTTAATTCAGAAAAGAAATATGTGCCTTGAGGACAGAGGGTGTTTTTCGAGACAGAGGGCGCCATCAACACACCACATAAGAGTGTTAAGAGATCGTTTAAATTTTAACGGCCAAACTAGTAGATCTACAGTAAGTGACGTCGGCATGACGTTGTGAGTGGCGTCAATCAAAGAACTTAAGCAGAGAGTAAAATTATGGCGTCACGATAACTCTAACTAGCCAGCTAGCCTAGCTTAGGTAAAGTGACGTCACTGTTCGATCTTGAGAAGTTAGCTGAAAAACCATTATGAGAGGAATCGCGCACTTTCTATCAATAATCATTTCGCCAAACGCTTAGATGACCCAGATTCGTGATTTGTTATGAGGTATGCTCGTTCTTCAATTTCTAAGTAAAATCCTTTTTTCAATCTTTCGTTTTATCAAGATTATTATCTTAAATGAGAAAATAATGAAATATATATAAGGTACGTATACTTCTTCATTGAATTCAAATGTGGATTTCAAAATATTTATAACAGTATTTGTAAAAAAAAATTACTGAAAAATTGCATTATGTCCTAGGATAAAATTAAAGTCATACCCCCTCATGCATAAAAGAATGCTGCAATATGTAAAGCTAAAAACGGATACGTACAGTAAAATAGTCCATTAATACTGTTTTACCTCCAAAACTCTACATCTAGTCGGAAATTTTCTCTTGTATCGAGGAAATATAAAGTCGAAATGTAAGACGACCATAACTTTTGAATCATAAGAAATAAAACCTTCATATCTAGCATGCACACTGAACTGATAAAACCTTTTCAAGTAAAACCAAAATCAATGACCTTGACATTTATACTAAAATAGTTGTTTTCGACTTTGTTGCCGAGGGGGGCTTTCGCGGAATTCATCTGCCAACACATCCCTTTTCGATCGTTTATAGACGACAATACTCAAAAGTGAAAGTACACATTACGCAATAATGATTTCCCGTTGCTAGGAAATTTTCCGTCTCCCTGTTTAAAAGTTCCAGTCGTAGCGTACGACTGACACCACGTCTAAGTACATTTACGAGTGGACTTATATCTTTTAGTAAGAAAAAAGAGGAGTTACCGGCTCAGTTATGTGGCAGAAGTCACCATGGAGCTATACAATACATGAATATAAATAATATAATAGAACATTTAACACATTACAAAAATATTTGATTGTAGTGCAATTACGATACCGACTTAGGACGGTCATTTAATTTGACAAAAGCCAAACAAATGGTGTGGTTAACCGGTTTACGGGCCCACCTTCCCACTCACCGTAACAACAGAACAATCAAAAGACGTACATTTAAAAATTTATAAATAATCCTCCATGTAAAGAACAAGGGTCAACAGGTATCGCATATTGAGAGGTCATAAAAATATAAGCACGTAAGGTATTGTAAAAACATAATGGTATAAAAATATATGCGACATCAACATGATAAACCGTGCTCTGCCAGTCTGAAAGCGAGCTAAGACCCTAGATCTGTAGGAGTCCCGACTAACAGTCAGAGGGGACGAGGTTCAGGACCATGTCTCCTCTGAAAGAGGTTTGGACAAGGCCCGTCATATAGTCCCCACCGCCCTGTTAGTCAGCGTGCAACGTTCAAGTAAAAGTCTGCATAAGGCTGTAGAGGGGCCAAATACAAGACCTATAGTCTTTTTGATGATCTCAATATCATATTGTCTATTTAGGAGACGTTTGACTATTTTATTACATGATAAAATAACGTTATCGGAGTCTTTTACTTTCTTTAGTTTATATACGAGATCACCGTAAAAATTAGGATGGGAAATTCCATTGGATACATACTGTTAAAAAGAAATATTTCCAAATTTAGATAGAAGTTCTGAATAAGATCTGAAGAATTTGCCGAATGTTTTTCTTAGCTTGTGATATCTGTAACCCTGAGTTAAAAGTTTAGTAGTAATTTGTAAATTTCGTTTATGAAAGTCCAAAACATCGGTGCAGCCTCTGACAAATCGAACTAATTGAGATATATAGATACCATATGATGGGAGTCGAGGGACATCGCCATCCAAGTAAGGGAAATTTACAATAGGAAATCCAAAATCCTCACGTTTATCATAAATATTAGTATATATTAGGTTGTTGATAATTTTGATGTTTAAATCTAAGAAAGGTGTAGATTTATCTCAAGTATTAGCTTTATTCAATGTGAGCTCTGGTGGATATATTTCTGATATAAATTGTTCGAATTCAGGGTTGTCGATAACCAAAATGTCATCCAGATATCTGCAAGTATTATTAAATTTGTCAATGAGGTCAAAACGTTTTGATTTTTGAATAAAAACCATAAAATCCCTCTCATAACAATAAAGAAATAAATCTGCTATTAGAGGCGCGCAGTTAGTACCCATAGGAATCCCAACTATTTGTTGATATATCTTGCCATCAAATTGCACAAAAATATTATTCATGAGATAATCTAGTGCTTTACATAATTCCTTGCAAGTCCAGTATTTATATGAAGTATATTGTTTGTTGGAAAAGAATCCAGAGTTATTGGAAGTACATATGTACGTTTTAGATTCTCTGTGAAAACACCATTGTATAAGAGACAGCAACTTGCTTTTAATCAAATCATGAGGCAGAGATGTATAAAGTGTAGAAAAATCAAATGTAGAAATTTGAGTCGCTTTGAAATTTAGCGAAAGAAGTTTGTCTATAACTTCATGAGAATTTTTAATCGACCAAAAGTAATTGATGTTACTATTATGAAATGCGACATCACAATATTTGATAATATGATCTTTTATAGCAGTTAGAGCAGACGTATTATGTTTCGATAGTACCGTAGTAGAGCAGTGGCTAGAATTAGACATGAAACGTGATTTATATGGGCTTTTATGTAGTTTTGGGAGCCAATACATGGTTGGTAGATCAGATTTATCAGTTTTAATTTTGAAGTCGGATATGGTCATGAGGTGATCGTGCAAGGTGCTCTCTTTTGAGGTAGGGCTTTCCACATATGTATGAGTGGAGTTTAATTCGTTTTTAAGTACTTCAATATAATATAGTTTTCAAACAACTATTATGTTATTACCTGCTTTATCAGCGGGAACAAAGACATATTTAGCATGTAAGTCAGCTATCTTCTTTTTAATAGAATTTGTCGTCAATGTATTAGGCTGTTGAAATAAATGCGGATTTTCCGTAAAGTTCTTAATACGGATATCGACAATTCTTAAAATCTCGAATTTCCAATCATAAAGAGCATGAACCTTTACCTGTTCTTTTTAACACCAACGTTTACAATATGTTGTTAAAGCATCTTCTATAACGTCACGGCATTTATTGAAATCTATCCTGGACGGTAACCTATATTTAGGTCCTTTTCCAAAAAAGGGTGCGCAATTTCTTGTCCGAAATACAGTTTAGGTCACCAGTAATAACATGACCTGCCGGTTTATAAACATATTTAGAATTTTCACAAGAACACGACGAAGGAATAGAGTCTGAAACATCAGGGTTAGATGTAACTTTATTATAATTTAAAATAAGATTTCTTATAGGCTTTTTGTACTGGTAACAAATAAGTGGAGGTTCTAAATTCTCAAAATATTGGGGGATTTTAGATGTTGACTCTATGATCACGGAAAATATTAGAAAAAACGCAATTTACGCCCACGTAGTTATAGTCGTAAAGTCTACGACTTTAAGTAAAATTCGCTCAGACGCATACTCTACAAAAGTTAGGGGGTCGTATCAAAATTTAATAATTGTCGGTAATACATATCGTTTACATAAGTATATTTTCAAAATTCAATAGAAAAATAATGACGACACAGAATATGTACATTTATTCATAGAATAAGTGTCCTATTTTGTGTTTTCATGCAGGAATGAATTACAATGGATGATGCATTTATTAGATGTAATGCGCGTTAGCAAAACATCGCTTTCTGTGCTGAAAAGTTGATAAAATATGGGACGTTATGACATCACTGATCAGTGTTATTTATACAGAAATAAACTACATATGTCTTGAAAGCTTTGTCTTGGGCAATTACAATGGTTGTGCATATAATCTATGATACTAGTAGTTCAAAAAAGCTTATATGCGCAAAATTTACATGTTAAGTTATACATTTAGTTTTATATATAAATCGTAATCATTCGCCACTCCCTGTGCGCTAAGGCAGCACAGATACCGACTGTTTCATGTATTTTGTCAAGGATGTCGCTAAAGAGGTGTATGGAAGATGCTGAATACGACCAATAGCAGGCAGAAAATGTAACGGTTGAACGTCATTTTGATGGCAAAGAAATCCACTACGGGCAAGACGAAGAGTGTTGGAATTGTTAATTATAATAGTGATAAAATTATTCAATGATGAAAAGGGATCAAATCAAAGACAATTCTGTTGATTAAGTGTAAAAGAATTTCTATCAGTGGCGCACCAGGACAGTCCACTGCCGGGCGTATGAAACTATTTTCAGCCATTTGCATGTTCGGTTTCTCTCCAGAATTTGAGATAAAGTCTAGCCACCAAAGCGCCGATGTGGAAGGAACTGGATTCAGAATTTTCCCCCTTATACAAAGGGAAAGGGATTTCTGGAAAATGGTGCTCCCTCCTTGCCCAAAACGCAGAAATTGAGGATGTAGGAAGGCGTAAAGGTTTCAAATGAGAGGGAAAACGAGCAATACCCTCTGTACGCCCAAAACTTTTGCCGCATTTTAAAATTTGAACCAAGCTTCAAATAAAAACCCCGTTTAAAAGCACTATTGTTATGAATTTTCACATAATATTGACTATTCCATCAAAGGCAAAAGACAGACATCTGACCTAGCTGTAGGGCAGAAGCTTTTGAGGAGATGCACAGTAAAACTTTGTAAATAATGCAATTGCAAAAATACCGATTGTACGACAAATGCGACACCAATTAGGACGGTTTTTGTAACAAACTCGAAGCAAACAAAATAAATATGGACCTCGCTTAAAATTATCAAAAATAAATGGTAATGAAGAGAAGAAACGAAAAACAGTCATAATGCGACTTTATCGTATAATGAAATGTTCAGAACAAAAGCTCAACCAATTCATGCAATTTCGCAACGGAACAACACATAAATAATTAAGTAAGAAATGGATAATAAACCATGGACATACTGATGTAGAGAGAATCTTCAAATGGTTGCTTTTAAGGAAACAAGATTCTATTATGTTTGGACCGCAGAATCTTTATCTAGGGGATTAATAAAGGTATTAATAATAGTTTTACTTCACTCCACGATTATGACGTATATGATGATGCCTTTTCTATGGGAAAATTAATTAGTAAAAGTGTAATACCCAGATCTACCTGAGTATTTAATATTGATGCTGATAATCAGGTTCGGATTTAAAAGTTCGGTCACCGATTCCCTCCGACGGTTTACCAAGAAGCCATTGTTTGCAACAAAACTATTGGTTGAATATCGTTCTCTCTCACTCAATGAGGAATTCAGAATAAATGAATCATAAATAGACAACGAGATTTGCTGTATAAATTTAGAGGTGTCTTATATTTTGTTTTAGTTTTGTGTAGTGCTTACGTTTGCAGATGTTTCCTTCAAAGTATATTTTATTTTGTGTCTTAATAAGTAACATTATAAACCCCGCGTATACCATCGTTTATAGATCTATAAGGATTAATGAGAGATTTACAAATTTTCAAATTGTAACTACCCCGAAAACGAGCGCGATTGAATGCGTGCTCTTTTGTGAAATAACAACTGGATGTAATGGAGCCGCTTTCATTTCTGTCAGTGAATCATGCACATTATATAGTATGTGCCCCATACCACGCTGTGGTTCTTATGAATCGTCATTTGGAACAACTACTTTCTGCATCGAGGGTAAGGATTTGTTTTTATTTGAAAGTATTTTCATAACTCAAGACCTGCTATGACGAATGCTGCTTTCTAAACAAGATATTTTGCTCCCGTTAAATCCTAGGCATTTTAAAATTTGTTTTGGTCATTTATAAATATTTTTAGAGCACTTTATTTTATTTAATGAGCGATTTTGCATTTTGCTATCCTTTACGTTAGTACTATTTTTCTTAGTTACATCGATTTTTTTAAAGATACACAACTCATAATTGTATGGAGGATTATTTATAAATTCTTAAATGTGTGTCCTTTGATTAGGTTGCTTTTGCAGTGAATGGGAAGGTGGGTGCCCATAAACCGGTAACCACACCAATTGAGTGACGTTTGTTATTTCAAATGACCATCCTAAGTCGATATCGTAACCGCAGCACAATGGAATGTTTTTGTAATATCGTTTTTCCATGTATATTTTACTATTATAATGTTTTGTGTGCATGTCCTTGGCGATTTGTGTCATACAGCTTTATCAGATGTCTTTCTAGTTTCCACTTTATAGATGAATGATCAAATAAGACACAATATGTAAAAACTAGGAAAAGGGGGGGGGAGAACTCCGTGAGTTCCCTTTCAGTGGTTGACATGCTTCCCCGACCCCCTTATACAAGGTCATCGGTACTGGAAGTTGCTGATGAAGTGAATAGGGGGGTTCGGTCTCCGAGGTAAAACTTTGTATAGGAACGAACCTGGCAGGTATCGCTACTGTACAGATGAAAATATTCATCCAACAAGTTAACCAGACAGTCATTCAGCAAGTTATTTACTCATCCATGTTTTGTATTTAGAGTATAAGATAGCGCTCAAGACCCGATGATATACATACTAAAACTAATTTATTCACCATCAAGGTTACTGCTTTGGTTGTTTAGGAGTCTTCCTCACGATTTGTACTCATTTGCATCTACTTTATACATTATTAACAGTGCACTCTGTGGTGAATTCTGTCATACGACAAGGTCAGATGTTTTTATCTTTTTCTGTGTATTTGGTTTATATTTACGTTTTACTTTAATCAGTTTTTCTCGTTTTTGATTCTTTTCTTTCTTTTTTTTTTCCAATCACCCATGACTTTTGCAATAATAATAATAATAATAATAGTAATAAAAATACTACTAATAAAATACAGTCACACAATAAAAGTTGTATAATTTTGGTTAAAACCGACCATTTGGACATTCACCATGTTTTTGTTATAATGTTTTACTTAGGAGAAGGACATGAGGACTGTAAGTCTTTACAAGAAGGAGGCTACACAGAGGATGGGGTGTATAACATCAAAGCTTTCTTGCCTTGTGATCAACCACCAGTTAAAGCTTACTGTGACATGACGTCAGAAGGCGGAGGCTGGACGGTAAATTTATAACGTTTAAATGCACATTGTTTGGTAAAAATGTTCTAAGGTAATGCATGTCTATACTAGGAAAAATGGAGCCGACGTGCCTCAGTCGGTAAGGTGCTTAACTTTTGAACACAATATCTCAGGTTCGAATTTTAGTGACGAATGTAAAAACCGCGGCCCCTGTCACGTCTTCCACCGCAACGTCATAGGTTCTCTCCTCTTATTGCAATGAAGCGTTTAGCGGAATGCGATTAAACCCATGGTGAACCAAGATGCCCCTGTCAAGGTGGGCATGACGCATAAAATATCCCTTGCTACTGTATGGCAAAACGACCACATGTTCGAGACAGCAAAAACCAAGACTAGTGTCATTGTAGATGTGACAGAAGATTCCTTATGGCCTCGAATTGTCTGCGAAATGCAAGAAGCAGATGAGCAAATATCACCGTCATATGCAACAGAAAAACTAAGAAAGATAACTTTAACGTAGTGTCATACCTATAATTCTTGTATGTTATCATCATCTTAAGCTCTGATTCCATTTGCGGTATGTTTTAAAGGTACAGTAACAGCGCTTTTATTGTATAATATTTGGTATATCATGTGTATGCATATGCATTTATTTTCATAAAACTTAATCAAATACATAGAGGTGTTCTCAATTTTACTACTTTGTTTGTCAAATCCAAATAGACTTGATATCGATCTGGTATATTGTTAAGTTAAATTTTTCCACAAGATTAATCTTAAGAATGTGTTAAATGAAAGTACTGCTTATTTTAAAAACAAAGAAATAGAAAACAAATTATTATGGCAGCTTATACTGCATTTGCTTAAAAATTTAAGATATACATCTGTATCTTATAACAAGGTTTATTGGACTTCCATTTAAAAAGATTTTAAGTGATGTTGAAATACTCCCCTACATAGTTTACAGGGGTTTTTATATTATATAGGTATTTCAGAGAAGATTCGACGGCTCAGTCAACTTTGAAAACGACTGGACTACATATAAGGAAGGATTTGGCGACGTGAACACCGAATATTGGCTTGGTAAGAATTGTATCGTTGACACAAAAATGAAAACAATCCGTCACAATAGACCATCTTCATATTTTACATGATCTGAGCGGCCCAAGACCCGACATGTTACATTTTGCCGGGGTTTTCATTTTGCTAACGCGCATTATATCTAATAAGTGCATCAGCCATTGTATTTTATTCCTGCATGAAAACACAAAATAAGACACTTATTCTATATATATGTTTAATGGATGTTCTGATTTTTCTGAATATACTTATCAAACGTAACTGCTGATAAAAAAAATTATTACTTTCTAACCAATATGTGTATGTATCCAGCTATCCTTGAAATTGGATTTAGATCTAATCTATTTATGTTGATTATGTTAATTGTGCTAATTTATATTAATTATGCTAATTCCTTACAAATTATTTTACTGCGGGTTCCACGACAATTCTTTTGAGATTACTTACAAAGAATCAGAATTTAAATCTGACTTTCAAACGCTCTGAGAAAAAGTGTACTGCAGATATGGTATTATTCAAATATGAATCTTATAAAGTTCAAAAGATCTGATGAAAGTTCTGAAGTCCACAAAATTAGATAAAATTCTCTTTATCAGGTTTTCAATATTGTACTCAATAATCTTCTGTCAAACATTAAACGACAGATTCTCTAAATGTAACCAAAATATTTGCGCTAGTACAGATGGCAGCTGCAAATTTTATTCTATTGTTGAAAACCATTCTAATTCTTATCCTTGTCAGTTAAACATATGACTAATAAATAAGTTCTCTGAAAGAGATATGTCATCGTTGAACTTCCGGGTCGATAACAAATATTTTGTGTTTGGGGGAAAGGTTTTCTTACAATATTCGGCATTCCATTGTGCACTAACTCTGCCCCATTCCACATTCTAAGATATTTTTTCAAATATGAAGCAGAATGCATCTGGCTCCCGGAAAAAACCAAACCAAAACAAAACAAACATAAAAAACCCCAAAAACAAAACAAAACAACACCTTCCAACCCGCCCCCTCCCAATTAGCTCTTCGGTTCAATTGAATACAATATACAGAAGATAATTATAGATGAAATGATGCCCTTTATATTGTGTAGTATAGCAATTTTTCAAAAATTAAATAATTAAGCTTTCGATGACATCGAGGTTTCTTTTTTCTTCAACATTAGGAAATGAGAATTTACACTATTTAACAAGTACACCAAGCAGTTTGATGGTCAGAGTAAAGGACTTTGGAGACATTTGGAAACATGCATTGTATTCCTCTTTTGTGATTGGGTCAGAGTCAACAAACTACAGGATGGATGTCAGCGGCTACTCGGGCACAGCAGGTAATCAGTGCATAATGTTTATATTTATCAACACCTACGAACCACTACGACAATTTTAAAAAGAGACATGATATGCCATCTTTTTGTAAGGATCAGTCATCAAGTTTTTCATTTACTAGAAATATTTACAATGACATTTATTTTAAAAGTGATCAAATATTTATATTAGTATATATTAAATACATATTTAGTAATCAATAGACTTATTGCTCACCACTGGCTGTCATATTGCGTCGTTGAATTATATATGCGTGTTAAAAACCATTGGGGAGAAAGAATATTTATCTACTCTTACTTCTATTAGCGACTGAGTGAACAGAAATGGCTGCGACGAAATGTAAATTCCAAATTGATATTTTCAGCCTTAGATAGAATGAGTGAACACTTTTCTATACACGTTTTTTTTCTACATAACGCGTTTGTTTATATCGACGTTTTATCATTGATAAGAATATACGTTTAATTGTGTTTTGCAATACAGAGTTGAAGCTTTGGAATGTTACTTGTCAGCTAGAACTTTTTCTCGCAAACGGAAGCAATCTTGTCATCTCGTGGATTGCCATCTGTAGGTAACAAAATAGAACTGCTTGCACTTGCAAACGCGGCACATATGATGAAAAATTTAGTAAGATAAACATCATTAGAATAACAGAAGTGCAATACTGAAATGTACCATTACCAGTCTGTGTTCGTCCGCTTACCAGAGCCTCATTATGAATATTGACAAGGTCGTGATAATGAAAGTGAAGAGTTGTGGAAATAGCAATCGATATTTTATATCTAATTTCATTACATTTCACATCAACATATTTTCAGTTATACAATGACGGCATTTGCCTAATATAATTCACAGAAATTTCTACATGTGCACCTGATTCACGCCAAGCACTGAGGGACCATTTACGTGTCACAAACGGCATGACACGGAACGTCGGGTATTACCTTTTTGTCCGACAACTCCGAGTCACTGCCAGGGCCCATATTTACTAAAATTCGTAAACCCTAAGAGCACTCGTAAGTCACTCGTTGCGTAAATTTACGAGTGACATGATATGTACGAAATGACGTAGACGTTACTTACGAGTGATTCAACTCGTAAATCTACGAGTGTTATAGTAGAAAAAGAGGAGTTACTGGCTCAGTTATGTGGCAGAAGTCACCATAAAGCTATGCAATACATGAATATAAATAATATACTAGAACATATAACACATTACAAAAATATTTGATTGTAGTGCAATTACGATACCGACTAAGGACGGTCATTTAATTTGACAAAAGCCAAACAAATGGTGTGGTTAACCGGCTTACGGGCTCACTTTCCCACTCACCGTAACAGCAGAACAATCAAAGGACGTACATTTAAAAATATATAAATAATCCTCCATGTAAAGAACAAGGGTCAACAGGTATCGCATATTGAGAGGTCATAAAATATAAACACGTAAGGTATTGTAAAACACATAATGGTATAAAAATATATGCGGCATCAACATGATAAACCGTGCTCAGAACTCATAAAGTAATTTTTATTCAAGATAATGGCTCATGAGTTCAGTGTAGTAGTGATCTAGATAGTGATTTCATTTTCTTTTTAATTCTAAATTTTTAAAAAAATTTCTGCAGTGAAAGATCACTCTTTTTGCTTCCTCTCTGTTGTCATTGTGTTCGAAAATTGGTATTGAAGATTTCTATTCTATTCTTGACGTTATGACTGAAAATATCAACTTCCACGGAATAGAAATTTGGCGTTCTAGGTTTCTTTGGTCTCACAACGTCCATTTTGGAAGCATGTCCAAGGTTATATCGTCTGGAGCACGTTTCATCAAACGGCGTTACAACTGGCGTAGGCTTAGTTTGGCGTAAATTCACGACTAGACCTAAATTTTCAGCTATTTTGCGTTTCATCAAATAGATTTAGTCGAAACTCTACGCCAACCTCTTACCTCTATTAAATGTTGGCGTAAATCAATGTAATGACTTCTAGCCTTCTCTAATTTAAAGTAATAGACACAATATTACTTTATGATATAAAATTAAAATCTTAATATGTCTTCGTCAAAGTTATTAGCAATTTAATTGTTTTATAGTCCAATGTAGATCAAGCTTACTTGTTCCCCTTGTACATGCTAACAGTTGTTTGGATTTAGCTCTAGTGAATAACCTGGATGTTTATTATTCTCCCTCCCCTCCCCCTCCCCATGATCTTTGGCCCGGTGTAACGTGTAGTGTGAAATAGATCTATTAACAATACTTTAGATTAATGTAAAATGTGAACATTCTGATATGAATTTCAGGTGACAGCTTTGGAGGAAGAGGAGGTGGCTATATACACAACGGCATGGCATTTTCGACTAAAGATCGCGACAACGACCATAATGGCGGAGCACACTGTGCAGTTGATTATAAAGGTGCATGGTGGTACAATGCCTGTCATCAGAGCAACCTGAACGGGTTGTATTGTGGAAATATCGTGTGGTTTACCTGTAACACTTGGTTTTCCTACAACAATAAGGATGAAGGAATGGAAAAGTCCCTCATGATGGTTAGAAGGAACTGAGTGGAACATAGAATGATCAGTGATTACTACCAAACTGGGGCTTCATTGAAATAAATTTTCGCTTCGAAAGATTAACCGATGTCTATTTCAATCAATAGACCAATATTTGCTAAATATCCCAAATTCTCTTCCTGAGCGAAATGTTATTAAATAATTTAGATAACGATATGTAAAAACTGTATTCAAACCTACGACCGCGCGATCTTTATAGAAAATTGACATTATCACAGTTTCTCTACATGACATCCATCAATGTTGTTGTAACACACACAAAAAAAAAAAACCAAAAAAAAAAAAAAAAAAAAAAAAAACCCCGAAAACAAAAATAATAAGAAAAACCTACTGCGAGACGTCATAGAACTTCGGTCAAAAACGGATATCCGTTATGCAGTATTGCATATATTGGAAAATAATAACCGTAAGATTTTGTGCAGAGGGAAGGGGTTATTGGGTATTTGGATTAGACAGAGTGTGTGTGAAATTAGGTACCTAGAAACAGTAGGTATCTCCTGCCTCCTAGCAACACCCATAGAATGTAGTTATAATGCTTATCTAATGCTCTAGGAAGACAATAAATGAATAAAATGCTACGTAAAACCCATAACAATAATGGTGAGTTTTTAGGCTGATATAAATCTATTCACATAAAAAGGATGATTATGACTGAGTTATGGTAAAATCGATAAAGTTTACATTTTCACACCTATTTATCTTTTAAGGTTTTAAAACGAAGATAAAACAAATTACAGAGAGTTTCTTCCTTTCAATTGTCAAACTTTAAATTCATAATATATAACACCACTAGGAATATATCCTTCAGACTCTTTAACCGGCTTATATATTATTTGTTTCTTTATTTTCAAATGTCTGGCCAAAAAAAGAGAGAGCATTTTCAGTTTCCAATAAAATCTATAGAAAGGGTCTAGCGGTAATAACGCAATGATTTATCTAGAATGTCAGAGTAACTTAATTAATGCCAATGTTTTACATGACAGTGTCCAGTTAACTTTGCATGAGAACAAAAAATAAATTCAAAGCTTGCTGCACAGATGATTATGTGGTGTATTTAACACTATATCATATTGACGGCATGAAACAATCAGCCCTTATTCATTATTAATTACTCGCTGTGACCTGGCACTCTCGCTGGATTGATCTTATCTCGGACTACGGCTTCGGTCTGGTCCGACAGCATCGATGGGTGCCAGGTCAAGAGTCATCAATTTTGCATATTTACCTCACAGGGAGTAATTCATTGTTTTATTATATGCATATCAAGAATGACCTGGTCATTATACTATCAGTAATGACCCGATCATTTTCCAGTCAATAGATATCTCATGATGTATTTTTGAGTTATATGTCATTTTTATGTTCTGTAATCGATCAATCAATCAGAATCCCCGAATCTTAAGAAGTATAATGAAGCCTATTATTAACCCCTCCTACCCTGCCAGTGATGAATTATGGTGATCAATTCATCAAAAGATATGGCATCTATTTTCAATATTATTACGTTAACTGTCAAGAAAATGAAAAAAAGGAAAATAACGAAAGATCACGACTTCGTGATTCGGTCTTTGTGTTATACAGAGTTACTTCCCCTTTGGGACGGTATCTGACGTAAAACACTTATGACGTCATCAAATCCTATGAAAACTGATCTAAAACTCAGGGAAATGATAGCCTACAAATGACGTTTTCATAAGAATTTGATGACGTTATAATTGTTTTACGTCAGATACCGTCTCAGATGGGACATAACTCAATATGATTTAAATGGTGTGCCTTTCCCACCTATATACACCAACTGATCATTTTAGATCTCATAAGTAATGTTATGACTTTGTAATTGTTTTTAACTTCCAAATGGAGCAATTTGTACATTCAGAACAAACTAGAAAAATTTTGATAAATAGCAGAACTCAACACACGATCTTCTAGAATAGAATGAATTGCATTGCCCAGCATGTTTCCATGAGATCTCTTATATTTCTTATGAAAAGGAAACAATTTGTTGTTGTTAGTGTTGTGGTTAGTGTTTTTATTGCTTTTGGGGGCTAATAGAAAACATTCGACAAGATAACAGAAGAATCTTCGAAGTCCTTCAAATAAAAGTCCAGTATAAGTAAAAACAATCACTCAGTTACACAAATTTTCAGCCACCTGATTAGTGATTATTAAGTGATATATTTATCACTTGTTAAAGACCTGTGGCTGAGTGTGTAACTGAGTGTTTGTGTTTTATTACTTGTATTTGACAGAATACTTTTATATATAATAAAATAACGTTTGATAGATTATTAATTAATGAAGTTTAATGAAATATTAAGTGTGTTATTTGCTTATTTTGCATATGGTGTTTCTTGTCAATATTTATATATCTGTTTAATTTCATATGTACAAGTCAATGATATGACTTTCATTTGTTAATATTTTAATTTGGAATAAAATATTTATAATAACAAAAGAGTTACGTTTCTACAACCAACAATGCAGAACAGCATAACAAGTATCAGTCGAGTAACATACATATACAATATTGTTTAGTCAAATTAAAATAACAGATTTTCGTTATAGCCGCTACGAGAATTAACATAAATATAAAAATATCAAAAAATATTTTGTTTTTTGTTATTCATTTATTTATAGAGAAATATAACGCTTCAGTATCGAGAATGAGAAAGAACACCAGCAACAAAAATGAAAAACAAGTATATCTGTATTAATTTTTATACTATAGACCATTCTACTGGCCACTTACCCAATAGTTATCTGCCCTTTACCGATAGGTGTCGCAATCGTATCCGCCATTACCGTACTGAAGAAACGTTATCGAGATAGTAAAAATGACCTATGAGCGCAGTGGTTAAAAAATATTTGTGTTTATTAACATTTAATTGAATGATCTGATCGGTGAATATGGTTGAAAATAAATAAACGTATTTGATGTTATAGTCTATTATGAATTTCAGTTTAAAATTTAAATATAAAAAACAGAAAAAGAAAAGGAACCTTTCTACGGCCTTACAAAAATGTTGGTCACCAAGCTAAGTTATTTATTCAGTAATGAATGATGTATCTATGTATTACAGATAAATTAGATACTTATTAAATGACAATAAAACTTATTAAATACATATCAGAGACATAGACTACTTTCACTGAAACATAGTCTGTTTCGGCAAATATCAATAGCAACACCTGGACCATTTCACAAACAAAGATTTATCGTAACTTTTACTCAGATAGAATACCACTAAATTTCAGTGTGCAGATGAACTGTTGTATTCGGGGACAAGAAATGTCATCTACTTATCTATTTCCAAATTCAGGCTATTCGTATTTGCAAAACCTGGAGTTGAAAGTTTCGGAAAATCCTTAAAAAATTCGTATATGATCTTATGGAACATGACCTGCAGTTCTATGAAAATTGAATACAACTCTACATAGACGATACTTCGCAAGTACCGAAATCAGCTTGTCAAAAATAACTTAGATAAACAGTGGCGGATTTAGAGGGAGCGGAGGGGTTGCTCGCCCAATCCCCGGCAGTGACCCAAAATTTTACCAAAACCTTGTATTTTGGGCCTTTTTCTGTTAAAATTGACAAAATTCGCCTTCTCGACCACCCCTCCCCCTTGCAAAGGAGGTGCTGGATACGGCATTGGTTAAAAAAAAACGAACATCAGTTTACTGCATTACTTCCCTCGTGTATGCAATGTTAAATAATTTGCTTCAATCAACATACACGTGTATCAAAAATAGTCTTACGGATGATGGATTTAAACAGCCGACATAAAGCCAGTAAGTTTATTGCGTAATACGGACGACAGTTTCTGGAATGTAGCTTTAACTTTTGCCAAGGATACCTACGCTGAGATATTACTGACCACAGGTGATAACCTGCTTTTACACCTGTTACACCATCCATTTTCTGTTAGTACAAGCTACAACTCGACATGGGGACATGGATCGAAGTAACAATTATGGGACTAATCAGAGACATGTCTCTGAAGTAATTTAAGTTTGATAGATGAGTACTAAACAGTCAATTATTCATAAAAACTCGCATTATAAACGATAAGATTGAATCTATCTCCGTTTGCTTTAGGTTTTGTAAAATAATGTTACTAAGGCAATCCATGCAAATAGTCTGTATTTCAGTTATAATCACTGTCAAAACCGCAAAAACAACGTAATAAAAAAAAAAGAAAAAAAAACCCCAGTACGTAGTATCAGCTAATGCAAGGACTTGTAAACTTGCTTAAAAGTCCTTTACTTATGATACGAGACTAGGCTGATGATGGCCATATTCAGTACCTTAGTGGCGGATAGTCACGTGATCTAAAGATGACCGTGTCCGTTTATAACGCAATAGAATGGTCTATATGCGCATTTCGACAATTGATCATCCCTCTTCAGCGATGCTGACAGCTGAAACCGTGGAAATTCAAAGTACATAAAGAGCATATATTATCAAACTGAACGAAGAAACATTTTAACAACAGTACTATGCATGAGGGAAATATTCCTTAGTGTAATGTTACATATTGGGGTTATCTTTCTTCGTCCACTGTGACGTATCCGTATTTGTATGTGACCGTATCGGGTCATCGTATCTGTTTGTATCAAGCAGAGAATTTCACGTTTTGCATAATAAATATTTGTTTCATTGTTCCTGCACCGTGTGTAAGTTTACATCTGTGTATTATTTGTTAGATATATAGCTATGATTATGCATATAAACCACTTATTGCTATGTGTTTTTGCTTTTCTTATTGGTCAGGCATGGTACAGTTTCCTTTATGCTGTTGAATTCGAACAAGTGTTTTTCCTGTGGGTTTATAAACCATAGCATCCATAGATAAAGCTGTTCCAATAAGATAATGTGTACTATCTGTGTATGCTGTTCATTTTCTGAATTACATCTATTTTTACCCCCAGGTGTACACACTTTCACACAATATCACCGAGTATCGGTTAGTAAACTTAGTACTCGGTTACTCGGTAAAAAAAATAAACTAAAATAAAAACAAAATGAAGCTGTCATCCCGCTCTGTTTTGTTTGTTTGGTTTTTTTTTTTTTTAGTTGCGCGACGGAACACTTGCCTCTATGAATGTTTTGACAATTAATCAAATATATACAGACATTTGTTCACGTGCGTTTCCGACACCGGAATTTTAATCAGGCAGCATTTCTTGCCTTGAATGGGAAAATTTGACTTCGTGTTCTTGTCTCCTTTGTGTGTTCATGCCTGTATTTTTATGTATTTACTTCTTCGACTTGACTAGTTATGTGGTTATCATAAATCCGCGTAAAATATAAGGTTACAAAAAGATTTAAAATCTGAAGTCATTTTTACCCAGTAATACAATTACACCTGTCGGATGTCATATAATTATCGCTTCATTGAACACACCGGAGTAGTACGTTTTCACTACACAGACACCGTCAACAGTTATGAAAACATATTTAATTTACTTTATTAATATTACATGCACAATGTTATGAAATAAAAAAAAAACCACCATTGTCTCGCTAAAAATCACGGAAGATCACGAATCACTGAAGAGTCACGGGAAATCCCCACGCTTGTGAATGCGCGGATCATAAAGTCAGTCTCGCTTTCCATGGCCTTGTGACACCTAATAATCCACTTAGCGTGAAGAAGATTGATAAAAGTTTTTTTCAAATCCATTTAGGAAATTTGGGCCATGTCACAAATTTTGTTTTCGCTAATTTCTTTCGCTATGCGAGCTTCGATATTGTGTTATGATATTTTCTTTGTACTTTTTGTTGATCGTTTGATCAAGGGACTGGAGCTTGTCTGTACAGCTTGTGGGTACAAATACAACACTTATATTATGTTTTTAACATGTCGAGGAGAGCCTCATTTCCTTAAACACATCAAAAATAGCCATAGCTTGTTGATGGAAACGCGCGAATTCCAGTCCCTCTTGTACGGCTTCAAGCTATGGAATGATGATCTTTTTGGCGTATCGAATCATTGTCGTATCGTTGCGCCAATGGGTAATGCATTAAGAATCAAGAAAATTTACTTTTGGGTAACACTGTTCGGCATATATAAGTTGTGGGAGTAGAAGAACGCCGGACAGAGTCGAAGCGAGTAGAGCGTTTATCTGCCTCTTGTCTTCTCTGCCTACCAAGTTGACTTCTTTGGTGCCTCTCTCCTCCATTGTCCATTCACTTGCTGAAACTATGTTCAACAGATTGATTGAATGATTGTTTATTGCTTTATGTCACACCACGAATATTGTATACATAAAGAAAAATGCAAATGACAATTACATTTGTGCATCACGATTACTTCGTTAATTACTTTAACAATCAAATATTACATCATTAACTCGAAATTACCTGTTTGGTTCCAGTTAATGACCAGCGAGGGTGGAATTCCATGCTCGGAAATGTTCTTATGTATTCTGTCCCAATATCGTTGTTTTATTGTTTCAAAATCTTCTGGAAGGTGCTTAAAACTTTTGATGGCTTTCCCTTTAAAAAAAAAAAAATAGGCGGTCAACTATATAGATCGCGCACATTCCCGAGTAAGATTTACCGTATCTAATAGGGAGGGATCTTCACTTAGAATCACACCTCTACCCACACTTTGTACAATGTTAGTATTAATCACGCCCCCAGCTTCGCGCAAATCTTGGATATAATCACAAATAATTTTGTCAAGTTCTTCACCAAGCAGTTTCGGTCGAACTCGTTTCTTCGGAGTAAGTTCAGCCAACGGCTCTGTAGAAAAATTTTGCCTCAATATATACTGTTGACGAATGGTTCTTATCGAACTTTCCTTTATTTTCAAGCCCATTTCTCTGAAAAATGTCTAGCAGCCTTAGCGTGACCATTATCTATGGCATACCTTCCCATTTTCGCTTTCTGATCCGGGATGTAATACTGATACGATCCTCTTTTCTTTTTTCTTTTCACTGACTTCGGCGGGTTTTTTTTTATATTCTTCGTCAACTATTTCATTCAAATTTTCTTCTAAGATCCGTTTTTCTGGACTTAAATCTGGATTTGGTAGACATCGTTTTCCAGTTTAGCTGAGACTTTGAATTAATTCAAGATCGACATCTTCACAGACTGCAATGCTTGGATACTTTTGACGATGACTGCGTAAATTATACCCAGTCCAACACGTCGACCGCGTATTTAAGGATATGAGCTCGCTTACAGACGTATTCAAGGATCTGAACTCGCTTACAGACGGGCAGAGCACGGTTAACTTATGTTGATGTTTCCTTACATATTTTTTATAAAAATATATTATTCTATAATTGTTTCGTGTGTAATAAATTTTTATGACCTCTCTCCTTGAGTAACCTGTTGATCCCTGTTCTCTATATGGAGGATTATTTATAAATGTGTCATTTGATTGTGCCGCTTTTGCGGTGATTGGGAAGGTGGGCGCCCGTAAACCGGTTAACCACATTAATTGAGTGACGTTTACTTCAATTGATCGTCCTAAGTCGGTATCGTAGCACAATCTAATATTATTTTAATGTCGTTCCGTGTATATTATGCTATTTTCATTTTTTGTGTGCAGGTCCTTGGTGATTTGTGTCATACAGCTTTGTCAGATGTCTTCTGTTTTCTCTTTTAACACCCCGCGTAATGTTTGAGGGTCAAAAACGCGTACTTAACCATCAGGGTAAATAACCACTTTTACAGTAACTGAAATTTCGGCGTTGGAAATGCACGTGAACAAATGTCTGCATATATACATATTATGTCAAATTAAGTATAGTCAAAAAGTTAAGATGGTTAGTTTGTATGGTCAGGTCGCAAAATATCGGTAAACATTCTTGAAAGAGGATCTGAATGTAACAGTGGTTTCTTCATATATATTCACTAAAGTCTCTTACTTGTTTTATGTATATTTATTATATACAATGTTTTTGGACACTCAAATACAAATAATAACAATAATAAGGACATGTACTAAACAGAGATTATCATTTAAATAAATTCATTTAATAAGAGTTATCTTTCTTACTTTCAATGCAAACATAAAAAAATCGCGAAAATACACTTTACTCAGATGATGCATAAATAGTAAATAGAAATATTTTGAATACAATATCAAAAATAATAAATAAATCAAAACATACCCAAATGCGGTTCGATGCCCCACAACACATCAAAATTCTCTATATCATTCAAACATCATCTATAAAAATACAGGTAGTACTCTAATAAGTGACCAATACACAAATGAAAATAACACAATATTCAGACAATCCGATGAACACAAAATGTGTAATCTCTGGATGTATTAAACTATCAAATTTACAACAAAATTACATTTATATCCAAGAGTTTACAATAATATAAAAACATACATACTTACAGTTATTGTGTGCTTCTTATAATCTTTCCAAAATATACAAAAATATCAAAGATAAATATTTTTCCTATCACAACACTTCTAAGTCAATGAGCATCAGAACAAAGTATATATTTTAAACCAATGAGACTATGGATAAAAATAATTAGCCAATGAAATAAGTTTCTACAAAAGTTTTAAACAATGACCAAAAGTAATACAAAGTGGTCAAACAAAGTGAAATAACTCTAACATAAATTCATGAAAGATAAATAACTCTTACTGGTGACATGTAATACAGTATATGAAAAATACATATATATTTATAAAAATATAATAAATACAAAATATAGCCAAAAGTGACCCTATCACATACTTCCCCTACATGTGAAATGACGTCCTCGTCATTTATAAACATATAAAAAATATAATGATTAGCACACAAGAAAACAATAAACTGTAAGTATTCAAACCACACAAAGAATAATTTAAAGATAAAAACAATACTATTTCTCACTGTCTTTTCACCATACAAATTTCTTACATAGAATAATCACTGAAACTGAAGTTAGGTTTGTGCTGTAATAATTTTAATGAGAGCTTTTGATATTTCAAAATGGTTAGTGGTGAAATCACTGTCAGATAAAAGCAATTTAAGATAATCGGCTCTTTTCCTCCAATCTGGTAACTCTTTGCTGATCTGCTGGTTCATTATGTAATCACTACTCAGCCATGAAGGTTGTTTCCTAGTTCTGGTGGACCGTCTAGGTTGTTGTATCTCTGCACGCTGTACTCCCTCAACAATTACAGTCTGTTGGTCACTGCTGTCACCAGATCCTTCTGAAGTTGCTATGGAATTGTCATTTCCATTATCAGAGACTGATGTTAATTCTGGAGTGGGAATCCTCTGTGATGAAGGTTCATCTGATATCAGATCTTGCTTCTCTTGCTCTTCAGCGGAAATGGATTGAGTCTGATTACCGGAAACAGTGGCGCTATCATTGCTGTGTGCAGTGGGTTCTGCTACCGTTATCTGTATCAGCTCCTCTCGATCATTTTCTTCTTCATCATCATAGTCATCATCGGTGTTCTCATCACTTGAAGCACTGTGTAAATCATACTTCTGGTCTTTATGCGTCTGGGTGCAGGAATCGGTCTAGTAAGTATTGGCTGATCATCTAAATCATCAATATGGTTTATAGGTAAAAGAAGGTTCCTGTGTAAAGTACATGTTCTGTCCTCGTTCTTAACTACATACACGGGAATGTTGGAATCTGGTTGGCTCTCGACAGTGTATGGCTTCTCTTCCCAACGATCCGAAATTTTGTGTTTGCCGTCGAATGAAACAATTTTCACCAGTACCTTATCTCCTGGCACGACAACTGCTCCCCTTGCTCGTACATCATAGTTGCGTTTTTGTCAGTTTTGCTGTTTCTGGATGGTCTCTTGAGCTACCTTGTAAGATTGTTGTAGTCTGTCTTTCAGATGTTGTATATAATCTTGAAGAAATTCTTGCTTCTCCTGGTGTGGGTTAGGGAAAATGAGATCTATTGGAAGCCTAGGTTCTCGACCAAACAAAAGGTAGAATGGTGAATGTCCAGTAGTGTCTTGTCGAAATGAATTGTATGCATGAACAAGTGTAACTTTCACATACGCCATTTCCCATTGCATGATAAGGTGTGGTTCTCGACTTTTGGATGTTCATAATCTTACATAGTTCTTTAATGATATTTGATTCGAACTGAGCTCCTTGATCGCTATGAAGCTTTGATGGTATGCAATAATGTACTATGAAGTTGTTGAACAGAACATCAGCGGTGGTCTTAGCTGTTTGGTTCTTCGTTGGGATGGCTTGAGCAAATTTCGTGAAATGATCTGTTATTACAAGTATGCTCTGGTATCCACCTTTTGATGTCTCAAGGCTAAGATAGTCCAAACACACCATCTCTAAGGGTTGATAGGTACGTATGCTGGTTAGAGGTGCTCTCTCTGTGGTTGGTGTCTTACGTAATAAGCATCGTCTACAGTTGGAAACATAACATTCAACATCACTGGTCATTCCATACCAATAGAAACGATCACGAATCAAACCAATAGTCTTATCTCTCCCAGGATGTCCAAGTTCATGATGTAAGTACTGCAGAATGGTTTTAATGCATGTTTTGGGTAGGATGATTTGGTACTTTGTTTCCCCATTGATTTTAACTGCTCTACATAAGATGTTATCTATCAAGGTAAGATGGTCAAAATTCTTCCATAATGCTGAATGTACTGCAAGTTGATTTAAAGGCAAGGCTCTCTTTCCAGGTTTACGACAACGCTTTACATGATGTCTCCAAAATCTCAAAACTGGATCGGTACTCTGTGCGTGTTCAATATCAATTTCAGTAAACTCTTTCATAGAAGGCGACCATGTTTCTAGGTTGGATGGATCGATAGCAAAACTTTCTACAAGAGGTGGTGAATGCGCGGTGTTACATATAGCTTTAATAGAATCTGCTGTCATGGTGGTATGTTCTATGGTAGGTATTCTCGACATGCCATCTGCATCAGCATTCTTTGATCCAGGTCGGTAATTGATATTAAAGTTATAATTGGCTAAAGCAGCTACCCATCGTTGACTTGTTGCGTCTAGTTTAGCAGATGTTAAGACATAAGTAAGAGGGTTGTTGTCAGTAATGGCTGTGAAAGTGGCTCCGTATAAATAATCATGGAATTTCTCGCTGACTGCCCATTTTAATGCTAAAAACTCAAGTTTGTGGACGGGATATCTTCTTTCACTCTTGCTGAGACTTCTACTTGCATATGCAATTACTCGTTTTACTTTGTTTTGTTCCTGGTAGAGTACAGCTCCAAACAACTCGATGACGCGTCTGTATGAAGTTCAAAAGGTAAGGAATAATTTGGAAAACCTAAAATAGGATGTGATGTTAATTTCTGTTTGAGGGTCTCAAAAGCTACTTCTTGGTCTTTTCCCCATATCCAGTCGCTCGGTGGTTGTTTAGGTTTGGATCCCTTACGTGTCCTCTTATTAGTGTCTGGTAATAACAGGTTAAAAGGTTGAGCAATGGCTGAAAATCCCTCTATAAATCTCCTATAGTAGCCTACAAATCCCAGGAAACGCCTTACATCATCGGGTGTGGATGGAGTAGGCCACTCTAGTACTTTGTTGATCTTCTCAGGATCTGGCTCTATACCATTCTCAGACACTATCTTTCCGATGTATTTAACTCTTCGTTTAAGGAACTCGCATTTTTTAGGTGACAACTTAAGGTTAACATCTCGCAAACGCTGGAACACTTTCTCAATTCTCTCAAGGTGTTCATCGAAACTGGAACTGAAAATGATTAGGTCGTCGAGATAGATGTAACAAATCTCCAAGTGCAAACCTTCGAAACATTGTTCCATTAATCTTTGGTAGGTTGCCGGGGCGTTGATAAGTCCAAATGGCATTCGATGGTACTCATAGAAACCTAAAGGCCCAACAGTGAAAGCAGTTCTCTCCTTGTGTTCTTCTTGAAGCTCAATCTGATGATATCCTGACTTCATATCTGGTATCGTGAAATATCGGTTCCCAGACAAAGCCTCTAATATTTCTTCTGTTCTTGGAAGTGCGTAGGCATCTTTCTTAGTACGCAAATTGAGTTGACGAAAATCGACACACATACGAAGTTCTCCGTTTTTCTTTCTACACAAGACAATGTTGTTTGCCCATGGTGACTTCGATTTTCGTATTATTCTACCATCTAGAAGATCTTTAAGGTGTTGTTTAACTTCGGCAAACATCGCAGGTGGTATACGTCGTGGACGTTGCTTAAATGGTTCTTCGTCATATAATTCTATCTTGTGTTTCACCATAGTAGTGTGCCCGATGTCTGTATCTGATTTGGAGAACACATCATGATATTGTTGTTAAAGTTGAAAAGCTTTCGTTCTTTTATCTTTGCTAAGTTCTTCACCCATTTTAACTTTGTCTAGCGGATCGAATACATAATCTTTGGTTTCAGATGTCAAATTCAGGTCTTCAATGGTTACTGGTTGCAGCTCGCAAAGGATTGCATTCGGCTGAACATTAACTGTACGGGTGGTAATATTTTCAATATTGATATCAACTGGATCATTGGATGATGAATACTCGTACATAAAAACTGTTGGTACTATCTCAAGGTCTGATGGAATAGCGGAATTTGTAGTAGAAAGTAACATAGCAGGTGTACTACGATATGGTAAGGCTTTGTCAATGTATCCGGAGACTGTGATATTGGCATTGGGTGGTATGGTGATACATTGGATTTCAGCTGACTTGACAATCCCTAATCGATGCTTGTTACGGGTAAGTTCTTTTTCCAAAACAGTCATTCCTCTGAAGGCTAAAAACCAAGGTGTGTATAACTGTGCGGTCTGTAAGAATCGATCACCATGTTGTAATTTCGTAGTATCCAGAAGATGTTGGAGTACATTCGTCCCCAGTAGCACAGGTACTTGACTGTTATAGTTACTTTTAGGAACAATAAGGAATGGATAATAAGTGTCATCTGTAATAGGTATCCCTTCACTGGCGATGGAAGCTTCAATATATCCGAAGTATGGTAAGGGTTGACCATCAGCACATTCTATCTGTAGGATATCTCTAATTGGATGCATAGGCAGGTGCGAAAAATTTTGCTGATAAAAAGTCTCGCTGAACGTAGAAACTGTAGAACCGGTGTCGATCAAAGCTTTGGTTTGTACATCTTCAATATTGATGGTGACTTCTGATGCACTTCCTACTAAATCTTTAATAGCCATGTTATAGGGGCGGTTACTCCTGTTACCTATCGTCTGCCCCGCGACGATGGTTGGTTGTAGTTTAAATTCTTCCTCGAATGGTCAAGTATCACTCTGCAACCACGGGCAAGATTACCTGGCTGTCTACAACGGTAACAAATTTGTTCACCATCATCAGTATGGGTACATGCAGGTTCTGCATTGAAGTCAAATTCAAATTCGTGTTGTTGTTGTTGTGACTGGTTGTATCTACCACGACCATATCCTCTCCCCCTCTGAGAATTACGGTTACCATTCCTTCCATGTGATCTATCGTATCTATTTGATGTACCATATTCGGTTTGTTTCTTTTCCATGTCATTAATCTTTGTTGTTAACTGCTGTATCATTCCGTTAATTTCAGATATCTCATCAGGTTTAGTTTGTTCTGTTGCTGCTGCCATATTAGTCTTAACTTTGGTTGGTTCTGTCGCTAATGCCATATTAGTCTGAACTTGTATGACGTCATGCTCCTTCTCAATGATTCTAATTTCACGTCTAAGTTGGTCGAAATCTTTAATGGCCTCGTACTTAAATACAGTGATGTCTCTTAACCATTGATGCAGACCATTCCAGTATCTAGTGCATAGCTTACTATTCTCCTCCTCTCTGGATGCAACACTTTCCTTTATAGCCCGTCTGTATATCTCTTCCAATCGACAGCTCCGTGTAATGCTATCTTCTTTAGCTCCCTGTGATGCACTGTAAAATTGTTGCATGATGGTTTCAGGTCTCTCAACACTGCCAAATATACTCTCCATCTTTTTAGCAATGCTGTTAATGATGCCTCAGATCCTAATCGCATGGCTACATTGGCTGCGTTTCCTTCGAGTGAATTCCTTACAGAGTGTGCTATAATAGTGCTGTCGTATTTCTCTTTGAGTAAACAGTCTACTTCATATCTCCATTGATCGTAAGGTATATCCTGTTTGCATCCATCTCCATAGAAGTATGATAACTTTGGTCTGTACTGGCTCACAATGTTCGAAGTACTTTTAGATGGTGTCTCTTCTTTGACTTTCACATCCTGTTTTGTGTCCATGGCCTTTACATATTCCACCATCCATTTCTTGAAATCATCTGGACTGTCTATCTTTGTTTTGACATCTAGTTCCTTGAAAACTGATCCCAGTAGTTTAAGTTCTTCTTCTAGTATGTCAGACATATTTGATTGATATACACTTAATGTACAATATGTATGCAATATCAATACACTTTGTATGCACAGGTAAAATGCAATTGCAGAAGAAATTTTCAAAATGTTCAAAATAGATTGCATTCAAATTTTGTAAATTATGCTAAATGCTATGGACTGTTGAAACAATATAACATCAAATGAAAAGAATCTACCAAATAATAAGATTGTAAGAATGCAAAAAGCAAACATCTCTTTCAAAATAATTAGAAACAAATGTTGAGGCTATGTAAATGTTTCAAAACTATATAAAATTTTCAAAATATAATTGAAAATTATACCAAACTCAATCAAAATGTGACAATAAATGACCAAAGTTTTGAAAAATCAAACATAAATTGAAAATTCAAATGTAATAATAAAAGTTCATAAAAATGCAAGATGAGTAACTCTTACAAACAATTTTACTTATCAAAGAAAATCCAAAATAATTGAAAATTTAAATGAAATAATGGAAATATATATGCATACAAGATAAGTAACTCCTATCAGGAATGTTAACTATCAAAGAAATGTAACTCTGTATATACCCAATCAATTCAAACAGCCAACTGTGAAACCATTCAAGCGTGAAAAATTTTCAGACAGGGGTTCAATAATAGTCAAAGTATAAACATTGCACCAAATGTAATAAAATGATATATCAAATCAAATGAATCAAATAGGCAATGATATAGCAATCACAGTGATTAAATCATTAAGTTCTATTGGTTTACTGGAATATCAAGTTCATTATATGTCACAATGAAGTCTCTATTGAACTTACAGTTTATACGTGTAGGTAAGGATCCAGGACGAATATATCCATTTGAGAAAAGTTCACAGTTAATTGTCACAATATACACAGGTTACAGGACAGTACTCAAATTACTCATCAGGCCAGAATCGGCAAATCTTCGGTCAAACCTACGTGGGCTCCATTTTGTAACAGTGGTTTCTTCATATATATTCACTAAAATCTGTTACTTGTTTTATGTATATTTATTATATACAATGTTTTTGGACACTCAAATACAAATAATAACAATAATAAGGACATGTACTAAACAGATTATCATTTAAATAAATTCATATAATAAGAGTTATCTTTCTTACTTTCAATGCAAACATAAAAAAATCGCGAAAATACACTTTACTCAGATGATGCATAAATAGTAAATAGAAATATCTTGAATACAATATCAAAAATAATAAATAAATCAAAACATACCCAAATGTGGTTCGATGCCCCACAACACATCAAAATTCTCTATATCATTCAAACATCATCTATAAAAATACATGTAGTACTCTAATAAGTGACCAATACACAAATGAAAATAACACAATATTCAGACAATCCGATGAACACAAAATGTGTAATCTCTGGATGTATTAAATTTACAACAAAATTACATTTATATCCAAGAGTTTACAATAATATAAAAACATACATACTTACAGTTATTGTGTGCTTCTTATAATGTTTCCAAAATATACAAAAATATGAAAGATAAATATTTTTCCTATCACAACACTTCTAAGTCAATGAGCATCAGAACAAAGTATATATTTTAAACCAATGAGACTAAAGATAAAAATAATTAGCCAATGAAATAAGTTTCTACAAAAGTTTTAAACAATGACCAAAAGTAATACAAAGTGGTCAAACAAAGTGAAATAACTCTAACATAAATTCATGAAAGATAAATAACTCTTACTGGTGACATGTAATACAGTATATGAAATATATATATATATTTATAAAAAATATAATAAATACAAAATATAGCCAAAAGTGACCCTATCACATGAATTTGCACCAGACACCAAATATCGACCATAGAACTTCCTCAGTAACAATTTTTGAAATCAGGATCACAGATGCAATATAATACAACCATGTAAATTAAATATGATACCTTCAATACAGCAGGCCTGATACAAAAGTTTAATTGATTTAATCTGATATGTAGATTCATATGACAGCTTATATAGTATGAAATAGAATATACTAATTAAGTCAATAATCCTTTGGATCGATATATCATAAATTCAGTTCCTTCTAACCATCATGGCGGACTGTTCCATTCCTTTGTTTCTTTTGTTGTATGAAGACCAAGCATTGCAGATGTCACTTTGGATGTCTCCACAATAAAAGCCATTTAGGTTGCTTTGATGGCAGTTGTTGTACCACCAACCACCTCTATAATCTACTGCATAATTTGCCGCTGTTTTTTGGTCATTGTCTCTGTCTTGTGTGGTAAATGCCATACCGTTGTGGTGAACATTTGTATCAGATCCTCCGTTAAAGCCATCATCTGCAATTTTTTTTTTCGATAATCATAATTTTGAATTGAAAATTTAAAACTGAACTCTTTTAAATTTCGCAAAGTGACCAAACTTACAAGGGAACTAAATTTTAATGAACAAAATCCTAGATTATCATCTCTACGGCTTATTTATTTAAGAATGAGGTGGTCAATTATCCAAATTTTACATCGATATTTCATCAATTATGTGTTTCACCTTGCCGTAATTTTTTTCTGTAAAACTTGACACAGTAACTGCGTTTAACTTTCATTGAACAATAGTAGACAGTGTCATTACAGTCTTCCTCTGGTTAGAATTCTGAAATTCGAATATCTTATCATTATGAAACAATAACCTGCTGTTCCAGAGTAACTGCTCACGGTCAGTTTGAAATTTGTGGACTCTGAATCAATCACAAATATAGAATACTTGGCATATTTCCAAATGTCCTTAAAGTCTTTGACCCTGACCAGCAAACTGCTTGGAGTGCTCGTTAAATAGTGAATTTTGGTATTTCCTGCAAAAGAAATATGTAACAATTAATAAAACTGAAGAGTATTAAAACCGCTTATATTATGATGGAATTATTATTGTTGTTCTTCTTCTTATTATTATTTTTATTTCATTTTTATTTTTAATTCCTTTGATTTTCTATGTACATTGCTTACTATTAATAAATTTTGTGCATTCTATCTGAACTTAAAGGGAATAAATTGTATTTTGATTATATCAAGCAATTTAGGAGATGACAAATACGAGCTATGTAAAATCCATGTATATATGCCTTAACTGTGAGCGAAAAGATGAAAGTAATACATGTACATTTAATTCGGATTAAATTAAATGAATTCCACAAAATAGGCGAAATTTGTCACACTTTCTCGGCAGTGCAAATAAGTCACTCGTCATTCCCATCATCACTTATATCTGAGCACAGATGTGCATAAATCAGCCGCACTTTATCACACATAGTTTCAAGGTCGAGAATATCCCTTATGTATCTTTAAAACGTAAACATGGATTTTACATAGCCTTGTATTTGTCATCTCTTAAATTGCTTGATAAAGGTCGTGAGGTCGATAATTTGCAAACATAGAGTGTTTGTGTTCCTTTACATTTTACGTACCGGAACTCCCTTTGGAGGACTTCTTCGAATCAAAAGAGCTTATTTATATTCATGATATGAAAAAAAGCAAAACCTCTACAATACAATACAAACTAGAAAATATGAGCAATCAAAGACCCCTGTAAGAACCAGAGGTAAAATCAAGTGTCAAGTGTCACACAGGAGTAACTATGCTCTGCAGAAGTTCACATGCCATGATACTGCAAACAAATATAACCCGTGTTCGCGTAAGTTGGTAACGGCAAACAATCGGTAAAATCATGATAAGAAATAGAGCACGCATGCCTCGATATACTCCTGTCAATAGGGATGTTAATTCATTAGTTACCCCTCTTTATGACAGTCGTGACAATTTCAATTTCATTATCACCAACTTCCCTTTCCTGGGTAGCAACATACTTTTCCTTCTCGCATATGGCGTCTTTATTTTACACCTTATACACTGAACACCCCTTCAAATCTCAGTAACCAACACATGATTCCGATACCAATAAAGTTTGATGTGCATAACACTTTTCCTTACACTTCTACTCATAACATAATTAATCACCAAACATTTTCATATTTTAAAACAATATTTTATACATTCACTTTTATATATATCGTGCTTCGTGCTATTTAATTAAAATCATGCAAATGGATCATTTCACTTAAATAAACTGCTTTACATTATTTCCTTTAATTTCAGTAAATATAGATATCAGTTAAATGTTTTGTTCTCTATTAATGAATATTTCAATGAATTCACTTACTGTGTTTTCATGTTAGTATCACATGGAAATATCAGAAATCAATAGAGGGGAAAAACACTTGTATAGTAAATTCTTTCAACATAACGGCAAAAATGAATTCTTGTGGAGATTTGATAAAAACTCACATCTCAAAGAAACAAATCATTTAGGAAAAACTAGAGGTGTGAGAAAATGTTATGAAGGTACATGATCAATAAATCAAGGTTTCTCATGATTGTTCAAGTCATAATGTATTCATAAGTTAACACATGAATTATTCGTAATGATTTTCAAAAATAATTCCTTGTGTGACATGTACATTGTATGCACTTATTTACAATGTTCATAAACATTACATCTCATATGCAATAAATTTGAAACGAAATACTAACAATTGATTATCGAGATATTGTCGTTTGAATAATATTGAAGTCTCATTTATGCAGACGGATTAATATGTCAGGAACATATCTCAGAAAACTAGGGGTGTAGAAGGATTAAGAATGAAGAATACTAAAACATTAAAAAAGAGTGATAAAGGAGTCCTCCACGAAATTAAGCAGTCCAAATCTAAAATAATTCAAAAGGTACATTATAAGCTGTTTAAATCTCTTTATAATAAGTAGTCCTACAAAGGGAAGTAAAATATACTAAAAGAAATAACACAAACACTCTTTGCCGCAAATTTTCTTCCTGCTGGCCTTTATCTAGAAATAGTTAGAATAGTACAGTAGATATACGTAACATCCATCTTTACATGTGTAATATAAACAAGCTTCTAAACTCCGATAAACGTTGACGTCATAACGTCATTTTTACGCGCGTAAGTATGGCATAAAAATGACAAAACTTAACATAACACTTTATACTGGCCAACCAATAACCATAATTGTTCTTATGGAGCTTTGATTTCAACAATATCCGAAAGTACTAAAATAATAATAAACAAATGCTCTATAACCATTGAGCTTCTGGAATATTTTCATCAACATATGTAAATGTTTGGACTAATTGAATGGAGTGCCAATGGCGTGAGTCTGCGTACGTACATTCTAAGCTCTACGAAATGTGTATGGTCAAACGGTATAAGTGTGCACGTAGGTAAAGATCCGACTACCGAGTTGATTAATTTTAAGCAGTACATATACATGTGTGAAATATTTTGAGGTATAACTTTTCATAAGAGTACTTTTTACAGATAATAAACTTAGAATACATTTATTTTGCAATACATTTACACACAACGCAATTGTAAATATTCAGTGACGTCATGGATTCGTATGCAATGCTGGATAATACGCCATCAAATGAAAGAGATTAGACTGTACCGAAAAAGAAGCATGTGTTCAGATAGATTTATAAAGTCAAGCAGATGAGGTATTGCAACGAAATATTTTCTTTATCACTTTTTAAATTTTTTTTTCTTACGTGTATGTAAAATCTAGAACTAATTTCTTTTCAAACATAAAAAAAAAAACGGTTTTACAATTGCGAATGCCGACACAAAATTAACAAATTTATGTCAGGCAAAAATACTTGCAGTGAAATATGGATACTATGCCTTACTATTTAATGAATGGAAAAAAGGAAGATTAGAAGTTATTATATTGATTTATGACAACAATTAGTAGAGGTAAGAGGCTGGCGCAGAGTCCTTACTAAATCTACGCTACACGTACATTTACGCCGATGAAACACAAAATAGTTGGGAATTTAGTCTAGTCGGGTATTTACGCCAAATTAAGCCTGCGCCAGGACTTAACGCCGGTTGATGAAACGGTACCAATTTTGTTTTTAAGTTAGATATGAATGATGATTAATTTATCTTATCTTCATGTTACTTTGTGGCAAAATCCTAACTCTTAAATCTTATATATCCATATCTTGTTACAAAGTACATTTAGATCAATGTATGTGACCTACCAAGCCAATATTCTGAGTTCACGTCACCAAAACCATCCTTATACGCATTCCAGTTCTTCTCGAAGCTGATCGAATCGTTTATTCGTCTTTGAAATACCTATTTAAAATAAAGCGGAAAATAAATACCAGTGTACCATAACTACAAAAACATACATACCGATATTAACACGCGGGTTTTGAGATACTCTCCCTTTTTGGAACTCTTTTTTGCGAAGGGGCGTATAGTGGCCGTTCCAACAGTAAAAGAACATATATACCAACATTAATAAAAAGCGACGCAATGAATGACTGGAAAATGCCTTTATTTTATTTAATATGTTTTACGTCATATCAAGGTCATTGCACAAATATTGTGATGCAATGCACAGAAATATAAGCCTTTGCATTGGAGCAACCAGAAGCAGTGAAGGTGTTTTACTTGCTACGTCCACCTTGACAAGAAACATTATTTTTTTATATATCATCCGAAAAACAGGACGCGTGATTGCGTCACCCACAGTACACGAACGCCAGATCTGACGGTCTCGAAGAATTTCACCAAATGAACTACGCCCTACCCATATTTCAATTTATTTAACTAGGTGAGTAATTTTCATCCAAGTTGTTCTTACGAGAAGAAGGAAATGTTGAAATGACTAAGAATCATTCAATGACTATTCATTGAAGTGACTTCTCATACTTGGACGTTCAGTGAACCATGAAGAGGTTATTCAAGAAGAAAACGCCTTTAGATATCTATAAGGAAAATCTCCAAGATTGGGTTCGAGGAATACAACGCACTATTTTAACGAAAATTTCTTTCATCAACGTTCATCAGAGGCATTTGTGAGAAAACCTGAGGCAATAATTATATGGCTAATCTAAAACAATATTATTATTTGGAACATTCTCTCTTAATAAGAAATTAATCAAACGCAGTAGTTTGCTTATGTCGATATAGCCTCTTCAGTAAATTGTTCTAATACTTTTCTTTCACCTTTCGGGATGTTTTGTGTATTTTGATAAGATGTCAGTGGTTGACAAGAGTCTACGAATTTAATGTTTCAAACCAGTCTATCAGTGACATTTACCGACTTGCAGTTAAATGTCATGTCCGTTTCATTTGCATATGGTACAAACATACATCAGATTTTGATGATTTATACAGGGAAATTCAGATCGAAATTATGATTTTGCTTCAAGTCTCTCCTTCACGAATCTTAAACAGTCTAAGCATTAGATTGTTATGAATAAATGTATAAATAATTTTCTCGCTTCCTGATACGCTTGAATAATTTACATTTGAAAAATTAACAATAAGTATAACATTTATAGATTGGCACCTTACATCTATCATGAGAATATTATCGGAAATACATTACGTAATAAGTGGGTATTGATTTTGACACTATTTAACTCTGCATAAGAATTGAAGATTTCGACATTGTCTTAGAAGTCCTATACATGAATAATTATATTTCTTGAGATAACGATGTTGGTACATGGCCCTTCATTTCTTTACTACTTTAATTATTGTATTATGTCATTCACTTACGGAACATTTCAATATTTTGAACTGAATTTATTTACCTTATTATCCTCGATCAAAATGTAGACTGTGTTAAGAAGCCGTTTTGTGCCATTTTAAAGAAGAAAAAATATTTTTATCTCGTTCAAACGAGAAACTATCTCGTTCGAACGAGATAAAAATATTTTTTCTTTACCAATTAATATTAATCATTAATGAAATAATAATGCATACTTATAAGTGTTTCAATGTATATCAGTAATTACCATTCAGTTTATATTTCAATTCTGAAATGTATAAATAATAATTAACAGCTATTATAATACTTTTAATTACAAGAGAAGGGCAGAATATCTCTGATGGCATAATACCCCAACCCTTTTTTCCGTCCGCATTCATCTTCATCTTTGCAATATAATAAATTATACTTTAACTTTAGTATTTTTTTTTTCTCGTTCGAACAAGATAAAAAAAAAGTTTTCTTCTTTAAAATGGCACGAAAACGGCTTCGTACTATGCTTTATTATACAGATCAAAGAGCAGAATTATAATTTGGCTGCAAAATTAAGACTTTGTCTTTATTTGTACAACGTCTATGACATTTTATAAGAAAGCTTTTATTTACGATTTGATGGAAATCTTCATTCACACGAACACCATATTGAATACGCCAGTCACAATTCTAACTATGCATGTATGGGTCTACGTTACGGAATGCCATTTTTTCTTTTGAAAAATATCATGGAAACCCGATAATACAGTTAGTCTCTATTGTTTTGTTCATTAAAACAAAAAAAAAACAAAACAAAAACAAAAACAAAAACCATGAACGTAACACCACGTTCATGCACAGAAATGCAACTCGTCGAACATCGTATGTTTATAGAAACGCAAAGAATATTCAGCAAATCGAGTGGGGTCTGTAGGATGCTTATACAGGCTATGCGTATTTCGAGCTTACCAATGTTTCTTATTTCTTTTCAACAGTATGTATCCAATGGAATTAACCATCCTAATTTTTACGGTGATCCCGTATATAAACTAAGGAAAGTAAAAGGCTCCGATAACTTTATTTCATTATGTAATAAAATAGTAAAACGTCTTCTAAATAAACAATATGATATTGAGATCATCAATAAGACTAAAGGTCTTGTATTTGGCCCCTCTACAGCCTTTTGCAGACTCTTACTTGAACGTTGCACGCTGACTAACAGGGCAGTGGGGATTATATGACGGGCCTTGTCCAAACCTCTTTCAGAGGAGACATGGTCCTGGACCTCGTCCCCTCTGACTGTTAGTCTGGACTCCTACAAATCTAGGGTCTTAGCTCGCTTTCAGACTGGCAGAGCACGGTTTGTCATGTTGATGTTGCATATATTTTTATACCGTTATATGTTTTACAATACCTTGCGTGTTTATATTTTTATGACCTCTCAATATGCGATACCTGTTGACCCTTGTTCTTTATGGAAGAATGGAGGATTATTTATAAATTTTTAAATGTACGTCCTTTGATTGTTCTGATGTTACGGTGAGTGGGAAGGTGGGCCCGTAAACCGGTTAACCACACCATTTGTTTGGCTTTTGTCAAATTAAATGACCGTCCTAAGTCGGTATCGTAATTGCACCACAATCAAATATTTTTGTAATGTGTTATATGTTCTAGTATATTTTTATATTCATGTATTGTATAGCTCCATGGTGACTTCTGCCACATAACTGAGCCAGTAACTCCTCTTTTTTTATGATAAATTCCTTTACCAAATACTAACAAATAAATACGTGCTACTACATATAAAAGTTCTTAAATTTCGCTATTGATCCGACGTGCAACAGCTGGATAAATGAGGACACACATAAAGAACCCAAAGGGAACCGATTCAAATCGTTCAAAGTTGTGTTTGTCTCTTCAGTAAAAATGGTCAGCGAAAGCGGTGTTCTTAAATTTTTGTTATCATTTTTGTTAAAATAAATATTAGAATATATATACGGTATTAGTTTGAGCACAAAATGCTCATTCGACAACTTATATCCCTTCAGCGATGTTCATGGCCGAATGATTGGAATTCTAATAAAATGTATGTATCTGAAGATGAGAGTTAAAACCAAAGTGACCGGAAATGTCAGCCAAAGAATTTCCATTTATGGCAATGTCTTTGCTGATTACAAATGTTCACAACGTTGAATATTACCTATAATCCTATAGATAATGTGAATGTAATGTAAATGAATATTTCAGTAAAAAATAATCCACTGAGACTTCTGCGCCAATATAAAAGGATACTTCAAAGCAATCTATTTGATTGAACATATAAAGATATGGTTGAAAGAACATTAACAATCGTAGTGTTTTTGACAGGAATGTATGACTGAATTCTTATTAACAATCATATTGTGCCAATAGTCACTACAATATATCCCAGTGGTAACACATTCTTTAGAAATATTGTATACTTGCGCATAATGCCAACACACATAGTATTTTGACATTACTGAGTCCGGTGATATAAACTGAGAAAATACTTACAGTAAGTCATAATTTCAAAATCTCCTGTTAAATGAGTTTTATTCGTTCGATAAATTGAATAAAATTATTTTGCATGGCAATTGTTTGAACGTTTGATAATGGAGTAAATTAAAACGAAATAATGGACCTTAGTATTTTTTTCAGTTTATGGCGTCGGACTCTGAGCTGCAATTTAAAAAAAAAATATGACCTTCTGTTATCCATTTTTGCCAATTTTGTGATTGCTTCATATCAAAATTTTATTCCCTTTTCGAAGAAAAGGTAGAATGTTTCACTTATGACTAGAGAGCTCTCATTTCATGAAACAAGGTTATACCTATTGATAGAATAGAAATACAGAGAATCCATAGTATCATTAGGATATACATACGAGCAGTAGTTTGAAAAGGGAATTTCCTTCATACCGTTGTATTATCTGTGCAGCTATTATATAATAACCCCAATTTATAACATAAGACGACGGATAAGTTAAGTTATTGAAATTGCCAGAAATAGTTGTGACATGTTACATGAGTCCATAGGTATGGAGCAATGTCTATATTGAGATCTTTGGTTTTGGCTTCGAAATAGCCTTTTGTAATACATACAAAACTCAAAGTAAATTCGGTAAATAAAATATTTATTTTATGTATATATATATATATATATATTTAAATCTAAACATGTTGAATTCATAGGTCTTTTTACCAATATATATATATATATATATATATATATATATATATATTAGGTCAGTAACAAACCTAATAACTGTTTATTTTGTCGAGGACAATCTTAAGGCATTATAGACATTATTCAACGTAGTTTATATTATGAGTCTCAGTCTAGGTTTGCTTATTGTCCGCCATTTCCGTACAAATATTTACAACTGACTCTACACAAGAATTTGTAGGTCAGTCACTTAACCAAAATCAAACATTTCCATTGGGTCAAACTAGTCCGAGCTCAAATAAAAGTTCATGAAAGTGAACTTAATCACCTCCAAACTTGTTTGCTTAAGATCTTGCAGTTTGACTGCCCTCCTTGGTTTGCAAAGAACGTCATTGTTCTCCTTATAAATTCAGCAATGCATTAAGTAATGTTAATTAACACTACTCAACACGATATCTAAATCGATAACTGTTTTGTTTTGCTATAGCATTGAGATTAACAACTTTGGTAGGAAATTCAATGAGCAATGATGAAGTCTTCTCATTTAATTGGGTAAATCAACAATCGGATACGAGTTCCATGTTGAATTGTTACAGATCAATATCACAAGAGGACATAAAGATTTTTTACATACACATTAATATTTAAAAAAAATGGGACTTAAAATGAATTTTTTCTACTTATTTATCTCGGTATGATGAAAATTTTATAAAATTTTGTTTTACTTACATGGTTACTTTCGTTTCTGCTATGTACTTGTGGCAGACTGACAAGAAAGCAACATGTCGGTATCGATTTCATTGAAATCTAAGTTATCGAAAGAACTTATAAACCTATTATTGAACTTATATTACAAAAAAAGAAATGTCAAGCAGTTCCAATACATATATTTCGTCAAATAGGAATGCATAAACTTAAATCTTACATACCGTCCAGCCTCCACCGTCTAACGTCATATCACAGTATGTTTTAATTGGAGGATGGTCACATGGCAAGAAAGCTTTGATGTTATACACGCCATCCTGTGTGTAGCCTCCTTCTTATAAAGACTTGCAGTCCTCGTGTCCTTCTCCTAAAAGGATACAGATCACGATTGGGAAATGTGAAATAAACGGAAATGTCATGATATCCTTTTGGTCATTTTGTCGGATGCGGCTAGCTAAACAGGAGATGCTTACCTCCTTCATGTACCTTGTTTACCTTCAAGAATATTTGACAATTCTCATTATTTGCTTTACCGCATTTCGAAGTAAAGCGGAAAATTACTGTGAGTTTAGTTATATGATGTATATTGTGAATGGGCAGATGATTACAACAAATGGATTTGTTTTTATTACAGAGTGTTCGATTTTTGTCTCATGTGATGAATGTCTGGCCGCCTTTCGAGGTGTAATTTCAATTTTTTTTTCTTTTGGGAATAAAACTGCAAAATTATATGACATGCAGAAAGATATCATTCATGTATCTCTATAGAATTTCATCTTGGAAATTATAACAATGTGATATTTTCATTGCTTCGATGTATTTAGGTTGTTAATAAATAGTCTCCTAACTGTCGCAAAATATAAGTATTTTGTTTCGCGCGTTTTTGTTATTTGCAATAACAATTGGCTAGATTTGTAAACTTAATTCCATAATATCTCTTGTTTGCTATGTTTCCCCACAGGGATTTTAGAGCAAACCAGAGTCAGCTCTTAAACTTCACGAAAATAGTCGATTAAAAAGTACTTTCAGTAATGGCTATACAAGGTGAACTGAAGCGAAAGTCGAAACTGCATTACAATTGAATAGTTTTGTGTTTTCTTTTAATGTATTTATTCTGCTTTCAGTATATCAGTGGTAATTTTCGTCATAAAACTGAATCAGATAATTTGATGTCAAATATTTTCCATTTCTAGATCATTTATATGTATATATATGTAAGTAAATATGCATTACCAGCGATGCAATAAATACGTGTTCCAACAGACGATTCGTAAGAACCACAGCGTGGTATCGGGCACATACTGTATATTGTACATGTTTCACTAACCGAGTTGAAAGCGGCCCCATTGCATCCTGTTATAGTTCTACAAAAGACCAAACAATCAATCGTGCTCCGTTGAGACGACGTTAAAATTTGAAAACTTGTGAACAGTTCGTTAATCCTTACAGAATCCTTACAAAATGGAGAATCCGTAGATTACATATTCACTTATAATAATGCACAGTAAAATACACTTTGAATAAGTCACTTGTGTTAATAACGTGCTCAACATTTTAGAGAATATCTATTTCATCTCAATTAAATTCACTCAGAGTTGGTATAGGTATCTACATGTAGTGCTTCAGTCAATTGGAATTCGAGTGAATGATGTATTGCTGGAGTAATGGCTTACAATGCATTACCGAGAGGAACTCAGCGTCAATGATGCAGTGAACCATTAACGTGCTCTGTAGAATACACAATATGTATAGCTATGAGAGGCAAGCTTTCATATCTGTGTCTCATTTCAAATATAAATGTTAGGATACCATGGAATTCTGCATATAATCGATGATTTGTTTCCAAAGTTCCAATGTCATTATGACTAAACGGAAAAATTTGGTGCAGAAAACAAAATTATAATTCTTTCTTATCAAAACTTAGAGAGAAGTCTAATTGGAGGTGAATATTAAACATCGACAAATGCCAATTAATTTTTTTAAATCCCAGGCATGAAGCTTAAGTAAAAAAATCCGTTTTTAGAATTTCTGTGATGAACAGATTTAAACAAAAACAATGAGTTTTCTTTTTTCAGACTGTTCAGATTTGCGTGAGTTCTCCATCGTGCCATACTCAAGCATATAATTAACGAATGACGTCATAAATTTAACGATGACATCATTTCCCTATCTTAGGAGTCAAGTAACCACCAAACCAATAAAACATAATTCTGCTTGTATATCCTCATTTCTTTACGTCCCCCAACATTACATGTTACTAATGGACGGGGCAATTATACCATGTGTCATTATTCTAAAAATTTGTCAGATACACTGTTTACAGAAACTTTTTATTAATTCTTAGTATTAAGACGCATGCTACCATATAGATCTCAATTCGTAGATTTAGATTTAAGTTTCCTTTTGAATAAGGTCCCTGGACTTTTGGTTCCTTACCTATGATCTAACGATATACAAAACTGAAGTCCTCTAACAGTTCCTGTGCCCAGTTGCGTATAACACACCGAATGAGGTTTCTGTGTCCAACTCGGTCAAAATGCAGAACTACTAAATACTTATTTTACCAGCGTATTCCCAGAAGAAATCGATGACAAAATCCAGAATTCTGGTAAAAAACAGATGCCAACTTAGATGAGATCACCACCAATGAAAATAAAGTGGGAAAACTCCTCGGACAGGTCAACGAAACAACGTCCCAAGGATCTGATGAGTTATACAAAAAACTCCGTAAAGAAACAGCTAAAGAACTTGCAAATCCTGTCAGCATTCTCTTGAAAAAGTCACTCAACGAGGAAGAACTACCTCTAACATGGAAAGAGGCAAACATCGCGGCAATTCACGAAAGGGACTCAAACATCAAGCAAGTAACTGTAGACCAATGAGCATATTATCAATCCTATACAAAATTTTGGAAAGAATGATAACGAGCCATTTGATGGAATACTTTGAAATGAACGATCTCTTTACAAAACATCAATACGGATTTGGAAAAGGGCATAGGTGCATAACGCAACTAATAGAAATTATAGAAGACTGGAGAAAACAGTGTAGATGCAATTTACCTGGATTTCCAGAAAGCTTTCGACACCGTCCCACATAAAAGACTCTTTTACAAGCTTAAAGGATACGGAATCACTAGCAGACTCCATAGGTGGCTAGAAACATTTTAGTTAGACAAAGACAAAAGGTGGTTAATTGGGAATGATTCAGAATGGTCAATAGCTACAAGCGGAATACCCAAAGGGAGTACACTAGGACCCATCTTGTTTTTACGATATAAAAATGACCTACAAGATATAGTAGAAAAATAAAAGATATTTGCAAACGATACAAAAATATACAGCATAGTTAACAACGATGAAGTACACACACACACACACATGCACACAAAAACCCAAAATTGCAGAAGACTTATACAATTTAATGGACTGGTCTGACAGTTGGCTTCTTAAATTCAACAAGTCAAGAACACCTACACATCGGCAGAGAAACAAATAAAATTTACACAAAAGACCTAGGTGTTACTGTAGACAACCATCTTATATTCAAGAAGCATATAGGAAAACAAGTCAAGAAAGCAAACCAAAAGCTGAACCAATTACGCATATTTCTCACATACATGGACGAAGAATTTTTCCTCACCCTATATTAGAGCTTCGTTAGCCCGCATTTAGAAAATAGGAGTTGTTTATGGTCCGTTATTTACACGAAGGAGGCTATACAGATAGAAAGTTAAAGAGTCGAGTAGCAAGATTTCACCCCAAATCAGGCAACTAAGATACAACGAACGACTCAAGCATCTAGGAATATCTACACTCCAGTATAAACACCTCAAAGCAGACACTATAGAAGTGTTCAAATGATGAATAATACAGACATAGTGGACAAAACCAAATTATTTCCACCATCTACCACTGCCAACACCCGTGGACACCATCAGAAAATATATAAACAACACAACTGAACAAATGTTAGGAAACAAAGCTTCTCGAAGAGGGTTGTGGACATTTGGAACAATTTGGCATCAGAAGTTATATCAGCTGCATCTGTAAATAAATGTAGTTTTAAAAACAATATAGACATCTACTGGAAGAATCTAGACCTAAAGTTTTCTCCAGACTGCTACGGACCGGAAGCGAGCGAGAGGAGGACAAGAAGGATAAAAAGGATAAAAAAGGCAGCACCTACATTGATCTCGATGACCGGGTAGATTGGGGTTTCTGTATTTAACTCATCTGAAAAAACTATTTTTGCATTCCCTAACGATATTCCCACCGGTGGATGAGTGTAGAATGCAAATGTCGGAATTTAACAGTAACGGTAGAACATATATATTCAATTGAAATACAACCAACATTTATAAAGTTTCAAAACCGTGATGATATTCTGCAGCACCGTCAGGAGTTGATCTTTTGTTGTTAATTTTGTTGTTGTTGCTGTTTTGTTGATAATAATTAATTTTACTTTTTGAAGGAAAAGTACAGATAGAAAGAAATCAACTCTTCACCTCCGCAGATTATGTAATTATAATAAACAATGTCATCCTCCTATAGTCACAATGCTCAATAGATCTCTGGCTAAGATAATCATTTTATTCCTTTAGAGATTACCATTATGAAGTCCCAATCCTGTTTGCGATCGCCTATTCCTTATAAATACGACAAATCCCATGCCGTCTGTCAGAAGATTAAAGTAATCAATCTATAAGTACTAGATCCTAATCTTGTAATTTACAGGAGTAATAGAATGCTTTCGTGATAAATTCGATTAATCAGTACATTTTTATTTTTGTAAAACAAAAGGACGATTGAAACGTGTAACGTTTCATGTACTTTTATTCTAAATTATGTGATGCCGGATATTGTTTATCGAAGATACCGACGTAAAATTAAATCTAAAACTTTAAAAAAAACACTCGCATTCATTTCATCATCTTATAATTAAGCGCTAATTCAATTTCAATTTTTGAAATATTTTTGCTAAACACTATTTTAATTTAAATGTTGTTACTCAATAAAGTTCAATACCAGATTTAAAAAAGAAATAGTCACAACTTGCTACATACGGCAATGTTTTAATCACATTTGTGCGTAATTCCAGTTCTATTTATTTTCTTGTCATAGTTTATCCTAGATGATAAAAATCATGACTATATATTCACATCAATTATTTCAACAATAAAGTATTTTCAATCACATTTAAAATGATCTCTGTACATAGCATTTTCTTTCATAAAGCTCAACTTCTACATGATCTTCCTGTAAGAGGTTGGAAGGGAGATTCGAAGTGGCAAGTGGCTTTTAAGAAGAATGTTCAGTCTACAAAAACTGAAGGGACATTCCATCACAGGCAATCGTGGATAAGAAAGGCAGAGACAACGAGACTAAAGCTAGAGGATCAGTCATAGCTTCATATCCTGTATGCTGAGATAATACTTAAGTTTCTTCCTCATCATGATAGTGATAGAATGATGCAATGAAAGGAGTGATAGCATCAAATTGTAAGTTTAACGCTGAATTCAGCGAAATTTCATCTAATATAGTTTTCTACAGATATGTAAAAGTTTATGTCTCACAACTGAGTATTAAGGACTTTAAAGAAAAAGATTTATTTGAGTTTTGATAATTCAAATATTTATGACATTAAGATGTAAAGATGATGGATAAATCCAAACCATAAGTCCGAAAATCATGAAACCAAAGGACATACAAAATCAGTGAAAATGAAAGCTAAATAGAAAACGAAAAATGTGTATTTGAAGAGCATATGTGAACCCCCTTGATGGAGTGAGATCAGGTGGCCGGGGAGAGTGAGCACCCTCTGCTTGCTAGCAACATATACTTAGTAGAAAGAGTCAAAAGATGTTATCAATGTAAATGAAAATACGTGATAGAATACACATTTATTTCAGCAAAATGATATTTTGATGTTTCAGATGTCAGAATGGAAAAATATCATGGAAGATTAATTACTGATATCAACAACATACTGGCTGATGTAGTAAAGCCAAGCGCTGCAGGAATGTCAGACACTAACATTTATTCTTTGTCATTGTTGTGTTAATGATACAGTTTATATTTGTAATATAAATATATTTTATATGCCAATCTCTTATGGATGCATTATAGTATACAAATTTCAGTCCTTTGACCATATATAACACCATGTCCCGAGAAAACTTGCTTTGCAGTACTTCATTCTTTACATTACTTGCTTGTTGTGATACTCATCCACATGTTTTGTTCTGCTACCGAGATGCAATTACGCCAATGCGGGGATGTTTTAGACTACATGTAAACAAAACGGCAATTTGACACAGGTTGGAAAAAATGTGTGGAAAACTTTAGACGACAAATCGGTAGTAAGGTATTATTGCTGATCGTTTGCTTAATGTTTATATATGATTGGTATTTGCTCCATTTGATGCCGAAATGTGTAGAATACTGCCGACCATTCAGTTTCTCAAAATTGCAGGTTTACGCAACGTAATGAATTGTGGCCCTATCATTCATATAAGGCCACTATTTGCAGCCAGGTCGTAAAGAGCTTTCTGAAATTTTTTTTTTTTGAGAAATACCATGGAATGTGGTGGTTCTTATAAATTTAGGAATGAAAATAAACCTATGCCTTCATTTATTAGAATGGTAGAGGTATTTATTTCTGCTTTTTCTCCTTTACTAAACAATATTTCTTCACATGGTTTGCATAGTTTAAGATCAGGCGGTGCTACTGTGGCAGGCAATTCTGGCATTCCAGATGGGCTATTTAAACGACATGGTCAGTGGAAGTCAGAGACCGCCAAAGATGTTTATGTTAAGGACAGCTTAATAGAAAGGCTTTCTGTAAGTCAAACAATTGGGTTTATAACTATTCAGTTTTTCATCATATTCTAAAATAATTGTATATGTATTTCACTGTATATTTTCTTAAGTTAGTATTATATTTGAAATGTATTGTAGCTTATCATTCAGATTTTCCGTTCTTTGTTTATTTGATATTAGCGCCAACCTGTCACATTCTTTTTATATGTGGTTTTGTTGTTATTTGTCTACAGTGTCTCAGGTTGTTAGGAAGAAATATAATTCAATTCGTTTGAACAGAGTGAATTAGAATTGAATTAATTTCTCCTGAATTGAGATGCTGAAAAGGACACTTTTTGGCGGGGTTTTCAGAAGAATTGTAATGCACGAGTGTTCGGTCATTAGTCATGGTAGTGCTTATTCATTCACATGTATTTTTTTTTTTCATTAAATTCAAAATCAGTAATGTTTGGAAGTTTTAATCTTTAGTCTTATTCCATTATTTATGTCTTTGTATCGATTACTGTTTTGTCATAGCTTTATTTTTCTTTAAGATGATTTTAAGTTTAAAACTGTTGTAATGTTTATAGCCTTTAATTATTATGGGCAATATTATTATTATGGACGATTATGAACGATTAATAATTGGTTTTTATACCATATGAACAATTATGAAAGTTGATCAATGTTGCCGTATGAATAATTGATGATTTGTGGGATTGTGTATGTAATTATAAAGGTCATAGAACCTTGTCCTTTCAAATGCGGTTGCGGACTGTAACTTGATGCCTTTTCACCAGAGTCACGATTTGACATTTCGTTATCATCTAATATGGCCCTTTATCAGGAGTCATGAATGCTTGACTGGCCATGGTAATTTAAACATTCTCGTATCATTTGTGAAACAAAGTAATATAAAGTCACTTTTTCCGGTGTCCGTCTTTCTGATAACTGGTGCTTTATGATCTTTATTATTTACTCCTACAAAGACTTGTTAAAATATTCAAAGTAAAATTAAATTTTACTCACCGGGAAAAACTATTCGGAGAGCTAAAGTCATACCCCCAATATCAGTCTTGCTGTTGTCTGTGGACAAAATTTAAACCTTGGCCACAGGCACTGTGTTACATGAAGAGTGCCTTTTTAAAAGTAACACCCCTCCTTTATATACCGTCTCGTTCCCCTTTCCCCTAAGATAAGAATCGACGGTCAGAATGCTGCCGCTTCAACCAGTATTTCCTACATGTTCTGATTATAATCAGAGGAAAATAAAGTGTCAACATGTAAAATAATGTCAAACCTTTTGATATCTGTCCTCAAAATTTTATTTAAGCATGTTAAAAAGCGCCAACAAACACAAATTCGAACGAAACAACTCGGAGACAGTTTCCTCGCCAGCAATCTATTACAGGTTTATATGCTTAATAGGACTTTACCATGTTTGCTTGAATAACGCTAGAGAGCAGTAGTTCAATGTATTGCTAAAACAAAATTAACGTTAAATCTTTATTCAATATTTATGGCTTTAATATTCCTTTTTCTCACGATCTTGACAATCTTGTCATTATACCAATCTTGTCCTTTACACCCTGTCGATGTTGTATCAACATGGCGACTGGCGAGCAAACTGTCCGCGAGTTGAGCCATTCGAATTAGCTTTTGTTGGTGCCTTTAAAAATGCTTGAATGAAATTTTGAGGACAGATATAAAAAAAGATAGACATTATTTTACATGTTGATACTTTACTTTCCTCTGATTATCATCGGAACTTTTAGGGAATGCTGGTTGAAGAGGCTGCATTCTAACCGTCGTTCTTTACCTTAGAGGAAAGGGGAGCGAGACGATAAAAAAGAGTGGGGTTAGTTTTTTTTAAAAAAATCACTCTGCATGTAACACAGTGCCTGTTCCTTGGCCATATTTTGTCATCTGCATGAGGTGGCACTTTCATATTCGTGATGTTTTATCCTTGTGACAAGACCTTTGCATTGCAAACATTATTTTCGACCTTGTCACCTTTACTTTGATCTACTTCTTTTCTTATCTGTTTATGGCCGTTGTTTACGAATTCTGACCCACCCAGCGAGCTGTATCGTCTTCTAACAACTTTTGTGAAATTAAAGTATAGTCATTTTTCTCAGACAGCCACTATAGGAAGAAAACCCTTTTAATACATCAGAGAGAACTGAAGATGAAGTTTCTGAAAACAGAAATACTGAATAGAAGAGAATGAAGTAAAGTGCTCCTAATCCGATGTTTTTACTCCTGTTAAGAAATATTTTTACTGTAAACAAGAAGTTCTAATTGTTGCTGTTTTATTTATTATTTTTCTTGTACAAATATTAAATTTCAATTGACTGAACTAAATATAATTTAGATTGAATTAATTTCATCAACTATTGCCATCCCAACATCTGTGTCTAAGTCCTTGTGTACAATTAACTTAAACCTGGGCTATATCTTTTGAACAGTTGATAGTAGAGTTTTGATATTTCACACATAGGTTCCTTATGACAAGAGTTTTCATTTGATACCTTGACTTTTCTTATGACAAGAGCTCTTATTGATTCCATAATTTTTTAACCTTGTGACCTTGACTTTTGACCTACTTTTCAAAACCTTTAACCTGGGCCATAACTTTTGAAACAACAGATTTAGGGTTTTGATACTTACGTCTGTATTTAAGGGTATTCATGGCGGGTGTGGCTAGCCAAACAGGAGATACTGACTCCTCCCGGACACCTGGTTCCAACTTGGAATTTTTAGGGGTCCGTGAATCTCCACTGTGGTATATTGTTGTTAGTGCCACAGTCATGTGACATCAGTTACTTTTGTGTTTTATATTAACGTCACACTTATTCCCTTTGCAGTGTGGATCTCGTCAAAATAATCCCTGTGGAGGATTTAAGTGTTATTATACACTTTTTCCTGATGTTATGCGGCAATGACACTTTCTACACAGTTTTTGATCACATCCATGTATATATGCAGTGCTTAGTTATATTTGTTTCGTCCGTATTTAAGGTTTTTAATGGCGGGTGTGTCTAGCCCAACAGGAGACACCGACTCCTCCCAGACACCTGGTTCCAACTTGGAATTTCAGGGGTCCCTGAATGTCCACTTTGGTACAGTGTTGTTAGTGCCACATTCATGTGGCATCAGTTACTTTCGTATTTTCATATTATTTCTAAAATTTCGTGTGCAATAAATTTTTATCACCTCTCTCCTTGAGAAACCTGTTGATCCTTGTTATCTATATTGAGGATTATTTATAAATTTAAAAATATTTTTCCTTTGATTGTGCTGCTTTTGCGGTGAGTGGGAAGGTGGGCGGCCGTAAACCTCTTAACCACACCAATTGAGTGACGTTTGCTACTTTAATTGACCGTCCTAAGTCGGTATCGTAACCGCAGCACAATCGAATATTTTTGTAATGTCGTTCCGTGTATATTATGCTATTGTAATTATTTGTGTGCAGGTCCTTGGTGATTTGTGTCATACAGCTTTGTCAGATGTCTTCTGTTTTCTCTTTTAAAGCATAGGTTCCTCATGATAAGAGCTTTCATCTGTATCTTGATGTTTGACCTTGTTTGACCTCTTTTTTCTTGTCACCTTGATCTTTGACTTCGACCAACTTTTTATTAACTTTAGCCTGGGATATATCGTTGAAACCAATAGGGGTAGGGCTTTGATATTTCACACAGAGGATTCTTTCATTTGGTACTATGACTATTCTTCTTTTGACCTTGACCTTGGAATTTCACTTTGGTTTTGTTTTTTGAAGTACATGTTTTTGAAATACGGATTTTACATGTAGTTTAATTATGAACAGAAGTTTCTTGTGATGAACGTTTTCCTTAGAATTGATCTTGGATTATGAAAACATTGAAAATACATAGTATTATCCCTTCTGACAATGTCCCACCCGATAGCAGTGTTTTCTTCTGGGAACTTTTGTGAAACAAAGATATCACGTTTTTCAAACAACTATCAAAAGAAGAGAACTTTAAGTACATCATTCAGAACTAAAGCTTAAGTTATAAACCATTAAAATACTGAACAAACAATAAAATTTAGAGAATTGTGGTCCCCAACTTTCGGCCACGTCTCGCGATTAAAAAGTTACATTGAAGTAGGTCAAACGTCACATGATAAAAAAATTTGATACCAAAGGGAAAGGTATTGCAACACACATACCAAATATGAAGGACCTACGTCTTACGATTAAAAAGTTATGACCGAGGTTAAAATTTTTGTGATAGACGCATTTACAGATGAATGAAATTTAATGTCTCCACATTTTCGCGAAAAGCAGGGGACAACAAAACAGAATGGAAAGAGTGAAATAAAATGCTTCTGATTCTAAGTTTTTACTCCAGCTAAAAAATATTATTTGAACAAAAATACCTATTTGTTTTGTTTTGTTGTATTTTTTTAATTCTTGTACAAACAAACATTTCGGAGGGGGGGGGGGGGCATAAAAACGAAGAAGTACCAAAGGGTTAACCATAACTCATAGTCTATGGAATATAAGGACAATATCGTGTATAGTGTTGTATCCAGACAAATGCGAACCCCAATAAAATCGATGTGAGACCAGGTGCCCGAGAGGAGAAAGCGTCCTTTGATTGCATTAAGCACCTGTCGCAAAAGTCCTGCAACAACTGTTCAAGTCGAGTAGGTAAATTAATAAATATGCACATATGAACACAGGAAGAAGACAAGAACACAAAATCAAATAATCCTATTCACCGTATGAAATGTTGTTAAATTTAATTTCCGGCTTCGGGAATGCACGTGAACAAATATCTTTATATATACATATTATGTCAAATCAAGTATATGCAGTAAGTTAAGATGATTAGTATGTATGGTTAGGTCCCCAAAATATCGATTAACATTTTTGAAAGATGTTAGTGATTATGTGGTACATAAATAACCTTAGTACATTTGTGAAGGAAACTGACATATTATGTCATAGCGAACGAATTCCAGACCCAGTGGTACTTGTCATGTCCTGTGTTTCGGTTGAGATATTAACAACGAGGTTCCGTATCCATGGTATTCGTATGCGTGTAGGAGAATCCGATGTAAAGTTCTGTACATTGTATCAACCGATCCTAATGCCATATAAGTGAAATATTATCGGTACTACCGATGTAATACAAGAATTAACCATTTAATGTTTGGAACAATTGGACAGTATGCAAACCATGTACCGCACTTTAACAACAATATGATAGATTAATATTTAATAATATTGCACAGAACAATTCCATTTATTATAAATTATTCATGCATCTACTAACTAGTAGAAATGAGAAAAACAAAATAACAAGAACAGTTATGGTCATCATTTTAATGGTAGCTCTGATATTACGGTGTGATGTCACTTTCTGAATAGTGTTCATTCCAAATCATGTAATATGTAAGGTGTTGAATTTGATTTTGTTTGTGTTGCATGTTAGACATATTCGACAGGTGTTTATCCGCAGACAATATGACAATATACAGCACTCCCATTTATAAATCTTTAATAAGTCTAAACGATTTCCTCGTCTCCTGGCACTAAAGACGTGGACTGGTCATAGTTCTGATATTACGGTGTGATGTCACTTTCTGAATAGTGTTCATTCCAAATCATGTATTATGTAAGGTGTTGAATTTTATTTAGTTTGTGCTGCATATTAGACATATTTGACAAGTGTTTATCTGCAGACAATATACAGCACTCCCATTTATAAATCTTTAATTATTATAAACGATTTCCTCGTCTCTTGGCACTAAGGACGTGGGCTGGTAATATGTCATTGTTGGCCATCTATTGTTATAAGATTGGGAAAGTTGCATGCGTTTCTGCGGTACAGTAAAGCTACATCCCCAGGATTTTACACCAATGATAACAGTAGGATTACATTCACTGCGGAGAGAGCATGTGTCACCTCGCTGACCCAGTTTGATAGATTTATGTAATCGTAGTATCTTCGAGACTTTCGCTGATTTACGTTACAGCAGAGGAGTATTTTAAAAATTTGTTGAAATGTTTTCGGTGCGGGGGGGGGGGGGGGGGGGGGGGGGGTTGTTACCTCACTGTTTTAGAATATTTGACGCGCTTTCTTCATAAGCAAAATAATTATTTGGTTGTATCATAGCGTGATGAAAGTCCTACTAAACTTCAAGAATACAGAATGCTACACTGAGAAGGACGTACCAACATAACCAATTATGTTCTACAATTCTTTCGTTTGGCAAGACGATAAACCTTAATTACTTTATATGAATTAAAACATAAGAATAAAAAGATTGCCAACCAGGACGGCCACACCGCCAACAAAAGTTAAATAAGCCAGTAAAAGGTTGGTTACCCCAGCAAACAGCCAGTTGCTTATAGATTGGTTATGTTTTGTTGTCAAAGATAAATAGTAGAGTGATTGATTAATTATTGTTTCACGTCATTCCATGATTATTTCACGTATATGGTGACGGCATCTGCCTGATGCATTGCGGCATAGAAATGTATACCTTTGTAGCACGAACGTTATTCTGTTTTAAAAATTCTTTGGAGTTTTATCAAAAATCCCATTCCGGTCCACACTGTGGTGCTTGCTTGTACATAAATAAACATGTAGTATCTATGCAGTAGTAAATTCTAACATATTCTGAATCTTACATGTATGATCCATGTATCTACTACGATAATTGTAAAACCTGTAACTTTGAAATAATAAAGGGAAAACTAATGATTCTTCTAGAGAAAATCCAGTGACCATGATGAGGACATAATCGCTGAACTTCCAAGCTCAGCAAATAAACAAAAAATGCTCATAGATACACGTATGAAATTCTTAAGGAAAACAACTTTACTATTAAGTCTAATCTTTACCTCAAGCATGGGGGGAGGAATGATGTAATCATATAAATTAGCGCATAACTAGAATGACAACAAACTTGACGCATGCTTTAATTTTATTGTCAAAACGGATGTATCGTGACATTATGACATAACCTATCACAGAAAAAAGATGTATTTTAAGTATTTTGCTTTTCTCTGCGCAAGAGAATATCGGTTAAATTTATTACTCATACTTTTCTTTTTTAAAAATGACATTGGTTGTTGATGTTTACGCATGTAACTTATCACTAGAAATTTATACAGTCACATGATTCATCTGTAGAATTATTCAATTAGAAAGGACTGGCTGCCAATGTAAACAAAACCATTGGCATGCATAAAAGACATGACCAAATACATGACGTTTAGGACTGAGTTAACGTCTCTTCAACTTTTATTGTATATTTTTTAACAAACAAAATTATTGAAAGTTATTTTTCTGTTTGCCTATTTGTTATCTTATAATACAGGTACTTGTCTTTAGATCCTTTTTGATCTTTTTACGCAAAATGTATGATTGGTTGATTGATTGGTGTTTTCGTCGCTTTCAACAATATTTCAGTTATATTGCGGCATGGAAGCAGGAGGTCACCTATCTCTTAAACATAATGGCGCAAACCGGGAATCGAACCCCGATCATCTTGAGTGGGGACAGGCTTGGTGTAGTGGTTAAGCGCTTGGCTGATAAGACATATCACCCGAGGCAATAATTAGTTTTATGCTGCATACGGTGTACTGAAATCATTAACTGTATATGATTCTGAGTGTTCTGAATTTTATTAAAACTTACATTATTTGCTTAATTGAATGCTGACCATACTCGATGAGTATTTTTTTAAAAACATTTCACCATGGTTTACGTATGCGTATACATATTCATAGATACATGTACATGTAGTAAGTCGCCACAGCGGAATGCCCTCAATGCTGCGGTGATTCACCGTGATCTTTACGGTGATTTGCGGTGATTCTGCGTTAACTATAGGTCAATTAAAGAGCGAAGATTGCGGTGATTAGTAGCTAATACTTAAAAAAAACACCCCGGCGATGATATGACAACAATAGCCGTTCTCTGTAGTGTACTTTTCTTGTTGTTTTTCTTTTCTCGTTTTACTTATTTTCATTCCACAGAAATTCTAAACAAGAAAACCAGTAAAATTGCAGCAAACAAGTAGTATCAAATATTACAGAAAACTATGGACAAGAACAAAGTGTTTATTGTGACCTGCAAGAGATAAAGGACTCTTACAATGTCTTCATGACAGCAATGATAAAAATAAATAGTCTTCTGCCTACCTTTTCATACCTTATTAAGAATACATGTTTCTTTATTTCAACTAAATTCACGTATAAAGGAAATGGCAATGCTACATGTATGTCTCTGTTTTATTATGTTTACATGTGTAATTTATTTTTTGGTCTGTGTAACACGTAACAATTTAAAATGCTAAAATGGTATGAAAAATGCAGATATTTAATATTTTAACAATAATTGATCTTTTATATTTTGAACTTTTGACCAAACATCTAAAATTAGAAACTTTGAAAACGATTATGAATATTTGATATTTTACGTTTTAAGTCAAAAATCTAAAATTTTGAAAAAATAAAAACCATTATGAATATTTGATATTTTAGGTTTTTTGGTTAAAATATCAAATATCTAAATTACAAACTATTTGGAGATTTTGTTTTGTTAAGTGTCACACGGACCTAACACTAACACAGTTTTTTGGGACGGAAATTCACAGAGTTTCACAATCGTAATTCAGCATTATACCCCAGCTGCTTTGTAATCAAAGCTTTTCGTGATAATATTCATGAATATCTTTTCTGTGTCCATAAAATATAGCTGTTCACAATCATGTATACACAATTCATGTATGGTATAAATACACAAACTGGTATGATGCAGAACATGTACATGTATATACATTTGCCGATAATTAGATATTACATGTAGACCACACTTTATAAATGGTTGGCTTAAATGCATTCATATCTCTGAACATTCAGTTAATCAGAGAAAAAAAAACACTTCAAAGTGAAGAGTAAATTATAAAACATACCATAAAACATGGCAGTATATAACAATTACATTCAATATTGCAGAGTGCTAAAAAAGCGAGAAAAATGAATATAAATGAGATGTGTGTTATATATAGCTGTCCCTTTTAAAAAATATTATTCCTTAAACGTTTAGATAGAAGTTCTTCTGGGTTATTTTGGTCAACCATTTTAGAATAAGACTTAAATTTTACCGCAATGCAATTATCAGTTCCGAAAATAGTTTTAGTTGGGTCTGACTTTTCAAAAACCATTCAAAATAATAAATCGGATCAACAGAGCATCACTGAAGAGACATAAGTTGTCGAAATGCGCATATGGTGCATTAAATTGAAAGGTATATATGTTCTATATGTATGATCCATAAACCAACAAATAAAGTGTTGCCAAGTATGAAAAGAGTAAATACAATTCTAGTTAAAAATACCTGTAAAACCATATCTTTAGATGTTCTGGTACCCAGATAGGTATAAGCGACATATTCTCATCATCGTTCGGTGCCATCAGCCACAACTTGTCAGCCGTAAGTATGGAGAAGATGTATAAGTCTTGTCCAAATACTGCTTAAGGTGTTCCATAACTGGACTCTTCAGCACATATTTTTTAAGTTTAATCTTACTTTCAGTCTCAACCTGGTTTTCAATTTCGCCACGTCGTATAAGGTCAAATGGTTTAATATGTGGTACATATAGTATGGAAATATTGAGATTTTCTATGTGTTTTCTCTCCCATTGGCTCAGACCGCAGACGAGGTGCAAGTTCCAAAGAAGTTGTTTCAGTCAAAGAGCTACCACTTGACGAGCGTTTCAATGAATTTGGTGACAAAGAACTTGAATTTTCTGAACACTCTGAATATCGACGTTTACGTTTAGGTTCATCAGTCATTTCATATACATCACCTTCAGAAACACTTAGGCCACAACAAATTAATGTCTTGTTCGACGGAATCACCGCTCCGATTTTTCCGATTTTCATTTTTTTTTTCAAATTTTCGTAAAAAAAAAACCGGGTCCGGTCCGGTAAAATTTTCGATACGCCCGTCATAAGGCGGGACGCATTATTTTATGGCGTTGTCCGTCCGTCCGTGCGTCCGTCTGTCTGGGGTCATGTTTTCCGGACTTTTTTCTGCAGTCTTTCAAGATAATAGATTGAAACTAGGTATATAACTTTAAATCAACTAGGGTCAGTACCAGTTCACATTTCAGTATGATTGCTTTGGTTTTGCCAGAGTTACGGCCCTTCAAGGATACCATTATCCTTTTCTGTTCCTTTTCAAATACTGAATTAACCTAATATGCTACATTGACATATTTTGCAATTATTCATCTGGAAATTCGGCGTTAAATGCATGCGTAAGATACTGCAACTGACTTGTGTATTCAGCATAAGTGATTTGGTTTCAAAGCTTTCACACAAATACAACAATGACAAATCTTGCATTATTGTTTCATCTTGGGCTTCTGAGATAAATGCATCGGATGCTGCATTTACAGCACATGGAAGATATATTAATAGTTTGTACAGTATAGTTTGTTAGGAATGGTTTATATGCATGCAGGAATGCAAACGACATTAGCTTTGATGGACGTTTCCATTAGTTCTAATTGAAAAAAAAAATTTGATGGACCTTGCTAGGTTTTTTAAAAGTATTTAAGATCCTGTAAATGTACCCTCCAGATGTTAAGTGGTGGGTTCAGGGAAATATAAGTCCAAGATGTTTTTCTTTGAAAAACCGCATCTTCAACACTGGCAACATTGTTCGACAAATTGAATGCACAAAAATGATCAAGATGGAAGTTCTCTGTACTGGTTTCATCTCTGGATCCATTCTGAAGTAATTTTTTTAGACTTGTTATGGCCTTTTTTATTTATTTTTTTTTTTTACTTAGTCATTTCCAATTATTTTTTTATATATTCAAAACATAGAAACAATAAATTGTTCATTTACTTTTATTAGAAAATCTCTATTTCAGGGAATACATATAACAGTTATGCCAAAATACATTATTTTTATAGAGGTTCAAACCTGCTGAAGCAAAAAAAAAAAAAAAGGAAAAAAAAAAAAGACCCAGTGGTGATTTGTAACAGTAAATTAAAATTTTGACTCTGTCATTTCCACATTTTATTTGATGCATCTGCCAATTTTATTAATATATGTCTATTTCAAGGTTTATTTTATAGATACATATAAATATATACTTTCTTTGTTTTTATTTTTCTGAAATCTACATATTAGTTTTAGAAAGACGGTCTTTTAGACATATCTGTAACAAAAGGAAAAAAAATATTGATACTTGCATATTAATATGAAATCAGTAGATTGATGTTTGAGGTTGAACCTCCCTCAGGTTCCGTTTGCCCATACTCCGATAAATCCAGATCTATATCATGCTCTTCCTGGTTTGGTCTAATGTAACTTGTCTGCACAGTACTAATTTTAGGTATACTATCATTTGCATTTCCTTTCTTTCCTATGGTAAAGCCTGCTCTATTTCCTTTTTTAAAATAAGTTATGCATGTTAATTGTGAGTGTAAATCACTATCTTATATATTAAATAGATTTTTGTTTCTGTGTGGTACTCTTCAACATTCACAAAGCATTTGAGATCCAAAGCAAGATAGTTTCATTGTAATGTTTATCAAAGTCAGAACCTTGAGGTACATGTACCTACTCCTCAATATGTTATGTTAACACTTTATCAGCCTTCTTAAGCCGGTGTGGCCTAGTGGATAAGGTGCTGGGCTCGTGATCGACAGGTTCCGGGTTCGACCCCCGCCCTGGGCACACCGGTGTTCTGTCTTTCGGATGTAACAGTAATCAAAGGACTGAAGGTCCTGAGTAACACTCATTTGAAGATAAAGAGGAAATTGTTTTATCAATAGTATCAAGGCTGTAGTCTGGTGAGCAATTTACGCCTAAAAGTAATCTGCCTAACGGGAGGTAACTCGTACTGTCACGATGATGTAACATTTTTAGTCGTGATAGAAAATACAGAAGTAATATTCAATAATTTGTCTATTATGCATGTGTTTGTAAATTATCATGTGATATTGAAGAAAACTGTTTTTAGAGTTATTCTATTGACCAAAACTCTATGCCGGCAAATACGAAATGGGAAAAGTAAAATATTTTAAAACCTAAAAAAGCACAAGATAGTCAACTAAAAGTGAAGGCCAGTATATTTAATTATCTTGAAACAATCAAAACTAAATTCAATGAACAAGAGAGGGTTTTTATTTTTAATCCTCAGAGTGCTAATGTATTTGAAAAGGGCTGCAGATTTACATCATGCAGTAGAGGATGATGTCATTGAGATGTTATGTCTTAATGATGTGATGTCGTCGCACCTGCTGTATATGCTGTCTGTTGAAAAGTATGGTGTCTTTGAGCCATTATATTTCCTGACTTGTTCACAGAAGAGGCATGATTTACATATTAAAAAGAAGACATTTTAAACTTTTAAATAATACTACGATGTTGTTACTGACATATTCATTGAAGTAGTTATATATGTACCACAAAGGCAGATTTTTCAAGGAAATATATGTACTTGTTTTCCAAATAGCCTCCAACCTCCTAAAAGGGGGGAGGGCATTAATGTGTTTATATATTTTGATAATATTGAATCTAAATATGGTTTTAATTTGAAATGTCATTTGAAGCTTATATGTATACAAATCAATTCCTTTCTTGATCATGAAAAGGAAATATTTCATTCAATATATATTACACACAAATGAGGTTATAGCAAAATGGGGGAGGGTGTAATATCTATCAAATTTTTTTGTAAAATGCTCCATTACCTATTGTAATTTTATGATGTTTTACTTATGACAGACCATTGCACATTACAGTGTAATATCACAGAAATTATCAAACAAGTGTACTTCTTGTGAAATTGTCATCATTTTAGTAGGTTTGTTTAATTACTATAGCCACTATGAAAGGCTTCGTAAGTTGTCAGAGCTTTCCCTAATCCTTGTTATTTTTTCAATCAATCAGTATAAATTCATAAGTTTATCTATCAAAATAAAAAAACCCAAACTTTTCTGTGTCACATTTGTGAAAAAAAATATATAAACTGCTCATTTCTCTATATCGAAATAGGCATGAAACAGTGTTAATTTGCATTGATTCTAGTACAATAATTTGCTCCATAACATGATACGTTTTTGTTATTATTTAATCTACCTTTGTCTGTTCTTATAGAATATGCATGAAATAGCCAGTTGTAGATTTTAATTCTTCTTACTAGTTCACCAGACTACCCCCTTAATTCAGGACTAGTTTCATTCTTACAATGAACAGCACAAATTCAAAATGACACTTGAATCATTATTGAGTTATTCTAATCAATTTTCTTTTAATGAAACAAAATTGAATTGGGAATTGTTATATGAAGCTTGCATTCAAGTCTGGGTCCCAAGATGAACCATTAGCACAAGTTTGGGAATTTTCACACACTGTTTAGTTGAGGTGACTTGGCATACGGCCAAGTCAGAAGTCTTTTATTTTTACTAGTTTGTGGCAAAATGAGGTATCCCCAACAGGTTAACCAAATCACAGAAGTGGAAAACTGTCACATGAAGCAATCGAACCAGGTACTCTAGTGTGCATCCCATAGATGAATCATTGGTGCAACTTTGGTGAATCCAAGTTTGTAATTAGGAGGGGGTTGTAATCAGATGAGGGTGTTCCTGAGGCTGGATAAATGTCAGGATAAACAAATGAATTCAAAAGAATTCTAAGATGTCAAAAGTAATTATCTTAAGTGGAAAGTCTCATCACAAGGAATCTACATGTTTTAAAGTTGTACTCCTACTGGATCAAAAGTTATTGCCAAGGTTAAAGTTTTTGTGACAAGACTGACAGATGGAGGAATGAGTATTATGAGATGTAATGTCCCCTTGCTTTCACAAAAGTGGGGGACAAAAAGTGATGTTAAAAAGACATTCTAATTCACTTGTTCTTCTTCTTCCATTACGAAGTGTACTCATAAATGAGTGTCATACTTCATGTATAACCACGATATAGAGTCCTCAAATTTACATGAAACATGTTTTGTTTTGATAATTCTGATTGGTCCACACATTAGCGTTCAGACATGTATAACCACGATATACCGTCCTCAAATTCAAAAGTCATTATACCTACTTTTTGACTTTGTCCACATTGCCTCTGACTCCAACTATCAAAAATTCTGACTGAACCAACTTCGTTCACTGTTCTTAACGTACATCTTAAATCTCATATCAAGGACGATTTGCAAGTTCTACCATTCACGTGCACAACTATTACAATCAAGTTAAACCAACAAAACGGACAACGTACATGGCATGCGTGCGTACCACTCAACATGCTTTCCATCATGTTATTTCATCTCTCCGCGCCGGAGCAAATCAGATTTGAAATCTGCCTGTTCAGCTGTTTACGATGCGATGTCAAGTCACTCATGTATGAATCAATTTGTGATTAATAATTTAATCATGGAATTTTAAGAATATGAAACCAAAGAAACTTCTTATGTCGGTGCACTACATATCAATTCGTTTCTCGGAAGAATTTTATACATGACGCTATTCGTCCCTTAGCAACGCGGAATTTGGAATGGGGAGGGGGAGGGGGGCAATTTCACGTTAATACCCAGCTCTGCTGAAACTTACGCAGAATGTTTACAATACGCAAAGGAAAAAATTTAACTTATACAGTCTGTTGTCCCACTTTAATCAAGTAAAACATCAATTTTTCGGCATAACGTCATCAAAAGCATGTTGTTATTGTGGTTGGCAAGGGCCGACGGAAAGGCCCGAAAATGTGCGATCAGTGCGTAGTAATCAACGATTGAATGAAAACATAGGTTACATGCCAGTTAGTTTCAAAACTAATCATCGTGTTTGTTCAGCTCTGGTATGGACTTTCCATACATCTTCCTAAATAATTTGCTGAATATGTAGTTAATAACATACCAGAAGTATCAAATGTTAATGAATATTTGCAAATTTAATGCACATAATCATAGACCTATTTCACTGAGTGTAGGAATACATGAGCAAAGGGGTGAATCCCAATATGGCAGCGCCCATGACCCGGGTCCATAACAGTGTAACACTTCGTGTTACAAAAACTGAGCTCCCGTGTAGGTATGGCACGTAAAAGATCCCTCACTGCTTCGGGTGGGTCCGTTGCAAAGGTCTAACTTTGTATGCAATGCAATAGACAGATGCCGTTACCATATGCGTGAAATAATCGCGGAATGACGTAAAACAATATTCAATCAATGAAGGAATTTATCAACCCTCGATCAAAAGCCCATTCTGACTAATTAAGAGACTTTCCTTTTTATTTATTTTAATTCTAATCTCAGATTGTGAAAGCAGTCTTTCATTATGAACCCTGGTCAATGCTTGCAATTTTTAGATAAGCAATGTTAAGCTATTTCTGTGACTTTTTAGGGTAATCTTGCAAAATTGACAGAGTTGTCTGTCCCATAATCCCTGCTCATCTTGTTTCCTGTCATATTCATACTAATGACTCTATGTGAAATATTATTTATATCCATGAAAGGGGTAAAAAGTTATGGCCCTGACAAAGATTTACTCATCATATGTGCTGTGACCTTGACTTAGCAGACCTTGGTTCAAGCTTATGACACACCCTTGGTTTTTGGGCAACAATTCTGTGAAATATTCAAATCCATGCAAGGGCTGAAAGGTCATGGCCTATCTTATGCATTGTGACCTTGATCTTGCAGATATGACCTTGGTTCAAGATCATTACAAGCCTTTCACCCCCTGGCAACAATTCTGTGAAAAGTTATTCAAATCCATGCAAGGGGTAAAAAGTACAGACCTGGACAAATATTTACCCATCATATCCACTGGACTTAACCTTTAAGATATGACGTTGGTTCAAAGTTAAAACATGCCCTTGGGTCCCAGGCAACATGTACAATTCCGTAAAATATTATTTAAATCCATTCAAGGGGTAAAAACTTATGACCAAGACAAACTATATTGGACGGATGCCCGACAAACAACTCCAAAATATAACACACTGCGTCAGAAGACGGACATATAATAAAAAACCAGCATGTCAATTCTTTTATGTATTTAATTTTTATCAAAAGCCTTTCTTATGATGCATAGGTTTTGTACGTCCTGAGTGGTATATGATTTGCGACTGCGTTTTAAAAAAAATCTTTTTTAACAATAACTCTTTGCTTACTTTATAATTACATGTATAGAGAATAAATTGGAACAATGAATACTGCTCATTTAAATATCTCATAAATCATTCTTGCAATAAGGAAACATAAACAAGAGGCCCAAGTGGGCCTATATCGCTCACCTGAGTACCTAGATTATCAGTCATGCATGAAGGAAGAATTCATTTATTTTTGCATTAATGTGACTAAGTCAACACAGATGTTGAAAATATGTCAAATTTTATTTCAGGCTAGAATAAAAAACAACACTTTTTTGCACATCCATTCAGGTGATTTTGATATTAAGCATTTCCTTTGTCTCTGCAAGAAGTCATTCAGGGCAACAAGTTAGTCATTTTCTTTAGGTGGGGCCTTTTGTTGACTGATTTCAAGTCTGGGTCATGAACAACAATTGTTTCAAATATTGTCCAGATCTAACTTAAAATTGCCTAATTTCATATGTTGAGAAACATCTAAAAACTTATTTAGATGTGTAAAGAAATGAAAAAAAAATTTTGACCACAGCTGGATTTGAACCGCTACTCTCCATATTTCAATTACCAAGTGGTATATGTACTATTGTGAGAACTGCTTTTTAGACATGGTGGCATTATCTGTTAACCAATTTGGATGAAATTTACCAAATTGATAGAGGACTTTTAGTACTTCATGTATTCCATGTTTCATTAAAATCTTTCATGTGGTATAACAGCAGAAGTGAAAAATGTGATTGAATTGTTCCTATACACCCTCATTTGGAAGTCTTAAAAAATTCATAGAAAATCAAAAAATTGAGATATTGACAAAATTCTTTCAAAGTAACAATCCTTACCATAATTATGATCACAATAGTCCATAAGAAATCATCATTATCAATTAACTAGGAAATATGACACTTTTTTCTGCATTGAATCACCAAGTCCAAAGAAATGTCGAAAAAAATTCTAAAATTTGATTTTGGAAGGGAACCAAAATGACAATACATCTTCACTCATCCCTCTAGATCATTTCTATGCATTCTGTTTGTCTCTGTATACAGCCCGTATGAAAAAGAATATTGTTAAACGAGGAACTCTTTTGTGACCTACTCTTGACTATGGTGGCGCCACCTGTAAAGAGGTCTGGACGAAAACAACAGAATTTGAAGAGGATCATAAGTGACTTATTTCTACCAAGATTTATTAAAATCCCTCAAACAGTTTTGTAGAAAAAGTTGAAAATGTGAAAAATGGCCAAAACACCCCCCCCCCCCCTTTTTGTTTTTTGGAAGTCTTACACGTAAAATTCCTAATTTCATATGTTGAGTGTTGAGAAACATCTAAAAACTTATTTAGATGTGTAAAAAAAAAAAAAAAAAATTTTTGACCACAGCTGGATTTGAACCGCTACTCTCCATATTTCAATTACCAAGTGGTATATGTACCATTGTGAGACCTACTTTTAGACATGGTGGCATTATCTGTTAACCAATTTGGATGATCCGCACAAAAAACAAAACCTTTGAAAAGGACTATGAGTACTTGCATCCTACCCAGTTTTATCACAATCCTTCAAGTTGTTCTGTAGATCAAGTTGAAGATATGAAAAATTGTCCCCCCCCCCCCCTTTTCTTGGAAGTCTTAAAAAATTCATAAAAAATTCAAAAATCGAGATATTGAAAAAATTCCTTCGCACCAGCATTCCTTACCATAGAAATGATTAAATGAAACCAAATGAACGCATCAATGTTTACTAAAAGAAAATAATAACTCTTTAATGCATTAAAATAACAAAGTCCAAAATAAAAATGAAAAAACGTCAAAAATTTGATTTTGGAATGGAACCAAAAATATCAACACTTCTTCCCATATGCCTCTAAATCATTCCTATGCAGTGGGTTTGTCGCTGTATGCACCCGATCTGAATAAGAAGTTTGTCAAAGGAGGGTACCCTCTGTGACCTACTTTTGTATGTGGTGGTGCCACCTGTTCATGGATCCTGACAAAAATGACCACATTTGTCGGGGACCTTGAGTATTTGATGCATGCCAAGTTTCATTGAATTCAAGCAAGTGGTTCCGAAGAAAAAGTTCAAACTGTGAAATGTTTACACCAATTATCCCACCCCCCTTTTTCTTGAAAGTCTTAAAAAATTCATAAAAAATCCAAAACATAAAATATTGAAAAATTTTCTTCGCAGTAGTATTTCTTACCATCAAAATGATCAAATTAAACCAAATTAATGCATCAATGTTTACTAAAAGAAAAAAATACCTCTTTTCTGCATTAAAACTACCAAGTACAAAAAAACGTCAAAAAAACGTCAAAAATTTGATTTCGGAACGGAACCAAAAATAACAACACTTCTTCACACATTCCTCTAGATCATTCCTATGCATTCGGTTTGTCTCTATATGCACCCGGTCTGAAGAAGAAGTTTGTCAAAGGAGGGTACCCTCTTTGACCTACTTTTGCCTGTGGTGGCGCCACCTGTTGATGAAGCCGGACGAAAAACAACAACACTTGTAGGGGACCATGAGTACTACATGCTTATCAAGTTTCATCAAATTCTGTTCAGTGGTTCTGGAGAAGAAGTCGAAAATGTGAAAAGTTAACGATGGACGACGGACGACGGACGACAGACGACGGACGGTGATTGATCACAATAGCTCACTTGAGCCTTTGGCTCAGGTGAGCTAAAAAGATGATTATGCAAAATCTACAACGTGCTGCAGTTTTGAAGCAAGGAACATGTAGAATTTTAATTGCATATTCTTAAAGATGGTACATGCATGACCAGATTTTGAAAAGCAATCTATCTATACATTGAGTTACACAGGAAAAAATGCAGCATATAATTAACAATTAGATCTAAGTAGGTGTCATTAATGGCATGCTAGAAATCAAACTAAATGCAAAATCAGACTGTGTTCACTAATGCGAGACATCAAGGACAAGGTCACCAAAGTTTTCATCAGTCAAGATAAGATGAACTCATCAATGTCCACAAATCTAGCAATATTGACATAGGTAAAATCAATTGAATAAATTGATGAAAATAGCTACTTTTATAATACATATCACCTTTATCCTAGTTCTTACTTTAAAAATAAAAGGAACAAGCTGTGTTTGTGAAACACTAATGCCCCTGGGGGCAACAAAGTCCAAAAAGATATTTTTAACATGAAGGTCATTATCAAGGTCAAAAGGTCATAAACTTTAGTGTCATTTAAAGGGCTTCATTTGTTGAGTACACATGTCAAGTATGAAGTCTCAATCCCTCACGGTTCAAAAGTTATGGCCAAGGTTAAAGTTGAAAACTGACAAACAGACAGGACAAAAACAATATGCCCCCGATCTATCGATCCAGCATAAAAATCTTAGACTTAAGTACATTATTCGGATACAGCTTTATTTGCTAATTGCTAAAGACTGAACCCTGCTTGTAGATTTGCATGAACAGAGAATAAAGGATCTAAAAATCTTAAAGTTAAAATTCTTGTTTCTTTTGCCTTAATGAAGATTAACACTACCTGAAAAGATCAAATGTATTGATGTTGTTTTTCAGAAATTTATAATTTTTAAACAAGGCTTGCTCTTAGAACTTTGACCTATATTCTTCAACAAACTATCATCAAAAGCAAACTTATAAATACAACCATCTAAATAGGAAAAACAAACTACACATGACAGTAAATGAACCTATGGCAGTTAAATGGTAAACTGCTTTTTCAGGGGAACTATATTTCATTTCCGTAGAGTCCTATGCATATCCATCCCTATAAATTAACAGCAATATTCTCCCTTTACTATATATCTAAATTTTTCAATCTACCATCTCCCAATCTCAAATTTCACTGAAATCCATCCAAATAATGGGAGGTGCTGTTACAGTAAGGTGAAAATATTTCTTGTGCATAAAATTCTACTTCCAAGGCATAAAACTTATGTTAAAAATATTTGACAGCACTCATTACCCTTTCTAGACACTTATTTATAAACAGATGGGAAAAAAACAATATGCCCCCGATCTATTGATCCAGTGGCATAAAAGATAATGGAATAAAGGTGGTGTGTACCACATACATGTACAACCTTTTATTAGGAAAAGCGTGAACAGTCATTGAAATGGGTCGAACTACCTCTTACGACTTTTAATAGAACCTTTTACCCCTGATTTCTCAGAAACTATTAGGAATTCCGCTACAAAATCACATTAGATGGTGTAGAGTGATATCAGTTATTTGAAAATAGAACAATCGTAAAAAGGTAGTAACTACCATTTACGATGTTATATTTCCACATCATATCAGAACAAATATAGCCTTCATGTATTAGCTTTGTGCACCCTGTCTGTCTGTAATTTTACTATAAATTAATGTAATAAATAAAAACAAATAAGCAAATTTTCAAGAAACAATTTCAAATAAAACATGTAAACTTCCATTGTAATATTTAAATCCTCATATATTACACAAAATTTGAAAACAAATTTACATTCAGTAGGAGTTTTAATTTTCATTAAAACACAAAACATTTTGACCCAATCAAAATTCTTTTCTGTTTTAATTGCTAACTATAATATAAATGAATAAATTAATACAATTTTCTTCTTTTTAATGTACAGAGTAATGATAATTTTTTTTATCTGCAATATAATATACATATATCATTTTCTTTCAAATTAACAATACATTCTTGTGTAAACAAACTCGTTTTCTCTTTGGTCTAGCAATTTATATATGTGGATAAGAATATCTATATTACGTCAATACTAGAAACGGCATTCAGTAAGACCTCACAACTTGGTCATAAACTTTGCTAGGCCTTAAAAATGTGTTTTTTCCATGTTAACATCACTAAATGCAATCATAATTTCTATATTTTATCTACTTACAAATTACCACTTCATCCTGTTTATACAGTACATTATATATATTTTTTTATCTACAGTCACACACTGTAGAGTCGTAGTGCATACACTACAGTCCAGGTGTTTTGGAGAAATTTCACAAAACATAGTGGAGAAAAAACACCCAAAATCGCAGTGGGAATCCAAGTGGAAATTTACCTGTGTAAAATACAGTGTACTGGGTAATTCTTCAATTTACACCTGGACAACTGGCCCACTGTGGAAATATTACAAAACACCTGGACTGTAATGTACCTACTACAACAGTTTAACTTGTAACGGAGTACACTGATACCACGTGGCGATGGTTTGTGTAGACGTTGACATACAGCTTTTCTCTTTGACTGTCATAATGTATGTAGTAAGAGTCGCCATCCAAGTCTTTCCCTTCCAACAGTTTACCTTCATACTTTCCCGCTTTAGATAATAAATGTAAACAATCACCAGAACGATCAGCTACACACAAGACGCCGCGTATTTCGGTTATACCCCAGAGATGAGATGATACCGGAGTGAACCATAATGGTTCACCCTGAAATGACACACATAATACACCACCATCATCACCTTGGCAAGGTACATATATATTATGGGAGTGATCGTCCATATAGATATCCCAGCCAAGTGTTATCTTCTTCCCAAATACTTTCTTTGATTTTATCTGCTTGACTTGTTTCCCCTGCTTGTCAAGTATTGTGATGAATCTGTCGTCCCTGTGCAACACACAGTAGTATGTACCGTCATACATAATACCATGCGCGTCATAATCTACCCGGTAAGAAACATCACTACATGTTGCCGTCTGGTCGTGTATATTCCATATGTTCACTTTCTTACGATTTCCGCCGCATGTGGCGAATGTGTCGTCACTGACACATGTGATCCCCCGCGCATCATCCACAAGAGCAGTACATGACAGGTAAGCACCCCTATCATTAAACAACTTGAGCATCTCGTTATTATAATCTATTACTATGACTATGCCAGTTAAAGTCAATACACCAGTGACATAAACAAGTGTTTCATCTTCCGACATCATGACATTGATATCTCTGCAATGACCAGCTTTCAGTTTCAGGTTACCAGGATCACCTTGTGACAATTTCTTGTCACTTCTCTGTAAAGCTGCACATTTACTTTGATCTTTATCCTCTATGATCTTCAGCTGGGCTGTGTAAGGCAAATCACCATCAGCTGTTTCAAGAAACACAGAAGCGAGTCTGTCCTTGTCACTGACTGACAAGGCTAAGGCAGGAAAGAGAAGTCGATATACGCTGTGATGTTTACTAGTGTTCAATGTTGGATGGATGTCTGAACATGTCTTGCAATAAAATTCTCGACATTCATAACAAGAGGAGTAGACAGGATTATGTTGGCCTTGTTTCAGACAGGAGTGGCAGTACTTGGTAGACATTCTGAGATGTGAATGATGATTTTCTAAAAATGAATCAAGACTTAATTAAGGATTTCTGAATACATTTTTTATTTCAATTAGCACTAAATACTAACTATAACAAGCAAATTCAGAGAACTGTGGTCTCCCTCTTTGGGGGTTCTATCAGTAAGGGTGCAGTGATCTGTGACATATTGTCAGGGTTGTGTATGTCTACATGTATAGATCTGTAGTGCCATTAGGGACACACAAGCCAAATATGAAGGCTCCACGTCTAACGGTTAAAAAGTTACACTGAAGTAGGTCAAAGGTCACAGTCAAGGTCACAAGATAAAAAATTTTGGTACCAATGGAAAGGTATTGCAATTAGGGACACACATGCCAAACATGAAGGCCCTACATCTTACGGTTAAAAAGTTATGACCAAGGTTAAAGTTTTTGTAACAGATGGACAGACAGATGGATGAGATTTAATGTCCTCACACTTCCACAAAAAGCAGGAGACAATAACTGTCATATATCAAAACGATAAATTATTTTCATTAATAAAGATTCCAAGAAGTCCTCCAAAGGGAAGTCCGGTACATAAAAAGTAAAGGAACACAAACACTCTGTATTGCAAATTTTTCGGCCTCACGACCTTTAACAAGCAATTTTTCAGATGAAAAATGCAAGGCTATGCAAAATCCATGTTTACAATTCAAAGATACATAAGCTTCTCATTAAAACTAGTAAGTTCGAATGACATTATTCAAACTATTTGTCAATCTCAATTTATCGATTTTGTTGTTTTTTATTCATTTATATACAATGAAGAAATGTTCATTTTTTCTGAAATAAACATTTTCTTACCTTTCAATACAACCACGTCAACCTCAGATGCTCAAGCAAAGGGCTTGTAATTCTCCCAACCTAGTTCCCACATGTTTGCAATATGTCACAGATTTAGACACTTGAAAGTCCTGCAAATTAGTATATTAAAAAGATGACACATAATCTTGATGACCAATATGTTTTACAAGATTTGTAGTTAAGGTTCTGGGTAATGATATAGTCCCCTACTGCACCTCAATCTCAACGAACGAGAGAATGAATTAAAACCAAGGACGGAATCAAAACAAGCAAAAGAATTGTAGCATATATGTATTACATCATTTCTCTTGATTGATCTCAGATTGATTGATTACTGTTTTACGTCACTCCACGATTATTTCACATATATGGCGACGTCATCTGCCTAATGTAATGCATACAAATTTAGACCTTTGCAAGGGACCCACCCGAAGCAGTGAGGGATCTTTTACCTGCCACGCCTACCATGACACGGGACCTCGGTTTTCACTGTTTAATCCGAATAATAGAACACTGGTGTGCCCAGGGCGGGAGTCGAACCTGGGATGTCTTGATCATGAGCCGAGCACCTTATACACTAGGCCACACCGGCTTCCTCTTGCAAAAGATCATTCTCAAAGTTGGCACGAATTCACACTCTCTATTTGTCTATGGTAGATACCCAAGTCTGGCCATGACACTTGGGGTAAATTATCATTAGCATTAATACAACTTTAAGTTCTTCTGTATCAATTCTAAAGGGTTTTTCTTATAAAATACAATCAAAATGTGTAAAATATGCATTCAAAATTTACTTGTTTCACTGATAAAAATATTTCAATCATACCTATTCACCAAAATTCCTCCTGGAATACGCATTGGTCTCTATAATAAAGTCTGATGCTTTACCCCAACAACTTATGCAACATTTCATTGTACTCTACCCAAACTAACAAATTACATTTCTTAATTTATGAATCCCCTACAGACCTTCAACTTGTTTGGGGAATCCAGCAGGGTCTGGTGCCATAAACTGATAATACTTAGGACATAATTTCATATTCTTCTGTTCATAAATGAATTAATAACTGGGATTTGGATTTTATTGAGTTTTGTTCTATCCATAAATAGAACTAAACTATTCTGCATGACAATTTATCTGAATGTTTGATAATGGAATAAATTAAAATGAAATATTTGACTTTAATATGAATATTCTCAGTTTATGGCGCCAGAACTAGGACACATTAATATGGACAAAATGATTGACCAACCAACACCTTGGAACTGATTGACCATCCATCCAGCATTGGGGAACTGATTGGCCGAGTGTCCATTACAAAAAATTATCCGTAGGCCACTCCCCTTAAGAGTGACACATATCCCTTCAATTTTTTTAAATAGTGAGTGTCATTGAAGCCAAAGGCTTCACTGGGGCGTACAATGGCAAAAGGGGGTAGATGCAGGAGGTGGTTACTGATCAAGAACTGTTTAAAATGGTGCATTCTTAGAAAAAAAAAATGCCACAGATAGAAATTTTTTACCTTTGCAATAGACCCTTTAACGTTAAGCTCTAGTGATGGGAAATTGGTTCAAATCAATAATCGAAAGTCGGTTGGAATCAGATGTTGTATCTGATGCGATTCCACCAATTATAATCAGTTAATCACACTTTTAGACCAACAATACAGTAATATATGATTTAATTAATCACGAAAAACCAAACTTATGATACTCTACTTGAATACATTAAGTAAGTAAAATAAACTGTGAATGTTAAATCAAACTAAATCATATTAATTAAAAGTAATTTAAATTGAAATAAATTTGACTTGTATGACTAGAATAAACATTAACGAAGGTAAATATTTTCAATTCAAACATTACAATTAATTTGTAGATAACATTGACAATACTTACCAAAACATGTGTATGTTTTCGTTCAAGAAATTAGATTTATCAATATTATTTAAGAAATGATTGTAATTTTCTTCTGTCTATATCGATATATCTAGAAAAAACCAAGGCACAAACTATATAATCTGCTGTGCGGATTATATTTAGTACAGCGGATTATATTTAGTTTGTGCCACTGTTTTTGTCTATACATCAATAGGCAGAACATTTTTTACAGTTATATCTTGTAATTTAATTACATGTATTTCAAAATAAAACTTTTTTCAAGAATAACTACATCTTGTATTTGAAACTGATAAATCCAATTTCACATATCAAAAACCAGTGCAGCCTAGTGGATAAGGTGCTCAGCTCGGGATCAAAAGGTCTCAGGTTCGACTCCCGCCCTGAGTACACCGGTGTTCTGTCTTTTGGATCAAAAAATAAAAATATCCCTCACTGCTTCGGTTAGGTTTGTTGCGAAGGTCTAAATTTGTATGTAATGCATTACAAGCAGATGCATCACCATATATGTAAAAACTTGAGAAGTGACATAAAACAATAACCAATCAATCAATTCACATATCAATATTACAATCCTATGGTGGCACCATCAATAATAGAGGTAGTATATGTATGAGAGAGACAGGATACCATGAAATGAAAGAAAATACAGTAATGATTATATATTTTTGGTATATTTTATTCAATTTAAAACTGACTTCTTATTCAGTTAGACCTCACTCGATATACAGGTTTATATCTAGATCGAACCATAGTTGTGTTTACATGCGGTCCTGATAATATATTACTTTAAGGGACATTGTCTATACAGAATTAGACTGAGTTTTACTCCGTGCGTTCAATTGTATATACGTTATACAGTCAATGTCGAAATAATTTTCCTGCTATCGATTATTTGACTTTAGAATCGATTATAGAAATTAGATGACTTCAACACCAGCTAATTGATTATAAGCGATAATCGGGCCATCACTATGAAGCTGAGGAACCTAATGTTTTGGTAGGCAGAAGTATTTGTACAGACCCTTAGTAACACTTCTGATCAACATGCGTAGCTAAAGTATAGTAAGCTGTCACTCATAGGTCTCTGTATATACTTCCGCTCACCGAAACATTAGGCCCGCAGGTTTACGGTAAAGGGTCTATATATAGTAAAGACTCATCTGAAAAAGTGAGGGATCTTTCATAGTGTGTCATGCTTACTCTGATATGTAATTTCTATTGAAATAGTTCAGCTCATACTTCACGCGGTGATACTGCAGACGAATTATATCTACACGCAGTGTGTACTACTTGTTATCTGCCCTTGCCGCCTGTGCTGTAAATAACACTAGGCTGGAGCGAATCGAGCCTCTCCAGAATGGCAGTGGTCACCTGTCTCTTCGCGCAGCGATAGCAATGAAGAGCAGGCAACTCCAGTCTAAGGTGCGTGTCATTCAGACATCCTCGACCTTTTCCTGCGTAAAAAGGCTCGGACGTCACTCATAGCCATTATTTAAAAATAGTTCCTGTAGTTATAGACGCTCGCATGTATACCAGACAAATAGGTCAGTGCTTGGCGTGTAATAAAGACGTTAGAAGACTTTCACAATTCAACGGACTTAAATTAAACGTTAATCCTGAACTGTTGCAGCTTTATTTACTTTCCTTGACATAGATGACATAGATTGTATACTGGATTACATTTTACATCGCTGATATATTACTGAGTACAATGCCGGAAACCGATTGATGCATGGAATCGATGTAAGTCATTCCGCCGAGTGACGTCCGAGTGTTTTTACGTAGGTACAAGTAAAGGGCGAGGGTGTTCCGAATGAGATTGTAAAGGAACGACAACTCTGCTTTGGAGATTGGATTGGTGGGGCACTAACCAGCGACCTCTCAGTCAGAAGACAGACACCTTACCCACTGAACCATGTAGGCTCTGAAGCTCAAAAAAATTGGTGCGTTGTCGGGCATTTGACGATCAGTCAATTTCCTTACCCGAGTTCATGGTTACCAGCAACTTCCGTTCTTTTGATCGCAGTCGTTTCGACCTTTTGATCATTCGCCAATTTCATAGTTCGACTTGTTGTAATACAGTACAGCCTACGCGGATTACACATGTTCCGCTCTGCCGCCGCGGACAGTTTAAGTTTATAGTGGAAAATCACCGCAACCGTTGCGGTGATTTTTCGCGGCGAACCACCGCAATCTATCTCTCTTTCCATATCCGAGAGCCATAGCAAATGCTCTGACCCGTACTTAACCATCGTGACCCATCGCAATCGCCGCAATCCACCGCAATCCCACCGCGACCAATCGCAATCGTCGAGTCTGGTATTAAAATCATCGCTACTCATTGCAATTATTAGGCTTTGTATTACATTGAAAATTTAGACATTGATTATTGTAAACTTATTTACAACATAGTTTGCAAAAATAAATATTTTAAACTTTCAATTTAACATTGTATTGATATGCGATATCGTCATGTCTTTTATCGCCGTATATCATGGAAATTGCATGTATGGCAATGCCCTCATTTGCATTTTGTTATAGAAGCACATAAATAAGAGCACTTTTTATCAGGGAAGCTTGCTTTTAAATATATATATATATATTGTTAGCGGAAACTACATGTTGCACAGAAGGCCCCGCCTTATAACACCAGAGACATAGAGTCCCTGTATATACCATTATACAAGAAGTCCCAGTGCCAGTCTATATAGTCTCCCCCATGCTAGTACATATACAATCTTCCCCGTGCCTTCGTATATGTCTCGGACAATACTTTGATAGACTCAGGCGCGGATCCAGCCGGGGGGCACGGGAGCACGTGCCCCCCCCCCCCCCGGCAGTGCCCGCCGAAGGGGGCACCATAGTCTGTTTTAGGACCTATCTTGCTGCATTTCTATCTAAAATTTCCAAAGTTATTCTCTCATATTTCTTTAAATTTGCAGTTAAAAAAAATCGTTGACTCGCTTCACTCACGATCAATTTCATGATAAATCTCCCCTGATCCCCGTTTATGATCCATAAACTTTTCCAGAGGGAAGCGAAATATATGTGCAATCCAAATTAATATCCAACACAAAAATGTTCGGTCACTTGGCCTCAGGCGAGTAAAATCGTATGGCTACTTGTACATCGTGTAGCAAATGTTACAAATGTTTGAAGCTACGCGCTATACAAGATGGATTTTACTTATCCATACTATTTTACTCAAATACGTCTTTACATCGTGTAGCTTCAGTACAAATTTTTGAAATGCTTGTACTGAAGCTACGCGACGCCCATGTACAAGATGGATTTCACTTATAGCCATTTCTAGAATAGTTTATTTTCACAACGTATTTTGTATCTCCAAAAGTCTCAAATACATGAGCTTCCGTGGAGGGGGACTTTGCACCTTGTTCCCCCTACCAAGGATCTACCCTACATCCACCGGGGACCTATAGGCAGTCCCTAGACTCCTCCAACTGAAAATCTGGGTCCATGCCTGATAAAATTTCCGTGAATTAGAACAAAAGGGTCCTAATATGGCACACACGATTTTGCAAGATTTTTGTCATATCTTCTCAGGAAAACCCCATCTCCACCTATGGGAGGGAGGGAGGGGTGAACATGATAATTTTTGATCGAAAATATTACGACAGTTTTTTTCCGATTTCAGAGTTTTTGCGGAATATTTGAAGTCAAGAAAATGTTGATGAATAATGCAAAAAAGACGCCAGATTGCACCATTTTGCCTCATTTTTGCAAAATTTTCTCGGGGGCGCCCCCCGAACCTCCACCTGTGGGGGGGGGGGGGGGGGGGGGTGGGGGGGCGGACCACTCCCATACCCTCTACATTCGGCCCTTCGGGCCTCAATGGTGAGGGGCCCCCCCCCCCGCACATGAAATTCTGGATCCGCCCCTGAAGCTCCTGCGCAAATCGTATACATACTGTTTCTCTGAGCAACGAGTCAAAATTCATCCAACGGAGTAAAATTTCAATAAACGGATATTCGTCAAAATTAACATTTTATGTGTCATATTCATTACGTTTTTTGTTACACTATCTTTAATTTCAAAATATTTTCCCAAGAAGGATATATACTTAAGTTTTATAAATCGGCATACATCAACTGTAATTTACTCAAATATAATGGTGGCACTGTTGATATGATATAAAGATTCTGTTGATGTATTTCCTCCGTATATAACTTTCTCTTATTTTCAGTAATAGCTCGCATTATAGCACTGAATCTAAACTCTTATCCAATTCATCATAAGTGAGATAGGAGACTCACATTTCTATTGTAATGCAGTTCATATCTTTACTTACGACAAAATGGTAATACCCTGTTAGGGATAAATTTAGAATCATGAAAATAATAGCAATGTTTCGAATGCAAGTATTTAACGTCGAGGACAGTTAGAAATTTTATTATTCCTCTCCCCCAATTTGAACATCTCGCTCTTTATCTCTTAAAACTTTTGAAGTGTCCGACCCCTATCTTTTAATTAATTTAGGTATGTTGCCAATGGTAACTACCATCCAATACCTGTGTTTAAAACCCCAAGGGTTTCGCTTCCCCTGTCTAGACAACAACCTTTCCGCTTCGCAATGACTCGAAGTACATTCGTCTCTCTGCGGGTATCCGGGTATTCTCCAACATGCAGTGACTTCGGCTATCAGGTAGCACGTGACCTGACCGTACTGCCAAAAAGTGTGGAAATCTTTAGTCAAGAGTTGTAACAATTCACTCCCGGTCTACGGCATCAATTTCAGTTTTGAGTTTAATAGTTAGATGCAGGTTGTCATTGAGCTGTGATTCTCATCCGTAAAACTTGGAATGTTTATACAAATTGTCAGATATACCAGAGACATATATACTTTGAAGAGACATATATACTTTGAAAGTATATATGTCTCTGGATATACGTACTACATAAAGTATATATGTCTCTTAACATATGCATATTTAATGATGAACTTGTTAATATTATAAAAAGTTGAGAACCTATACGTAAATACTGTCTATGTAATTTCAGGAAGAGATGGCCCTGTATCTGCTAGTTGGCGTCTGCCGACCGTTGCCACTGTTTTCTATATTTTTCATCTTATGTTCCCCTATTCTTGATGTCGGACTGGTTAAATAAATGACCTAATTTGCATCATATTTGTTGGGGATAAGTCTCGGGATTTATCATCGCTGTCTACGAAGAATCCGATATTTTGAATCTTATTTTTGCAAAGTGCGGTCATATAAAATTCGAAGAATGAAAGAGAGTCATCATATAGTTCATCAAAGTTGCATTACGGTCTATGATAAACACCGAGTTTATCCCTCAGGTCATCCTCGGAATGTTTCGGGGATTATCTTGAACATTTAGATCTTAGTGTGATGTCACGCCGACTTCGAGAATAAAGAAGAAAATTGGTAGCGTGCTAGACCAGAGACATATATATGTCTCTGGCTAGACTATCCAGTGTTTTACCACTAGATCAGGACCCTTCGGTTTAAATATACCACCTCGGGCGCTAAATAGTGAACAGGGTATTGTCATATTTAATCATAATGAATTAACAGGGTATTCAATTTCCGCCAGGAAAACGGGAGTTATTCCCAAGGACAGCATCAAGCACCCTCAAGTCTGTATATGATTTTCTTGTATCAAAATCCATCTCTACTACATTTTCCCTGCTGAAAATATAATTAGGAACTTATACATGATTGATTAATTGATTTTTGTTTAACGTCACACCATAAATATTTCACGTATATGGTGACGGCATCTGCCTGATGCAAGGCATACAAATTTTGACATTTGCAACGAACCCACCCGAAGCAGTGAGGGATCTTTAACGTGCCATGCATACTACGACATGGGGCCTCGGTTTTACTGTCTCATCCGAAAGACAGGACACCGACATGATCGGGACTCGAACCAACCCCGGCCTCCCGACCACCAGGGGGCGAGCGCGATACCACTAGGCCACGCCGGCTTCGGACTTATACAATATCTAATATAAGGCCCTGATCAAACTGAACAAAAGAACTAAATATCTAGGAAACACCACGTACGTGATAGACCATCAGGTATTACTGCCATGTTCCAATTTTTAAATTTACTTGGAGGTGGTAAATACAAAAATTAAAGCATGACAACTAGTTGTTTTTGTATTTACCATCCTCCACCCCCAAGTAAATTAATAATTTAGAACATGCATATTGCCACGGACGGGTATTACCACGGTCTGTTACACGACTGAAATAACGATTGACACTATGTCGATGCATGACACCAGAGACATAGACTACTTTCAAAGTAGTCTATGTCTCTGATGACACATCAAACACAACAACTTAATTTCTAAGAAACACAACGCGCTTGATAGACCATCGCGTATTACCAGAAAGATAGACTACTTTCAAAGTAAAGTAGTCTATGTCTCTGTCACCATTCGATTGGGTAGTTACTTAATAGTTATCTGCCCTTTACCGATAGGTATCCCGATCGTATCCGCCATTACGGTACTGAAAAAAGTTATCGAGATAGAAAAAAAGACCTATGAGCGTAGTGGTTAAAACAATATTTGCATTCATTATTGTTTAGTTAAATGATCTGATCGGTGACTGTGATTGAAAATTAATAAACGTGTTTGTTTTTATAGTCTATCATGACTTTCACTTTTAAATTAAGATATGAAAAACCAGACATACATATGTCTCTGGAAAAACAGAAAAGGAACTTTCCTAACTTGGTCACCCAAGTTAAGTAATGAATTATGTATTTATGTATTACAGATTAATTAGATAATAAGTATCAGAGACATAAACTACTACAAAATCTAGTCTATGTTTCGGCAAATATCAATATCAATAATATCTTCTTGTTATCCATATCAGATTCTCGATTCGACTCTAAGTCGAAATGGTGTATATCTTTGCAAATTAATTAAATCTTTAATACTTACATTAAATATTCAACAAAATATTTCATATATATATATATATATTGTATATAGGTATAAGACTTAGAATGACCATGACATAAACCAGCACACCATTTCACAAACGAGGATTTTTCGTAACTTCTTCTCAGATGGAATATGACTTTAAATTTCAGTATGCAGATGAATTGTTGTTTTCGGGGATAAGCATCATCATCTACTTAACTATTTCCAAATTGAGACTACCCTATTACGCAAAACCTGGAGTTCAAAGTTTCAGAAAATCCTTTAAAAATTTCGTATATGATCTCTAAGGTAATAAACTGCAGTATTAGGCCTGTGAAAATTGAATACAACTCTACTTCGTAACCGAAATCAACTTGTCAAAAATAACTTAATTAAACAATGGCGGATTTAGGAGGAGCGGAGGGGTGCCCCCCCCCCCCCCAACAGTGACCCGAATTCTACCAAAACCCTGTAATTTAGTCCATTTTCGGCTAAAATTGACAAAATTCGTCCCTTGATCCCTCGGCAAAGGGAGTGATGGATCCGCCACTGGATAAAGAACGAAGATCAATTTACTATGCTTTACTTTCCTCGTGTATGCGATGTTAATTGATTTGCTCCAATCAACATACACGTGTATCAATTAAAGTCTTACGGATGATGGGGTTAAACAGCTGACATAAATCCTGCAAGTTTATTGCGGACAACAGTTTCTGGAAAGTCGCTTTCACTTTTGCCAAGGATACCTGGACTGAGATATTATTGACCACAAGTGACAACCTGGTTTTACACCTATTACACAATCCATTTTCTGTCAGTACAAGCTTAAAGGAAAATGTTTTAATATATCTGAATCTCTTCTACATATCATCATTCTGTTACTAAAACCCAACAATGAACACCGTAACTTTGAATCTATCATCTGATGTTTCAAGCGTAACAGGCATTTTATGCACACAATGACTGGGACTAGACAAATACTCCGCCAGTACTTTGACAGAGGACCTTGTGGACACCGAGTCGCCTGGCAATGAAGCCTCTCAGTCCACAATTTGAAGGGGAACACGAATGCCCAGACTGCTTTTCATGACCCTGCGTGATAGAACAACCGACAGATGTGGTGACCAGAATCAGACGTCCCTCCTCACCATCGTAATCCGGCATAGAAAGAGAGAGGACCTATACAAGAAGTGCTGGACAATGCTATGTCATCGTGTTGTGTGGGATGATTCTCGATATTTAGATAGAAAGACTCGGAAAGTCAGTCTGAACAGAAGGCGAAACAGATTTGTATGGCAGTCCCATGGATATTGGGAGGAAATTATGCCCAATGGGTATTTCATAAAGTACGGGAGAAATATCGGCTTATGTCCTCAAACTCCTTCAAAATAAAACTCTCCAAATAGAGATCAAAACAAACAAATACATCAAACACCCCACCCCCTAAAAAGTATTAAAACCAATTAAAATGAAAAAATAAAATACAACTAGAATCTTCATTACTGCACTAAAGAATGTACTTTCTATTACCAATTCAAATCCCACACATTGTTTACACCAAACTATAGCATGTTCACACCTCCCGATTACAATGCGCTTCCAGGCATACCCAATACCCCGATTACCAAGCGCCTCTAGGCAAATACCCCGAGCTGGAGACAAGCAGTGATTTCGGTTAAACAACGCCCCCAGCTTAATCACGTGGACTTCAACCGTACGGTCAAAAAGTTTCCCCTTTAAACTCGATATCATGGAAATAATCAGTCAATAATAATGTCTCTGGAATAATTTAATTTTAATAGATCAGTACTAAACAGTCAATTATTCCAGGGACATGCGTCCCTGATTATTCATAAAAAAACTCACATTATTAGCAGTAAGATTGGATATATCTCCGTTTGCTTTAGGTTTTGTAAAGTAATGTTATCAAGGCAAATGGCAAATAGTCTGTATTTCAGTCATAATTACAGTCAAGACCGCAAAAATGCATAACAACTTATTAAAGATACAAATGATGAAAAAAGAGATACCAGTAGATAGTGTAATCTGATGGAAGGACATATAAATTTGTTTAAAAGTCCTTGGCTGATGATATGAGACTAAGCTGATGATAGCTACCGTAATAGTCACGTGATCAGAAGATGGCCGCGTAAGTGTATTACGCGTAGGAATGGTCTATATTTAAAGTAAACTTTAAAAGCACGAATTCAAGAGATAGATAAGAAAAGTTATATAAAACGAGCATGATTGATCAAGTTGTTTGCGACAATAATTCAGATTCATACAGGTCGGTTTCAACCAGAGACATACATACACATGTGTATATATGTCTCTGTTTCAACCATGTAAACCAATAAGACAATCACGTTTCAATTACTGATTTTTTTTTGGGTAAAGAACGTATAAACAAGATAGGTCCTTGTATTTCTTTTTTTCCTTGAAATCAATTTGTTTAATTTAATTCTAAAGAATTTCTTTCATATCGCGTGCCTACGGACATACTGGTAGTAGTTACCGGCTAAGACCAGTTACCGGCTACTAGTTTTTTGGTTTTTTTTTTTTGTCTTTTGAAACGTGATTTTATGAGATTTTTTTCACGTGATTGTCTGCAATACACAGAATATATATGAATTCATGGTCTGAATACCCTTGATAACGTAGTAGCCGGAAACTGGTCTTAATCGGGGACTGGTCCTTCGACAGTATACTTCTACATAAATTCTAAGATTTTATTATAAATAAAGGAAAATCGGAAATGACCTATTCTATACATTACTTGTCGAATTAATGACCACTACTTTTGTACATTATTCATAAGACATACCCGCTGTGCGAGATACGATTTCAGCTTTCCTTTTTTGCTAAGATAACATTTCCAAATTAATCACAATAAAATAAAAGATATGTTCATTAATTTATGTACAAGTAACATTTATTTAGAGCGACAGTGTTCGAACCGTTGTAACACATTGCCTTTTTAAAGTTAATGCAAATGCGTATAATATTTTATTTTACTAACGAATAACTTTTAAATGTATTGTTTATAGAGAGCATTTCACATCAAATATATGATACTTATGTCAAAGTACATTAAATTTAATAGACCCCTAGCTCAGTAAATGGAATATAAATAGGGCTTGGACAAATTTTAAAGTATGGCTATTGAAACATTACAATGTATCGCAGGTATCCCAATACAAGATTCTGCAACGATGATAACGATTGCGGTGGGCCGCCGCGTTTTTGTCTTCAAGTGCCTGCGGCGATATGACCAACTGCGGTGACCCGCAATGGACAATTCAATCTCCTGTCACGACAGTAAAAATTGCGGTGGGTTGCGATGGATTTGAACGTCCACCGCAATCTTATTTTGCGGTGGGTTGCGGTGATTTCCCACCCAAAAGTCGGTTGCGGTGATGGGTGGAAAGTGAGGAATCCGCGTAGGCTGTACTGTACTTGTTCGACCTTTGTATTTTTTGGCCAGAAAATCTTTCGACCTGTTATTTAGATATTTCGACTGCATACAAAATATTCAAACTATTTTTTGATTCATACTTTGGAAAACCCATAAAAACTTCGACCTGGCAATTTCCCCCTAGGCCTCATAGTATGTGGCGTGACGTCACTGTCTCTATTGCTCTACGTAGATCCCCGAGGAGTCTGGCCATGACACATGGGGTAACACTCGGGGTTTATCGTTAGCCTGAACACAACTTCATCTACTTCTGTATCAATTCTAAGAGGTTTTATTATAAAATCGGCACGATCGGAAATGTGTAAAACATGTGTTCAAAATTTACTTGTTTGAATGACAAATATTCTAATTATTTCTTTTTACCAAAATTCCTCCTGGAGATCGCATTGCTCCTAATGATAAAGTGCGAGAAATAATATATAGAGTTTAATGTGTTGTATGCGTGGATTATTCTCAAATTGTGAACCAGAACATAGGCACATTCAGATGTATTGTTCCATTGTAATACCAGAAAAGGAACCAAAATGTGCGATTTTGCAAGGATTCAGCCATCAAATTTGCTAGTACACCCACCTTAAAGAGAAATAAGATCACGCGTAGCACTCGATATTTTATATAAAACCTAATCTGATATCTGAACAATGAAATCAGTAAATTCTGATGAATAAATGCATTTGTTGTATGTGAAAAGCAGTCTTGACTGCTTATTTTCCAAGATTTTACCGTGAAATTTGTCAGCACATCCACCTTGTATATCTGTTGTAATACACTGACACCAGTTGTAAGTCCAATAAGAGGCTTATAGGCCACTTAGCTCACATGAGCATCTAACTGCTTAAAGAGAAAAGCAGAAAGGTATCTATAAATTTCTTTGATATTTCAATACGAATAAATGTTCATGAAGAGAATGGAAAAGGTGTAAGTTTGTTGCTATAGGAATGAGGGTCGGGATCTCAATACTTTTAAAGATATTACACCATTTATATAAGCGCTGGTCAAATATGACCCTGTCCCTGCATGCGTCAATGAACTTTTCTTGACGCAAGGAAAAAATTACCTGGTTTGAGGGTCGAGACTTCAATTTGTTTCTAAAATAATTGGTTACGTTTTAAAGACAAGAGGCCAAAGTGGGCCTATATCGCTAATGTGAGACATAGAAAATATTGCACATGAAAAACCCCAAGAAATCCATGAGAAATCATAAAATGATTTTTTTTTTCAAAATTCATTCAACAGAATATTCCTTAACTAAATTTGGGCTAAAATAAGCATATCACTGCATCAAAAGTCTTTGTCCCTCTGATTTCGGTGCATTAAAGTCAACTATAGGGAAAATATTACGGAAAACCATGCTATTATGCAAGAAATCAGATCAGATCAGGTGAGCTAATAAAACGACAAAAGAATCAGGACTAGTCGTATGTACGGATGATTCATCTTTATGTGGCTGGAATTTAAATTGACCCTTCCATTTCGCGGAATATTTGTCGAATTGCGTGACATCCCAATATATTTTCAATGTCTGTCCGAGGTATGACCGAGGTGTAAAGTATTGTGACGTCATCTGATTTAACAATTTTTCGAGCGTAAAAGGAAGAGTCAATTGCTGCTGTTTGTCATTATAAAAAACAAAACTGTATCTCTACGAATGTCATTGTGGTTTTTTCTTTAATTGCCAAAAGAAATGGTAGACAGTCATCTCCATCCATCACCTTAAGTTTAATTTTATCTTCCCTGCCAGTGTTATTTGAGTGCCTTTAATGCTCTTCGTCTGTGAATTTTCTCTTTTATTATAATCGTTAGTGTGCGTAACTATTTCAAAACTATTGACGATTAAAGTTGTATACCCTACAATTCGATATAATTTCAAAAATTAGGGCATGTAAAGAAAAAACTGTATTTTCGCGTATGGCTGAAGTTATTAACTGTGCGTTAATAAAATTTTTTTGTTGCTTCAAAACCCTTGGATTAATCAAAATAAAAAGAAAATACTTCGTAAATAAAGAGGGTATTCCATAAATACAACCATGATCTGATTTTGCGCATGCGCAGTTTAATCAAAACAAATACGATGGGGGGAGTCTCCAAAAGAAAACAATTTCAGTAAATACTAACTTAGCAGACTTGAATGCAGATTTTTAAAGTTACTCGTCAAGCTTATTTACCTCGCTCTACATGATGCGGCTTCCGAATTAGATCACGTGATAAGTTGGTTGTAAACATTCTGTTTACATACATCGCGTTTTACAAAGCCGTATCTCACTTAATACGACGAATTTGATCATAACATTAGCAAGGGCCTTTTTTCAATATGTTTTAGGCTTATATATATATAATCAAATCAATTTAGAATAAATTTACCTACAATATGCGAACATAGGTTATACAGCTTTAATTAACAAATACATTTGTAAACATAATCCTTTCTCTAAACAATTGGATGTATACTAGATAAATCTACATAAAATGCAAAGTGCATTAAAGATGTATAACTGAACCAATACATTGTGTGAGCTGATTTATGTAGTGCTGTGTATTTATTTATTTATCAGTAACTGAGTAGATTTCTTGAAAACCAGCATCTAGAACTACAGTATAAATTTTGCATAGTACTACTACTAGCGATAGAACTTTGTCAATAATACTTACACATTACCCGCAAGGGGCAGGCTTGGTGTAGTGGTTAAGCGCTTGGCTTGCAGCGCGGACGATCCGGGTTCGATTCCCGGGTTGCGCCACTATGCTTAAGAGGTTGGTAACCTCCTACTTCCATGTCGTGATATAACTGAAATATTGTTGAAAGCGACGTACATGTAAAACACCGATTAACCAACCAACATTATCCGTGTTGTCTTTGCTATAGAGAGAAATAAATATGCACAATACATGAAGGATACAAAAAAGAAGGAAACTAAAGAATTTGAGAGTACAAATAATTTGAATGAAACCTCGAGCGGTAGATGATTTACGTTTTGTATGTATCATCCAGACAGACTCGACGTTCGAACTGTTAAGCGAAAGTAGGTTATCCATGAACATTTCATTAAGGAAAGATATTTTTAATACTAAATTATTTTGTGACAGTGTTCAGATTGAATCAGTATTAGATTGCTTTATATTGTAAGCAGTAAAAAATTCACAATTAACGTAATTTTAAGGAATATCAACGAAAAACGAAAAAATTGTGTTTAAGTATAGCTTTTTAAAGTTATAGACCATATCAATATTCAATCAATATAAATGAAAAGCATGTCGATAATTAACATATTTATGTTGCTTTCGCCATTGCAAAATATAACAAACTTCCATACATGTAGTTCGTAAAAGAACGTGTACATTGAAGATTTTCAATTGTAATACTTATGACGTCATAAACAGATACGTCATTCGTTGATGGGTTGTCAGACCTCAGATGATGTCATTACTATGAAAAATTATGTTTTGTGGAATAATGAATTCGAATTACGCCAGATCGAAGTCACAGTCGGTCGAGCGTGATGTTGTGCAGACATGCTGCGCATCCGTGACACGGCCTCGTTAAATCTGCCACTGAAAATATGATCATACAGTATACTTGGCGAATTTTAGGGAGGGGAGGGGGGCACCGGTAGCGCCACTGATCCGCCACTGATACAGAGTAAAAAATACATAATATTTGCTTTACTTTATTTATTTAGAATCCTAACATAAATTAAATGAATACATCAACGAAAGAAGCGTGAAGGTAAAAAAATGAATAAATAAAAAAATAACAACAAACCAACAAACAAATACAATTAAAACACTTGCTAATTTTACTCTAACCGAAATAGCATTCAAACAAAACATTTATATCATTGAATCCTCAGTGTGATAAACATAACTATGTTTGGGTCATTCTACGATCGAATCATTTCCTTCTAACCATCATGACGGACTTTTCCATGGCTTTCATTTTATAGTTGTATGAAAGCCAAGTGTTACATGTGTTCGAAACCATATTTCCACAGTAAAAACCATTAAGATTGCTCTGATAGCAAGCATTGTACCACCATGCCCCTTTAAATGCAATTGCGCAGTTTATTGCGTCGTTCTTGTCATTGTCTCTGTCGTAGGTTGTAAACGACATGCCGTTGTGTTGAACATAAACAATGTTTCCTCCACCTAAGCTGTCACCTGAAATTTAGAATGGAAAATTGTTATTTTGAAATAGTCGAATGTATCGTTAATTATTTTCTGAAATTCAGTTTTTCATTTGATCAAATATGTACATTTGCTCAAACAGATATTGGTATGAAAGAGAAAACAGAAGACATCTGACCAAGCTGTATGACACAAATCACCAAGGATATACACGTAAAACATGATAATAGTAGAATATACACGGAAAAACGACATTACAAAAATATTCGATTGTGTTGGGCTTACGATACCGCCTTAGGCGGTCAATTGAATTAACAAATTATTTTACACAAGAAACGTTTGTAGAATAATATATTAAAGTACAAATGTAAAATTAAGAAAATGACCCATTTCTACCAAAATGTTTACATACTGATATCATCCTGCTATGAAGATTTCATGTAAGAACACATAATATACACTAACTGTTTGGAGAACTAGAATAATAAGTTAAAAGAGGGAGAATAATGGTCCAGGTATCTATTCATATACCAATCCATCCATGAAACATTTTGTAAAATTAAACAAAACATTTCTATAATGAGCCCATATCCGTAGATGAACTCTGTACAAAATGCATATTCAGAAAATGATGTCAGGTTTTGCTATACTTGTGTCATGAAAAAAAAGTCAATCTTTAGATTTAAGCTGAATATACCTCTTACTTTATTCCCAAAGAAATCAGTAATCATCCGTTAACAAAGAGACGGGAAGGGAAGGCATTTCTCTATATAAAATTGTCATTCTAGCATTTGAACACCGTTTAACATAAACATTATGCACTGATTACCTGCTGTGCCTGAGTAGCCGCTGACGTCAATTCTGTAGTTTGTTAATTCTGACCCAATCACAAAAGAGGAATACAAAGCGTGTTTCCAGATGTCTCCAAAGTCTTTAACTGTTACAAGCAGACTGCTCGGTTCATTGGTTAAATAGTGTAATTTCTCATTTCCTACGGAAAAAGCAAAAAATGATCTTGACAGATTAATCATTGGATGAACTATTTTATGATTCATTTATTACAAAAAAAAAAAAAAATAAAATAATAATAATAAAATAAAAAATAAAATAAAAGATAAACCATATTACCTGACACAATATGCAAATGGTCTCTCCATAAATACATTCGCCCGTTTCTTTTAAACGTTTTCAATTTTAATGTTTCTTTATTTGACATGAAAAAGTAATCATCTATATCAAATGAAATACGAAAGTAACTTGTGTCACATAACTATGGCACTAACAACAATGTACCACAGTGGACATTCACGAACCCCTGAAATACAGAGGTGAGACCGGGTGCCCGGGAGGACTTGGCGTCTCCTGTTTGGCTAGCCACACCCGCAGTGAATGCCCTGAAATACAGACGAAACAATATAATTCAGAACTGTATATGTACATGAATGTGAACAATCACTGTGTAGAAAGTGTCACAACCACATAACATCAATGAAAAGGGTATAATAACTAAGCATTTCCACCAAGTCTAAAAAATTTCACATTTATTTATATATATCTGTGTGTGTGTGTGTGTGTGTGTGTGTGTGTGTGTGTGTGTGTGTGTGTGTGTGTGTGTGTGTGTAAGGGTGTGTGTCTGTGCGCTTGTGCGTGTGCGCAAGATATAATACACAAAACTTTGAACTTAAACCTAAAGAGGGAGGGACCTTTTACCTGAGAGATTCAAACATGGAAAATTTTAAGCATGTACCATTATTTAAAGAAATTTTTCAGCTCTGATTATGTATATTCCATTTTTTTCTATATGTGTAATTTGCGCCTATATTCATCCGGCATCGTTACAAAGCTGAAATTGAAACGTTCAAACAACTTTTGCTGCTAGAAACTTGCGTTAGTATAAAAGTAAAATACGTTGGCAAGTAACTTAAAAACAAAATGAATAAATAAATAAATAAAACAAATGAAGACATAACAACAAAATCAAACATAAAAGTATTTATTTATCTGTTTACTTGATTTACTGAAAGAACAAAATATTGGAAATAAAAAGAATTTATTTTACTACGAAGTTTTTATTCGCCTGTATCCACTGAATATGATACATATAAAATAGTAGAATGAGTAGGAGATCAAAGAAATTTGTACATGATTAAGACTTTACTAATATACACATTGTTCATAACTTGATGTTCTTCAACATCCTATTGTCTTTCTGAACTGATTGTAATTGCTTATCTATTTCAACAATATTGTTATATTTAATATCGATCACGTATTAATTAGTTTTATTTTTACTTTCCCAATTTTCACCTACGTGTTATAATATGACAGGTCCAAAGGGAGTAGACTTGCTTGAATAATGAGAAAATGAGTATCATTATCTTATACAATACGGACTTAACTAAAATATAATAGCATTTATAAGTTTACCAACTTTTGCACCTTTTGTGTATTTTGGTAAATTATGCATCTGCAATAACCCTGAAGGCAGTAAACCCCCAATTTCAGAGCAGAGCTATGCATTAGAAAATTTTTCCTATTTTACTAAATCCACTTTTGTATTTCTGTACAGTTAACATTTTATTAATCCCGAAGGAGTATATTTATTTATTTACTTGTTTATTTATTTATTTATTTATTTATTTATTTATTTATTATTTTCTTATTTTTTTTCTTTTTTTTTTTCTTTTTTTTTTTTGCGCTGAGAAGTATTACAATGCATTTGTTTTCAAAACGACGAAGTGTTTTAATCGAAATAACTCATCCAAATATTGAAAAAAAATCTATTACTCGGCTAAAGGGTGTGTACATCGTAATATGGACCACAATGCATATAATCAGTAATGGTTCTTGCTCCTAATGTCACATCATTTTGAAGGGGTAGGTTTGGTGTAGTGGTTAAGCGCTTGGCTTGGGGCGCTGACGATCCGGGTTCGATTCCCGGGTTTGCGCCACTATGTTTAAGAGGTTGGTAACCTCCTGCTTCCATGTCGAGATATAACTGAAAAATTATTGAAAGCGACGTAAAACACCAGATCAACCAACCAACCAACATATCATTTTTGTCAACCCTCCTATTAGTTTTGAATTTCAGCGGAGTACATTGAGGTATTCAAACATATATCCTTGTCGGATATCCCATCTAAATGTATTTTGTTTTCTTTTTTGTTTTTGAGTTGGGGGGTTTTTTTGTAATTATTATTATTGTCTATGTTGTTGTTGTTTTGTTTTTGTTTGTTTGTTTATTTGCTTGTTTGTGGTTATTACTTACACACATCTAATTTATTGGGTATTATTTTTCGTTGCTATTCAAACCATGGAGTTTTACAAACAAGTACCGGCTAAGCAATACTAAATATTATTCTACTATGGATATAAAGTTTTCCCATGACAATATTTGCTTATGAGGTTTTTGATGGAAACTATTAACTCCGATTTAAAGATTATGTTATTGTTTTCATTGAGAAATAACAGAGTTGTGTGAATTCAAGTGTGTGATGGAAAATATAACAGTTCACAATTATCAATAATGATAATAATAATAATAATAATGTAAGGCACTGACCTATTTAATTATTACTACAGAGAGTACAGGGAGGGAGTATGAATAGTACTCATTGACGTAAGGGGGTAGCAATATAATGAATGGAATTAGTTATGAAAGAATGCGAAACAATATGAAACCGTCATCATATAGACTAAATAAATAAATTGAAAATACGAAGGTTACTTCTGTTCCATCATTGTAGTACTCACATCAAGGTACTATGGTGAACATTAATAGATATATCCCTCGGCAACCACATTGTAACGTGAAAAAAAATCAATATTTTTGATAATTTGCATACTGGTAGAACAAGGAAATTATTATCAAAGTACATAGACATGTACTATATTCACAATTACAAATTAACAAACATATTTTAATTTGGGGATTTTTGTATAACAGTTATCAACTTGCTTCCATTTCTTTTCAGTCCATAGACACATAAATTAAGTTTTTTATTTTCTGGGGTTTTTTTTTTTTTTTTTTTTTTTTTTTTTTTTTTTTTTTTTTGTTTTTTTTTTTTTTTTTTTTTTTTTTTTTTTTTTTTTTTTTTTTTTTTTTTTTTTTTTTTTTTTTTTTTTTTTTTTTTTTTTGTTTTGTTTTGTTTTAATTTGTTTTTTATTATTTTTTTTTTGTCTAGTGTTTTTTCCGCCATGTTAAACAATCGGTAATCTTTCCTCTTCATTGGCAGTATCCCACATGTAAAAATGGTATATAAAATATAAAAATATAAAGCTTACCAAGCCAATATTCCGTGTTCACATCACCAAATCCTTCCTTATACGTGATCCAGTTGTTTTCAAAGTTCACTGAGCCGTCAAATCTTCTCTGAAATACCTGTAATATTAGGTAAATATATGAAAACGATATCATTGAATGGGATATTTTGACATAAGTCTTACACTAGGAACTAAGATGACAGATGTTTTTCTAACTGATGACATAATATAAAATAAGGGTGAAGTAAATAAGGTATCATCCAGGGGGCATCTGAGAATCTATTCAACATCACCATATTTAACAGTGCTCTACCCTCGGAAGTACACCAAGTCTAATTTACAGCTAAAATATTTTTGTGATAATTCGATATTGACAGAAAAATTACCAATACTTATGATTTGGTTTCTGAAATGTAAACAATGTAGTTACGTGCAGTCCTAACCTGACATAAAGTACACTTCAAGTAAACTTTATGACTGCTTTTCAAGTTTGCTTGGCGACAACATAGAAATGTAAAGATGATGGATAAATCCAAAGCACAAGTCTGAATATCATAAAACCAGAGGACATTCAAAATCAGTGAAAATGAAAAACATGGAAAATAACAAAATATGTCTACTTGAAGAGCATATGTGAACCCCTGTGATGGAGTGAGATCAGGTGCCCGGGGAGAGTGAGCATCTCCTGCTTGCTAGCAACATCCGTCACATATACCCAGTAGAAAGAGTCAGATCGTGTAAATTCTATATGTATTTATATATGGAGAAGTCGAAGTAGGTAACCTTCTAGTATAGAAGGTGTCAAATCTGTGTAAAATGATCGGAATCGGTCTCAGTCCAGAATATCATTTAAAAGTCTGGATAACGAGATATCATATGGAGTAATAAGAGTCTCGTAACGACCATAGAATTTTCTCAGTGACGTTGCTAGTCTAGCACATATATAACCCTGGTTGAGCAGCTTAACCGAAAGTCGCCTAGCCCTCAGAACAAAGTCACTGTAATTTGAACATGCTCTGGAATAACGTATTAACTGAGATATGAATACGCCGTATGCGGGCGATGATGGAATGTTGCTACTTATGAAAGGAAAGTTTGTGATAGCGAAATTGAAATCATCACGTTTGTCATAGAGTGAGCTGTTCAATTGACCATTAATGTCGAATGACAACATAATATCTAAATACGAAGTAGAATTACTACTTTCTGTGGTTTCTTTGACCTCAAGTTCACTTGGATAGATGATGCTAAGGTAATCCGCGAATAAAGGATTATTAATTGAAAGCAAGTCATCCATATATCTAAGTAAAATTGAAGCCAAGAGCCAATTGTTTTTTTTTTCCTTGCGAAAGCAAAGACTGAATGAATTCAGCTTCGTATGAGTAAAGGAATATGTCAGTCAGAAGCGGAGCACAGTTAGTGCCCATTGGAATGCCGACAATTTGTTGAAAAACCTTACCTCCAAACACCAAGTAAACTTGGAATCAAGTTTAGTAGTCAACTTGATTCCAAGTCTAGTACTAAACTTAATACCAAGTTTACTCCAAGTGCACTTTAGTTTAGTTTAGTTTACTTTCTTTATACATATACATTTACTATATTTTTCTTTTAAAACAAATTTTTACATGAAATATGCAATTGTACATATTAAGACAATTATTTCTGTCGTGTTATACGAAACTGGTTAATTGTAACAAACAAAAGTGGAAAGTAAACTTGGTGTCACGTGATAGTAAACTTGAAGACGGAATTACTTTAAAGTAAACTTGATATCAAGTGCACTTGACTAAACTTTATGACTGGTTTTCAGAACGAAAAACTAAACTTGAAGTGCACTTGTCAAGTGCACTTGAATGTTAGGTTAGGACTGCACCCAACTGTAAACAAATATTTAAGTAACAATAAATAATGACATAAAAACTGTTATCTTGTTTGAATTTCATACACTCAGTAATAGTGCAAGAAGTGGAAATGTGCAGGAATCTGCAAGTTTGGACTTTTAAAATCGGCCAAGGCTTGCGTTTTATCACCTATCAAATCTATTGCTCTGGAAGTGGGCAATTTTATGATTCAGTACAGGATCTCATGTAGTAAATTTGAGTATCTTTTTACATATTAGGTAGTAAAGCGATTCAGTTTTCTAAGAGATACACCTATAAGATATACGAAACCTTATATACACGTATATGCCCTGTATCAAAAGAGAGTTTGTAAAAAAAATGTACAGAAATTATATTAAAGGTTCTTGGTACAAGTCTGAGTATGTCATGCGGATGAAATGTTGTCGCATGCATACACTACTGCAGGAGCTGAAAGACTAAGGGGTCAAGATATGTATTGATAGATATTCTGAATGCAATTTTTATGCAGAAGAAAAAATGACAGCTCTTTAGTAGTATAACAACACACATGTACATAAATCTCGGAAAAAAAATAAGTGGTGGGATTTTTTCAATGTTTTAATTTACAAAGAAATCAACAGGAACAAAAAAGTAGTCTATGGTCATATCTTTACATATATGAGTAATGTTTTTTATAGGATTGCATAACATAAGATACCGTCCAGCCTCCGCCTTCTGACGTCATGTCACAGTAAGCTTTAACTGGTGGTTGATCACATGGCAAGAAAGCTTTGATGCTATACACCCCATCCTCTGTGTAGCCTCCTTCTTGTAAAGACTTGCAGTCATCATGTCCTTCTCCTATATGATTACATGGTATATAAATTAAACATTGCAAACATTGCTTCATAGGGATCACTATCAAATTAATCAATCTGATTAAAAGTATACAACTTTAAAAATTCACCATAGTCCTTCAATTTCGTCTGTGTCGTATTATAAACAATTGGGGGAAAAACAAAAAATCAACCAAAAAGCACAATGATGATCATGATGACGACGACGACGATGACGATGATGATGATGATGACAGTGAAGATTATGATGATAATGACGACGAAACGACGACGATGTTGTTGTTGTTGTTGTTGATGATGATGATGATGATGATGATGATGATGATGATGATGATGATGATGATGATGATAGTATTGATGTAAACAGGAAACTCAAATAATAGATAAAACAACACAGAAATTAGTTTTGCATGAACATTATGTTAATATTTTAATCATCGAATCTTTCGTATTTCCGACTCAGCTCAAGAGAAAGTAACTTTAGAATTTGATAAATGTATTAGGTAAATGGAATAAACGAAGATCAATAAGTAACTGACTTAACATAATATGATAGAAATCGTTAACCTTTTTCCATTTTGCGACAGGTCAATATTCGTTCCAAGTGAAAAGAGCCGAGATTATAGATTTATGCTGGAATTTTTATTTTATTTTTGTATTGTTTTGTGTGTGTGTGTGCGGTTTTTTTTTTTTTTTTTTTTTCTTTTCTGCGCTTACAAGTTGATAAAAATATTTTACAATCTTCTAAAAGAACTGGCCGAGTGACTCGCTGGAAGGAGACAAGGGGGGATGTTTCACACGACTTTGTAATATTTTCACCCGTACTGTAGACTCGCTTGTCTGCTTCATTGCTACACATAAATTGCCACACACGTTCTTGAACTTGAACAAGTGTTGCAAAGTGTTGCATGCAAATAACGGACGCATACTCCTACCGCACACCTGGTCTCGCCCCAATTTAAATTTGGGTTCGCATTTGTCTGAATATGACACTAAACACGACATTGTTCTTTTATTCCGTGGACTTCGGGATATGTTTAACCCTTCGGTTCTTCATTTCTAACTTCACCTATGAAACTGGTCAACCTACCCCAACAATTAAGATATCTTTAAAATGCCGATATGTGTAAAATGGAACTCCTTCTTTGTCTGATCGAAAAGACAATGATAGAACGAGATTTTGGTGACATTCGTACTCCGGGGTTCGCTTCTGAATCAAATATTATCATCACTGAGCAACATCCAGCACCAGATTCTTGGACAATGACGTGGGATGACGTTCCCCTTCCCTTTGTCCTAGTAGCTATACATGTAATAAAGTTGAAAGATACGAAATGATGTTTTAAAATATAATTTGTGTTTCTTAAAAATAAACCATGGTAACTAAAATAATACTGGAGCAAAGGGTATTGTTCTTCCCTGAACATAAATAAATGAAAAAAAAAAAGAACATATCACGAACAATTTAATGAGAAAATCAATTTTCTATAGATATGTAAAAACTAGAAGTGAATAAATACACCCGCAACAGCAAAGTAAAAACATTTTTTTTCAACAGACTAACAGTGAGTTTAGGTCAAGGTCATGATGTTAATGTGTTCGGTATACTAAAACCCTAACCCTTACCGGTACTGTTCATGGAGTATAATCGATAAAAATATATCTAATTTTAGTCTAATACATTATAATACAATTTGCTTTCTCATCCAAATTATTATTACAAGGTCAAAGTTAAAGGTTAATGTCAATAGGTCAAATGACTTGGTATCAAAATAAAGAACTTGTTATGGTGAAGTGTGTGTGTGTGTGTGTGTGTGTGTGTGTGTGTGTGTGTGTGTGTGTGTGTGTATGTGTGTGTGTAGGTGTATGTGTGTGTAGGTGTGTGTGAAAGCCAAATCCTAGCACTTACTAACCAAATTATTGATATAAGAACGAAGTTCAAAACCAATAGGTAAAATGTTTTGGTATTCAAATAGAAAAGAAATATGCCTTACCATCGACACAGTAAATACGAGTTCCAAAAGACGATTCATATGAACCACAGCGTGGTATGGGGCACATACTATATAATGTGCATGTTTTACTCACAGAATTGAAAGCGGCACCGTTACATTCGATTGTAATATCACAAAAAAGCACGCATTCAATCGCGCTTTCTGTCGACGACATTAAAAGTTGAAAACTTGTAAATTGTTCATTGATCCTTACAGAATTATATACTGTGGTAGACACAGGGTTTATAATATTGCTAATTAAGATACAAAGTATAATATACTTTGAAGGTAACATTTGTAAAACTAAGTGTTTATAAGAAATACTTCAAGTTCTTATATATAAAACACAGCCTTAAATTCATGCTACAAAAACTACACTTCAATCTCGGTATCTAATTAATGATTTTGTAAGTCAGAATTTAACGTGGCGTCAGTGATCAATAAATATTCATTGATGTCATATTGATTGCTGATTACAATTTTTGTTACATCAAATAGTTTTCATTTCAAAGAATGCGTTCCGAACACGGCAACGGAGCAAATCGGTGATTAACATTTTATAGCACGACCTACTTGTAACAAGCAAAATTAAACACAAGGATACTGTGGATACAAAAATAAATCATTCCCATAAAAATATCAAAGCCTAAACATAACATAGCCTCGGTCATTTTCAAAAAATTTTCCTTTAATTGATTTGAAGTTTTATAGAATCGTATATACTATATATAATGTAAATGTTACAAACCTTCTCTCTTTATAAATAAGGAAATTGAATTTGAGGATTACTGTACATTGATTAGTAATGTATTTCATCAATTTTTACATGCAAGCAAGAATTGAAAATGAATAAATAAATAATATTTTCCGTTTTGCATTATTTGTCATTATTGATATTTTTCTATGTATAAAGGACTGCATATCACTTAAATATTGCTGACAGGAGACGATCCGCATGCTTGAGTTCGCCAGCAGATGAGATTGTTAGTAAACAGGTAAAGCTTTCCATTGGATGTGACTCGCTACGCCAGCACGCATAATTATGTCACGTGCTGATGTGATGTAGATCTAGACTTGGTTTATCTTTCGTGTTACATACGATATAGACTTTTTCACCCCTGTAATATCCTGACTTTGTATACTAGACAACTGTTTTATGTCACAATGATATGTAGAATATCAATATAGTTGGGAAGTATATGGAAGGAACAAATAGAAACTGTATGGGAAACGGAAATCTACATTCTGAAGGCTGATTTATTACTATGAAATCGTATATATTGTAGAGCTTTTCCACGGGGAACGAATACAAATTACTAATTCAAAATACTAGTTTAATTAAGATTAAGTATTAAATCAGATCTGCATTTGCGACTGGAAACTGATAAAAAAGCTAGTTGAAGAAGATGACTGAGAATGCGAAGGTCTGGATTTCCGATCGAATACTGGACTCGAAGCTCTGTATTGATAAATGTTAATTTTTTACTTAGAGAGTTCTGCCTTTCAGGACGAACTTATTGATCGGAGAATTACGATTATGTATTGATCCCTTGGTCTGGAAAATTTGCTATGAGACACATTTTACAACACCACGGACACCGGTTATACATAATATAGGACTGTCTCGCTTGGATGAACAACTCATATGGTCATTGCACATTGCATAAGCTATAATACTACTATAGAATGGTGTAATGGTGTTCAATCTGAAAGACAAGTGACTTAGCATGGGCTATACCACTCAAGACATATCTTAAGTTTCTAAGTAAAATTTGAATATTTCCTAAGTGAGTAAATGATTAAGGATATATCAACTATATGCTCGTATTCATATATTTACACTGATATAAGGAATATATGATCGAAAATTTGCATTATCACGCATGGCCGTAGGAACCGAGTGTCCCTCCTTCCCCCCACTTTTTTGACCGATCATTATTGTTTCATTCGTTGTTATCTAATTTACCACTTGTTTTCGTTAAAATATTCTTAACATGCAGTTGATTTTCAATCTCGTAAGTTGTATTGCAGCAGTATGTATAAATTTGTACTTTTCTATCTGAACGTTAATACAACATATTATTTTCGTCAAGCAAAGATAAAGTGTTCGGGTTCTGAAAAACATTTACTCATGCAAACATAGACGCAATTTCCGGTTCCTCTTAGTGCCTCTGCGTTGAAATAAGAGGCCCGGGTCCCATACCAGGATATCAAAAGTTCGGTGATTGTACCCTGTATTACTAACAGCGTGGTGTTTAAATTTGCTTTTTTAGAAATAGTTTCTTTTCATTTAATTGTGGGAATCTACATTTCACACTGAATATCTTCTGTTGCAATAGCTACATTTGAGGCACATAATGCGTTTCCCGTTAAAACAGTAGCTTCATTTGCAATGTTTGGCCCCTCCACTTTGTTGAATTGCTTCCTATGGGCCTGTCACTTACGATGATACCAAAGTCATACCCCAGAATAAATTCGGAATGTTTCAGACTTCTTCTTATTAAAACCGCGGCAATTGGCGAACCCGCAGCCTTTATGAAAAAGTTAATTAGGTTGAGCATTGCAACTAGTAAAGTAGGAGTTAAGTGAATAAATGACTGATTGATTGATTGATTATTGTTTTACGTCACTCCACGATTTTTTCATGATGACGGCATCTGCCTGATGCTTTGCATACAAAGTTAGACCTATGCAACGGACCCACTCGAAGCAGTGAGGGATCGTTTACGTGCCACGCCTATCATGACACGGGGCCTCGGTTTTTACTGTCTCGTTCGAAAGAAAGAACACTGGTGTGCCCAGGGCGGGAGTCGAACCCGGGACCTCTCGATCACGAGCCGAGCACCTTATCCACTAGGCTTTAAGTGAATATATGATTTTGACACAGTCATTGTACACATATATAATGTACATGTATATGTAAAATCCATGAGAAAAGATGATGATCAAAAGATGAAAACTTAAGCTCTTCAGAAAAAGTATTACCGGGATTTTTTTTTTTTTTTTTTTTTTTTTTTTTTTTTTTTTTTTTTATTTATCTATTTATTTTTTTTTTTTTTTGCGGGAAGGGGGGAGTTGTTGGGTTAAGGTTCAACACTTATACACATTGCTCTACAAAACTTTGTTAAACTTTTAACAATATAGCTGGGAGAAGGCCATCAGTGAAAGTGTTAAGAAAAATTAAGAAGTTGAACTCCAGATGCAAGTTTTTACTTGGTGCCCCTTGGACTGTTTACATGGTGTTACATCCTTTGATATGGATTTAGCTGACTTTATCCGTTTTAAATTTGGCAAGATTTGATTTGTCTTGTTTGATAATATATCTATTTATTGTTTTTGATTTTTTGTTTGTTTGGTTGTTTTTATTGTTTGTTTGTTTGTTTGTTTTTGTTTTTCTTTTGTTTTGGGGTTTTTTTTGGGGGGGGGTTCTTTGTCTTTTTTTTTTTTTTTTTTTTGTTTTGTTTTGGGTTGTTTGGGTTTTGTTTTTTATTTGTTTGTTTATGTTTTTGATATTTTTTTTCTTTTTTTTTTTTTGGTTTGTTTTGTTTTGTTTTGTGTGAAAGAGTGCTTTTGTTTGTTTGGTTTTTATTTTTCCTTTTTTTATGGGAATGGGGGTTCGTTTCTTTTTTTCCGCCACAGACACAAATTTACGGGAAGTGTTGCATTTGTCGAAACAAGTGGGGAAGTGGATGGAGATTTAACATCTTAGTAACCTCAGTGCTCTTCTCTTCCTTTGATCTTCTGACACATCTCGTCAGGTACATGCAGTGTTGAAACAGGAAGACAACAGAAATCACATCTACTATCTACTGCATCACACACACTTCTGTCTCGACATAGCACAAACTCGTGCTTTTTGCACCAGGTCGGGTAATTTTAAAAGTTTCCATTTAGTTTGAAGATTAATTTGATTATTGAAGAATTCATTATTGATTTTGCTTCTCCACAGTTGGGTATGGGCCGCTTGGAAAAACTTGACAATACGATTTGTTCTTTTATTTATAGTAAGAATGAGTGAAGGTACGGGTTGTCATAATTTGTCTTTATGTCATCCAGCATCCCTTTAAAACAAATTAGACCATCAATAATCAACAGACAAGTTTCTTTGTTAAAAATTTGACTAACAGTCATATTAGATGGCAGGTCGGTTTGGAGTTGATGAGTCAAATTTTCTTTAAAAACTTTATAAGTTGATTGAGGTAAACATGTACTAAAAGCATCAATTGCTTCTTTTTCGCCATCAGATCTGCAGGCTTTTTCACAAAGAATCGTAAGGGTTTTATGTACAGATTCTTTATATAAATTCTTAAGTCATTTTCACAAACTTAAGGAAAGTCATTAGAAAGTTATGACAGCTGTTATGTGTCCTTAAAGTTCAGGATTTCTCATTAGAAAAAAATTATTTACGATCTTAAGTGAAACTGACTTAAGGACTTATTTTGTACTTAGGAACAAGAAAATGCATATGATTCCTTGGGAAAACGCCTATTGAACACTACATGTTTCTTTATCTATTATTTACTAACAGACTTTGAACATACAAGTAGGAAAGGAAAAGATCGTAGGTATGAAATTGGCCATCCCAGTGTAAATAAAGATTGGGCGTGGCTTGTTAAGCAGGGGGAGTTCTTTTGTAGAAGTACTCACAAAGTTTTGTTTTTAAAAGTTTGACATAATATGTATCAAGCCCCTACGTTGAAAGTTATATCTATAGCGAGTTAATCACTCTAAAACTAAGGAGTATCTCCCTCATGCATAGCTCTTTCCTTAGATAGATTCTTTTCACTTTTCGATCATTTTAGCTTCAACACTTCTCTTCATATTTTTATATATTTTGAGTATTCCAATCATTCAGGTACGAGCATCACTGAAGAGACATAACATGTCGAAATGCGCATATGGTGCACAAAATTCAAAATTATATATGTTAAGGTATATATGTTCTATATGTATACCACCATTTGATACTGAACCGTTTTTCACTGTAAAAAATAACTGACAGATGTGTATTACTATTTAAATTTTAATTCTTTTTCCATATTTACCCTCATATGCCAATTTACGTACACTGAAAACCCCATCTACTAAATTTTAAATTGTTTGTCTTCGGTTCTCAGCATTTTATTATGTAAGTATTTTTGCATTTCAGGCAGTTATTAAACTAAAAACTGGTCTGGAAGTTCAGATCTTATGGATTCCTTTATTTGACCGAGAGCAAGATAATTTTGCGAATCATTGATACATGCTCTTAGAATAGATTATCCTCTGGGATTCAATCCATTCAAGTCTTTTATAAAATTTGGTATTCCTGGCAAGTACACAATGTTTATTTTTAATTAATTTTACACTGCTAACTTTTGATAGGTCAGGTTGAAGTTCAAAGTTAATTTCTTTTCTTTTTACATTTTTAAAGTAGGTACAATGTTTACGTTTTCGAATAAAGTACAATGCCCTAGATGGAATTTGTAAAAAGAAATCCACCTTTGAGGCATTTTGACCTAGCATCCATGCACAACAGTCATCAGGGAAAAGGACCATTTCACTTTACATATCCGTTTTGAGTTTTACATATTGCAGCATTCTTTCGTGAGTAGAGGCACGAGAGATTCCGAATGCATGTTCGGTTATGAATTTGGTTTTATCCAAGGCCATAATGCAACTTTTCAGTCGTTTTTTACAATACTATAATAAATATGTTAAAATCCACATTTGAATTCATTGAAGAAGCATACATAAATGATATGTATTTAACTATTTTCTCGTTTACGATAATAATGATGGTAAAACAAAAGATTAAAACATAAGATTTTACTTAGAAATTGAAGATTAATCCCGAGGAGTATAACTCATAACAAGTTACCAATCTGGATCATCTAAGCGTTTGTGAAATATCCCCATTCTGGTGATTGAAGTTGACTCATCACTCAACACAAAATATAAATTGTTGTGCTTACGGTGATAATCTGACAATACGGAAGGACTGACTGTCTAAACAATATGAACACGTCGCTGTAATAAAAAATATTGAAGATTTAGAGCATTTTCAATATGCTATTTCCGAATTTCCTTTCTTTTACAATAAAATCTTTTATGTATGATGAATATGTGACCGCAGGCACGCAATGCGAACCAAATTCTCTAAGATTAATTTAAAAAAGACTTATCGGTGAACACATATAGGGGAAAACAGTGATATTTACTCAAAACGCTAATAAACAGATTTTCTCTTCGATTTATAATGATTGAAATACTTTAACTGAAACTTCATTGTTTGTCCATAGTTACGTGCTTTTATACATGTATTTATGGTATCGTTTCAAAATGCCAATCTGAATTCGAACACTCGGAAATACTGTATTGGATCTTTATAAGTGTTGTTTAAATTTGTAGATATAGAATTTACTAAAACAATACAGATATTGATGGCTTTGTACTTAAAGCCATCATAAAGAAGGAGAATATTTAATAGATTAAAGCGAAAAACAAATGAGTTATGGTTTCTTGCTGTGAATTACAGAAAGTACGCAAAGAGTCATTTCTTATATTCAATTGACATAAAAGCTTATTCGTAAAGATAATGCGCTGTACAATTCTGTACTGAAACCATATTAACTTGGTGTCAATAGTAAATCTGATAAGGCATGAATTAATACATTTTCAATCAATATTTTTTTTTTGTAGAATGTCAATGTTTAATGTCGAATTTAAACAAAACAGTTTCTATAGTTGAATGTGTAAAATACCTTAAAGAATATTATGCTACTGAGAAAGTCGGATACTTTATTAAGGGGGATTATGCAAAATTTATTTAAATATGGCAATTTTTTTCATAATACAATGTCGTTATAAATGTAAATATATTTCAACCTTAACCAAACATCTTCACATTTTAATACTGCTTTGTATGCAAAAGTAGTACCGTAAATCTCATGTCTCATGAATGTATGTATAAGTCTGTGTGTGGTTTTTTTTTTTTTTTTTTTTTTTTTGTATTTTTGTTGATAGAAAATAACATCATAGAACATAGAATAATTGAATCAAGTTTTGTTTAGATTAGACAAAACGTAATATCACATAATTTTGCTTTTCATATTAACGATGTGTTTCGGCTTTACATGTTTGTTGGTGTAGTACGTGTCACTCTCCTCCCGGGCACCTTGTCTCACCTCGATTTTATTGGGGTTCGCATTTGTGTGAATATGACGCTATTCACGATATTGTTCTTTTATTCCATGGACTACGAGATATGGTTTACCCTTCGGTACTTCTTCGTTTTTTACTTTCATGATAGGGTGGAGGTCATGAAAAGTGTCACCTGATTTCAAGCTTTAATAAAGGGTCACTCTAAGGGTGTACTCAAGGGCCACATGGGAAGGGGGGAGGAATGTCACTCTCATACTCTCTACATCTATTCCGCGGTACTATTTCTCACATTCGTGACATGACTACGTTGCCGAAAGCATGGTGTAACCTTAAGAACAGAATACTAATATTTAGAGTTCAGTGTATAATTCTAATACATAAAGGAAAAAAAACTAAGGTTAATACCAATATAGGTCAGATGTCACATTCAAGGAAACGAGGTTATTTCTCTAGTGTAAATTGAAAGGGTTTTATCTCTCATTACTCAAAAGTTGAAGGTTAAAGTTGACAACACACATATAAGCAAACAGACCAAAAACAAAAAACCAAAAAAAAAAAAAACCAGACAGTTAGCTAGAAAACAAACAACATGTCCCCGATCTATCGATACCGGGCATAAAATACTTAGCACAAGAGTCAATACAGTCAGACTGAATCTCTAATGTATTAAAGTCTTAAGACTAAGAAATTAATATTGATAAAAGGAAGTGTAGAAAAACAACTTTTGTCATTTGGTATAATTACATCCATTTGATGTATTAGGATCGATTCTTTTTCTTCAGTGCTCTAGCACTCAACCACCAATTCAATTATCATGAATCCCATAAATAATTACCTAATTTCGTACGACATTCGTGATTCTTCTAAAACAACACATATATTGAAAATTTCGTAGTTTTATCTTCAAAACGACATCAAATCATAATTATTTTAAGTAATGCGTTTGATCTTGGATTAAATTCAATAGAATTTATGTCAATGGTAAGTACTGAGATCGGCTTATTCATGTCAACATCTCATTTACTATGTAATCACACCTAAAATGCTTTGAAATTCTGGTTTCTTTAAGTGTAATTTACTGTAGAACAGACATAAAATATAACTTAAATATATCGATTAATATCATATAATGATATATTAAAACCTAATATACTCTGTTCAGCATCACCAAAAATGAGTTAGCTTTTATTAGATGTAAAGATGTTGCTTTTTGAAGAAGACTTTTTTAAACAATATATCGCAAAAAGTAAGGATTGTCACTATAGAGATGGCTATAGCATTGTGATTGCTACAGGTGAGAAGTAAATATGTCCTGTAGAAATGTTACAGAAATATATATACATGTTTGTGTAGCAGCGATCAGGAATGATTCTGGTCTTTTCTTTTCAGTCCTTGGTTTGTTCTTAAAGATGAGACAAAATTGATTTTTAACTTCGTGCTCCTGTCTCCTTTGTATGTTCATGCGTGTATATTTATGTATTTACCTCCTCGATTTGGAAAGTTATTGCAGGACTTTTGCGACGGGTGTTGCATGCAACCAGGGGACGCTTACTCCTCCCGGGCACCTGGTTTCGCCTCGATTTTATTGGGGTTCACTTTTGTCTGAATATGACACTAAACACGATATTGTCCCCTTATTCCATAGACTATGAGATATGGTTAACCCTTGGGCACTTCTTCGTTTCTTACATTAAAAAATAAGAAAATGATCAACATCAAAACTAAGAACTTTTTTTTATTTATGTAGTCAATTGACCATGACAAGATATGGTCAGTGAAGCATCGATCACTTTTATATCTATTGAAATGGTCTATACTTTCATAAAACATCTTAATAATCCTCCGAAGGGTTGTGTCAGTATTCACAATATTTCGGTCTCCTGACCTTCTTCTAGTGAATTTTATTGGTATTGGTGGATATATTTAAGAATGAATTTCAATGCGTAAACGAAAACTCGGATTAGTCTATTACATTATCACATTACTTTTTTCACACCTAAAACAGCATGCATGCATATGTAAACATCTCATAAATCATAAGAATAAAAGAAAATGGTTGTTCACTGTAACGTTTCTCGTGCATGAAGCGAAGTAATGTAAAGGAATGCTCATCCTCTGTCTTCAGAATATTTATAATATATTTATAAATGACATAGTGGCATCTACCTTGGTGATCCTCTCTAGATTACCTGCTTATTAATCACCTAATGTAAATGTAAAGGAATGCTTATCCTTTGTCTTTAGGATATTTATAATACATTTATAAATAACATAGTGGCATTTACCTTGGTATCCTCTCTAGATTACCTGCTTATTAATCACCAATTTTCTGTTTCTTGCTAAAAATTAACCACCATGTAGAGGTCAGCTGTACAAATAGGTTTGTAATGTACGTACATCTCACTTTCATTTTCTAGCCTCTATCGAAATCTTCAACGAGAGCTATCATCATAATCGTTGCTGTTTTCTCACTGTATAATTATTTTCCATGAATATGTGCCAAAATTGTGATAAGAAGAGCATGTTTATCTCAGGTTTGCCCCCACTGTGGGCTTCTTTCACAGCAGCATCGAAACTTCTCTAGCTAACTCTTAATTATGTGTCATAGGTTATAAGTAAAAAAAACCAAAGAAGACCGAAGGGTAAACCATATCTCATAGTCCATGGAATAAAAGGACAATATCGTGAATAGAGTCATATTCATACAAATGCAAACCCCAATAAAATCGAGGTGAAACCAGGTGTCCGGGAGGAGTAAGCGTCCCCTAGTTGCATGCAACTTGTTTGGTAAATCATTTTGTACATGTTAATAAATCCTGCTGGGTTTCCAAACAAGTTAAAGGTCAGTAGGGGATTCATAAACTAAGAAATAGAATTTGTCAGTTTGCGGAGAGCACGATGAAATGTATATCTGGATAAGGTAAAGCATCGGACTTTATCATAGAAAACAATGCGTGTTCAGGAAGAATTTTGGTCAAAAAGGTATGATTTAAATATTTTGTCATTCAAACAAGTAAATTTTGAATACATATTTTACATATTGTTGATCGTATTTTATAACAAAAACCCTTTAGTAGTAACACATAGCCCCTTAAGATTTTAAAAGAGGCCTACAACGGCAAAAGGTTGGTGGATGCAGGAGGTGTTTACTGATCGAAAACTGTTTAAAATGGTGCAGTCTTATCACGAAAAGAAAATGCTTTAAATCAGAAATTTATATCTGTGCAGTCCACCCCTTCATGTTAAGCTGCCGCAACTAATTTTTGGTGGGCGGAAGTAATTGCGGGAACCCTTTACTTACTTTTTTAACACAGAGTACAGCGAAATACACGAATCAAAATTTGCACTCGCCTACTCGCATTGACGACTGAAAGCCCCCAATGGGCAACGATGACGAGTTACAAAATCTGGACAGATGTTTCTCGTACGGTCTGAATCAAATTGTTGAAATTGGAGAAAAAGAGGCGGGTTTCCTGTTTTTTTTTTTTTTTTGGGGGGGGGGGGGGTTCTGGTTTTTTTTTTTTTTTTTGGGGGGGGGGGGGGGTTGTATTGCTACTAATATTTTTCAGTGTTTGATCTATATTGTTGCTTCCGTTTTCTTTTACATAGATATTTTTTACATTTATTTTTGTTTTGACGTACGCATTCACAAAATTCCCTGCATCTCGTGTGTAAATATGGCACTACATAATCGGGGTTAAAATGATACAGGAAAGTTACGGAAAGAGACCAGGAATTCAGAGAAAGAGAAAAGTAATCAGACTAAAAGTGAGACAGCGAGCGAGTCGGTAACTGAAAATAAGAATCTAACACATAGTTAAACTGAGAGTAATATTGAAGAAGAAGAAGTCTGGATGAAGAAAGGGAAATATTTGGAAGATTGCAGGAAATCGATATTGAAAGAATCTGAAATTAAATGAAAAGAATGATAAAGAAATGAAATACTATCTCTTTTTTTTTTGTGTGTGTGTGTGTGGGCCCCTAAAATTTCATGTGGACCCCTGGAATCTGTAAGTTAGGGGCCCACATGGCTCCTAAAGTACTTCAACGAATTTAACTCCCTGGAGATGGCGCTCATAGGTCTCCGCATACACTTCCGCCACCGAAACATTAGTCCCGCAGGTTTACATGAAAGGGTCTATAGACCCATCTGAAAAAGTGAGGGATCTTTCATAGCGTGCCACGCTTACCCTGATACGTAATTTGTATTGAAACGGTCTAGCTCATACTTTACGGGGTGAAATATGAGACGAACCGTTTCAGTAATGTCAATAGAATTTAACTGTTACGGTAATCTCTTTTGAAATTCTTGCACGTGACGGTTTTATTATGCTATCGGTTACTATTGCCACTCACCAGAATCTCTTGTCAGCCCTACTTTACGGAATTCGGGGTTTCGTGATTTGACACCCCCCTCCCCCGTGTACTAAGTACTTGTACAAACCTTTGTTTTTTGCATAATGAATTATTGACTGCTTAGCATTGAGCTGCTATTTAGATTATTCATATGTTTGTGTCTTTTCTGTTTTTGAAGAGTTGTAGCTTGTAGCACTAGTAGAAAATAGTCAAACTTTGTGATAGGTGTAAAACGGGTCTGTTACCTGTATCTTCAGGTTCCTCGGGTAAAAGTCAAATGCAATGTAAGGGACTGGTCAAAATTTATCAAAACATAAGACCGGTGCAGAATGGCAAATTAATTTTTTTTAAAAATCCTAAGACCCCATGGCCTCATGTATTTAAAAAAAGTCTAATGCTCTCCAATTTGCAAAAAAGTTGGTGTCCCATGCTTGTCACTAGCCCTATGACCATAAACTGAAAGTACACAACTTTTCAGAACGTAATATTTAAGATGTGGCAGAAAAAGTGGCAGAGACTTTATACAGTATATTCTTACTGGAAACTGCAACAATTCTACATGCGTATCAAACTATATACTCATTATAAAATTGAACTGCTCAATTTATGGTCAAGAGTCCACGTCTATGACTGTGTATAATATGATGTTGGTTGTGAATTGTTGTATATATCTCTAATACCTTTATCAAGTCAAAGCCAGAGGCTCAAGTGAGCTATAGTCATAGCACGCTGTCAGTCCGAAAGAAGGTCACAGAGGGTATCCTCATTTGACAAATTTCTTCTTCAGACTTGGTGCATACAGAGGCAAACTGAATGTATAAGAATGATCTAGAGGGATGTGTGGAGGAGAGTTGTTATTTTGGTTCTGTTCCGAAATGAAATTTCTGGCGTTTTTGCAAACTTTTTTTTGACTTAGTAATTTCAATGAAGAAAACTGTCATGTTTCTCATTTATTGTATAGCTCCATGGTGACTTCTGCCACATAACTGAGCCAGTAACTCCTCTTTTTTCCTTCAGTTAATTGACAATGATGATTTCTTATGGACTATTTTGATCATAATTATGGTAAGGAATGTTATTGCGAAAGAATTTTGTCAATACTTCAATTTTGGGGATTTTTATGAAATTTTTAAGACTTCCAAAAAAAAAAGGAGGTGGGTGGAGGATTGGCCATCTTTCACATTTACAACTTTTTCTGTAAGACTGTTGGAAAGGTTTTGATAAAACTTAACAAAAATAAATAACTTATGACCCCCTTCAATTTTTTTGTTTTCGTCCAGACCTCTTTACAGTAATTGTGCTACCACAGTCAAAAGTAGGTCACAAAAGAGAACCCTTCTTTGACAATCTTTTTCTTCATACTGTCTCTATACAGAGACAAACAGAATGCATAGAAATGATCCACATTTAGAGGGATGAGTGAAGCATTGTCATTTTGATTCCCTTCCAAACTCAAATTTGAGAAGTTTTTTCGATGTTGTTTGGACTTGGTGTTTTCAATGCAGAAAAGGGTCATATTTCCTAGTTAAAATGATAATGATGATTTCTCATGGACTATTTTGATCATAATTATGGTAAGGAATGTTATTTTGAAAAAGAAAATTTTTGATTTTCTATGAATTTTTTAAGACTTCCAAATGAGAGTGTATGGGGACTTTTCTTCAGATTTTTAACTTCTGTTGTTATACCATATGATGAACATGGTATATATGAAGTACTATAGGTCCTCTATCATTTTTGTACATTTCATCCACACTGGTCAACAGGTGGTGTTACCATGGCTAAAAAATAGGTCTCAAAATGGTACATTCATTTCGTTATTCCTTATGTAAAATGACACATCGGTTACATGATATTACAATATATAAAATATATAGAATATGTACAAGGTGAACAGAACATAATATAGAGAGGGAGTGAACAGATATCCTAGTGGAATTATATGTTATCATTTCTTTTTTTTTACATGATATATACAAGTATTTACCCAACTTCTGTAATTCGTTTACATCATTAACACTAAGCAATTGAACTAATTTAAATGCACTGGGTTTTCTATAATAGTATGGCTTGATATACAATTGTCTTAATTCATGATAAAATGGACAAGTGAGTATAAAATGAAATTCGTCTTCAACATCATTTAAATAACAAAATGTACACAATCTATTAGATCTTATTTCGTTTCTATATCGTCCATTTTCAATATCAAGCGTATGAGATGACAATCTGAAACGTGCTATGTATATCTTATATAGATTATCGATTGGCTTACATAAATAATATTGTATACAAAAATTGTCGACTAGATGTTGATACATTTCACCTTTTGATGCGTTATGAATTATAGATAACATCTCTTGTTTATATACATCAAAAAATCTTTGTTCAATTATCTTATATAAATTGTAATCAGCATGATCCAAGCCCAAGTTTACATGGCTCTGCATTAATATTAAGTACCCAATCGTCACAGAATAAAACTCTGTCTTGTAAACAAGATTTAAGAATACAGTTATCAGTATTTTTCAATTTCACCCAAAATTTTATGATTTTAAGTTTTCGTAAAATGTGTAAAGGAAGTCTGCCAAGTTTATAATGTACTAAAGCATTACAAGTATTTTTCTTTACACCCAACACCTTTTTACAAAAAACAATATGTAGTTTTGGGGTTTTATGGAAACCCCATACCTCAGAAGCATAATTAAGAATACTATTTACATATGTATCAAAAATAGAACATTGTGTTTCAGTTATAAAATTATGGTCTTCTAATTTGCTAGAAATTGTGAAATATGCTTTTCTTCCTTGATCAGCTGCATGCTTTTGCGTTACGTTAAACTTTCCATTATAGTTTAAAAGCATACCGAGATAGCTAAACTGATTTACTATTTTAATATTTCTACCATTATATTTTGCTATTTTTTTTTTTTTTTTTTTTTTTTTTTAGTTATCTTTTATTTGACCACCGTTTCTAAAAATCATAATTTTAGTTTTATCAACATGAAATGTAAGTTTACAAATGTCATTATAACTATGTAGAAAGTCTAGCATATGTTGCAAATTATGTGGTGTTTCAGCGAACAATACTATGTCATCAGCGTACATTAACAAAAATAAGTTGATCAAATTAATTTCAATTGATGTACAATGTTCACTAATAAAATGTGACTCACAATCATTGACATATAGAGAATACAAAATCGGTGATAATACCTCACCGTGAAATAAACCGATATTGTTTTAAAATAATCTGATAAAACCCCTTTATGTTTTAAACAAGGTTTTACATTTTCATAGAGAGATTGAATAATTTTCAACATTTTACCCTGGATACCCTGCTTTAATAGTATGCACCAAAGATTTAATCTATCAATTAGGTCAAAATCCTTTTTATAATCTATAAAACAACAATAACGTCTACCACCCTTTTTCTTTAAAGTTTTATTAATTAAAGACTGAAGTACAAAAATTGCATCAACAGTGGAATATCCAGGCCTAAAACCAAACTGTGCATCAGTTATAACGTTATAGTGTTTTCCCATTCCAATAATCTTTTATTAAGAAATGCTGTCAACAATTTCACCATGCAAATGATAAGTGTTATTCCTCTATAATTATTTGGATCATTGACATCTTCCTTTTTAAAACTGGAATTATACAACACTCTGACCAAGACTGTGGCAAGAATCCTGATTTGATTTCGGCACCTATAAGTTGTTTCGACACCAGGTCGTATCGGCACCTGACATGTACGTTTCGGCACCTAGTGATAAAAATCTGCTAAAGTGGGCCACTATTTTTTTTATTGATATGTAATAATATTTTCTTTGTGATAATTTAGAGCGGATTAAACGTAACCAATGACAAACATTTTTATTCAATGCAGATGTTTACTGTTCAATTGATAAAGAATAATAACATCGATATTACTAGCAAATCCATTATAATGCATATAACAAGCAATGATAACTTATGATAATAACATTGATTTTAATTCTATCAATCTATGAGATAAATGTGATGAAAAAATACATATGATTTAACAGTGACAGAAAACAAATTCCAACAATTTTCATCACAATTTTTCAATAGAAAAAAAAAACAGAGAAACAAAAACACGAACATGACTATATACACTGTTAAAGTAAGACTGTATGAAATGCTTATAGAATTGACCGGTTCAATTTTGCAGATTTAAAAATACTTGTTTTCAATTACATATTGAACAGTCTTTCTTTATCCCCACCCCCCACTTTTCACCCCATCAAAATTTATAAAAATACCGACGTCGGCTAATGTAGAAAGGAGCAGCGGTCAATATACGCTTTCATTGATATGCGGATGTCACCAGAGTTTTTAATTAATTATGAATGGTTAGTATAAAGAGGCTTCAGTTTCACAAAAATATTACCATTTGTGAAGGAGTTTTGTTAACATTCAATATTAAATGAAGCTACATAAGAAGTATTGTCCACAGAAATAAAGAATCCATTCATAATAATATTAACCAAAGAGCTGAAGGTCCTGAGTAACACCATATGAAGAGGAATTAGTGTTATCAATGGTATTAATTCGGGATTAGTTTCATTCTTAGAATTAACAGCACAAATTCAAAAATACTCTTGAATCATTATTGAGTTATTTAAATCAATTTTCTTTTAATGAAACAAAATTGAAGTGAGAATAGTTATACCAATCTTGTATTTAAGTCTGCGTCCCAGGATTAAACAGTAGCGCAAGTTTGGGAATTTTCACACACTGTTTATTCGAGGTGATTTGGCATACGGTCGAATCAGAAGTCTTTCATTTTTACTAGTTTGTCGCAAACTGAGGTACCCCCAACAATTTAACCAAATCATTCAAGTGGAAAAACTGTCACATGAAGCATTCGAGCCAGGCACTCTAGTGTGCATCCCATAGATGAATCATAACTGAAAATTTTGTACTTGTACTGTCCATAACTGAGATACTCGTGCCCCAAACAGGATGCCAAAATGACTCAAATGGAACAAGCAAATACAGAGAACTGTGGTCTCCCGCTGTCGACGCTCTAACAGTAAGGGTACAATGATCTGTGACATTGTCATGGTTGTGCATGTCTACAGACACATTCCAAAAATACAAGGCCCTACGTCTTACGGTTACAGAGTTATTCTAAAGAATTCACCCGATTGTGGTCAAAACATATCTTTAAGAAAAGACTAACACGGAATCAATTAAATCATTACAGCTGTCCTAGCTAGAATAGACAAACGCTGACACAGATATCGCACTATTTCTTCAAAGTTATAGTTGAATGGACGTAGCTCTGCCCTTTGAACTTTGATCACGATAACAGTTAAAAAAAACCAAAAAACAAATCCCCCCCCGATGTTTATGTTACTGTTTGTGTACTCCGCAAGCGTCACACACACACACACACAAAAAACCCCCGACGGTATAACCAGGGTATCTGCAAATGCTGACAGTTAATGATAAACTCATTTCCACTTCTCAAACATGGATAATTGGTGTTCATGGCCTGTCATTTCAACGTAGAGGCTCTAAGAGGAAATGGAAAATGCGCCCATGTGTGCACAGAGCCGAACGCATAATGAAAATAACCTGTGTTAATGTTCAGAAAGAAAAGAACAAATTTATACATACCGCTGCAATACAACTTACAAGATTGCTAATCAATTGCCTATTAAGAATAAGTTAATGAAAACAATTTAGTACATAAGATAACAACCTATGAAACAATTATGCTCGGCCAAAACTAAGGGGGTGGGATGGGGTGGGGTAGGCCCCATGGCCCATCCGGTTCCTACGGCCATGTCATACATTATTGATCGGTCTCTAAGATCATTAGTTTATTGCTTGGTACAGTTACAACACACAAGGGTATAATTAATTAAATAGGTGGAATAATTAGCAGTATCGGAAACCATCAAAAAAAAAAAAAATAAATCTATATTATAATTAATATGGCATATTTGTTGTTTTAGAATGTGGAAATAATTAGATACGACCTCATTACATCAATAAACATAAAAATCAATTAAATATTTTAAAAAATAGCTTGAATAAAGCTCATGTTCGGCTAGGTTCGACACGTTTGTTAGGTTCGGCCTTATGTCTCACTGGTTTGGGCATTTACAAAAGTAAGTTGTCGGAGTTGTATTCTAGAAATGGCTTTGCTCGTATTATAACCTTCTAAAAAACATTGTTAACGTCATATTTTATTTGATTCAGTAGAAACAATTGTGTCGTTAATTCTACGATTCAGAGCATCACACTAAGTACCTCACATCACACACCACACAAAGATTCAAAATGAAAATAATCCCCAAAACATTCCGAGGATGACCTGGGAAATAAAGTCGGGTAAACTTTTTACCGTAAAGAAACCTTGCTGAATCATACTTTGATTCAGCATGTTCTACGGTCGCTATGGGTATCTTATACGAAAACATGATGTGCCTCTTTCTACAATGATTGATAATATTCTGGAATGCGACTAAATGACCTTTCAGTGAACACCAAATATGACTTTGTATACCAGTTTGTACCTTCGTATGCACAATTAGGAAACCAAAACTTTTGGTGACGGGTGATGCATGCAAACAGGAGACGATTACTCTCCCCGGGCACCTGGTCTCACCTCGGAATTTTTCAGTATTTCGGGGTTCACAATAGTTTCTTTTTGAAACTTACACGATTTTGTATCTGTCCTTGGACTTTGAGAATGATTAACGGTTTGGTACTTCTTCGATATTGATTTGATCACAAGAGCCTTACGAACATAAAACTGCCGAATTTCATTATGGAATTTAACGAATATTTAGGCCCTTTTTTTCTTTGAAATTGATACATACGACCGCTGTAGCGTGAAATCCACCAGCACCGTGAATTTTGCAAGTGTGTATGTGCAAGCATTATGTCAACAACTCCCGTAGTCCGGCTAGTTTAAAGTTGATACATTCCTTTAAATTATGTTAATAGACCTTTTTTTCAACCAATTTTAAATGATGTAAGGGGTCTTATACCGGACTAACTACTTTTTTCCGGAATTTTCACTATGACGTTAACGCTTGGAATGTGACGTCACAGTAATTTGACGCAAATCTAAGCTGTAATTTGTCCGGTATTGCCCCTTACATCATGTAAAATTGGCAAAAAGGTTATTGCAAAAGATTTGCTGATAACAATATAAAGCAATCTAATACTGATTCAATCTGAGTACTGTCCAAAAAAAATGATGTTGTATTAAAAATATTTTTTCTTAATGTAATGCTCATGGATATTTTGGTTGCTTTCGCCATTTCAACATAAAAAAAACTTTTCCATTGCTCGTAAAAAAACGTGCATATTGAAGATTTCAGATTGTCATACTTATGACGTCATAAATAGATACGTCATTCGTGTATGCGTTGTCAGATCTCAGATAATGTCATTACTATTAAAAATTATGTTTTGTGGAACAATGAATTCGAATTATGTCTGATCGAAGTGACCCTCGGTAGAGCGTGATGTTGCGCAGACATGCTGCGCATCCATATTAGACACGGCCTCGTTCATTCTGCCACTGAAAATATGATCATACAGTATACTTGACGAATATTAGGGGGAAGGGGGAGTCGCCGGTAGCCCAACTGACCCGCCACTGATGCAGAGCAAAAAATACATAACATTTGCCATACGTCATTTATTTAGAATCCTAACATAAATGAAATGAATACATCAACGAAAGAGGCGTGAAGGTTAAAAATAATAATAATAATAATTTTTTTCCATGGCTTTCAATTGATTGTTGTATGAAGACCAGGTGTTACATTTACTAGAAACGATATTTCCACAGTAAATACCATTAAGATTGCTCTGATGACAACCATTGTACCACCATGCGCCTTTAAATTCAATTGCGCAGTTTGACACGCCGTTATTGTCATTGTCCCTGTCGTAAGTAGTAAATGACATGCCGTTATGTTGAAGATTAACATCATTCCCTCCACTAAAGCTGTCACCTAAAATTTAGAGTGGAAAATTCTTATTTTAAAAATAGTAGAATATATCGTTAATTATTTTCTGATATTCAGTTTTCATATGATCTAATATGTACATTTACTCAAATAGATATAGATATATGAAAGAGAAAACAGAAGACATCTGACAAAGCTGTATGACAAAAACCACCCAGGAAATGCACACAAACCATGATAATAGTAGAATATACACGAAAAAACATTACAAAAATATTCGATTGTGTTGCGGTTACGATACGATCAATTGAAGTAACAAACGTCACTCAATTGGTGTGGTTAACCGGTGTACGGGCTCCCATCTTCCCACTCGCCACAAAAGCAGCACAATCTAAGGACATACTTTTAAAAATTTATAATTAATCGTCCATTCAGAGAAAAAGGTGTCTCACGAAGAGAGGTCATAAAAATTATATTCCACAAGAAACGTTTGTAGAATAATATGTTAAAGCACAAATGTAAAATTAAGAAAATGACTCATTTCTACGAAAATGTTTACATACTGATATCATCTTGCTACGAAGATAACATGTAAGAACACATAACATACACTAATTGTTTGGAGAATTATAATATAATATACCAATCCATAAATGAAACATTTTGTAAAATTAAACAAAACTCTTCTATAATGAGCCCATATCCGTAGATGAAATCTGTACAAAATCCATATTCAGAAAATGATGTCAGGTTTTGCTATACTCGTATTATAAAAAACATTGTAAATCTTCATGAGATTTAAGCAGAATAATGCCCCTTACTTTAATTCCAAAGAAATCAATAATCATCTGTTAATAAAGAGACGGGGGGGGGGGGGGGTTTGTATATAAAATTGTCATTCTAGCATTTGAACACCGTTAAATATAAACATTATGCACTGATTACCTGCTGTGCCTGAGTAGCCGCTGACATCCATCCTGTAGTTTGTTTACTCTGACCCGATTACAAAAGAGGAATACAAAGCATGTTTCCAAATGTCGCCAAAGGCTTTCACTCTTACAAGCAGACTGCTCGGTTCATTGGTTAAATAGTGTTTTTTCTCATTTCCTACCGTAAAAGCAAGCAATGAATCTCGACATTATTGATGCATTAATCATTGGATGAAACATTTGATGATTCATGTGTTATAGAAAACTATTATCTAATACAATATGCAAATGGTTTCTCCATAAATACTTTCACCGTTTCTTTTATACATATATTCAGTTTTAATGTTTCTTTATTTGCCACGAAAAAGTAATTAACTATATCCAGAGAATTTCTGCCTCGTCTAAATTTTTTCAGATCTATATATACATATCTATGTCTGTCTGTTTGTCTGCGCGTGTGTGTAGGAGTGTGTGTGTTTGTGTGTACGCAGGCATCTGTTAGCTATAAAATACAAAATTTTGAACCTATCCGCCGAACCCAGCAGAAAGAGGGAGGGATCTTTTACCTGAGCGAATATGGAAAATTTTAAGCATGTACCATCATTTAATGAAATGTTTCAGCTTTGATTATGTATATCCATTTTTTCCTATATATGTAATTCATGTAATTTGCGCCTACATGCATATGGAATCGTTCCAAAGCTGAAATTGAAATTTTCAAACATCGTATGCTGTTACAAACGTGCATTGGTATAAAAGTGAAACATGTTAACAAGTAACTTACAAACAAAGAAAATTAAAGACGTAACAACAAAATCTACTATCAAAATATTTGTTTATGTGTTTACTTGATTTACCGAAAGGACAAAATATTGGAAATAAAAGGATTTATTTTACTGTGAAGTTTGTATTCGTCTGTATCCACTGAATATGATACATATAAAAAAGTAGAATGAGTAGGAGATCAAAGAAATTTGTACATGATTAAGACTTTGCTAATATACACAATGTTCATAACTTGATGTTCTACAACATTCTATTGTCTTTCCTGAATGATTGTAATGACTTATCTATTCTAGCAATATTTTTTATTTCATATCGATCATGTATTAATTAGTTTTATTGTATTATCTTTCCTAACGGAGATCTTCATGTACGTGTTATTATATTACAGTTCCAAAGGGAGAAGTCTTGTTTGAATCATGATAACATGACTATCGTTATCTACGAGACGAACACAGACTAAACAAAAATGTAAATGCATTTATAAGTTTACTTCCTTTTGCATCTTGTGTGTATTTCTGAAGGCAGTAACCCACAATTTCAGAGCAGAACTATGCATTAGGGAAATGTTCCTATTTCATTAAATCCACTTTGATATTTCTGTACAGATCATATTTTATCAATCCCGAAAAAGTTTATCTATTTGTTTATTTCTATTACTTTTTATTTTATATTACAATATTACAATGGCATTTGTTTTTTTTTTAAACGACGGAGTGTTTTAATAGAAAATAACTCATCCACATTTTGATTTGTTTTACTCGGGCTAAAGAGCGAGCTTAATATAAGTTCTCCTTGTTGCTCAATCCTGAATCTTTCTGTATGTACTATATAATCCAGAATATTTTCATCTGACTAAATATTGTTTAATTCAAAGGGTGTGCACATCGTGATATTGATTACAATGCACATAATGAGCAGCATGTATACGATGATTCTTGCTCCTAACGTCATATCATTTTGGTCAACGCTCCTATTAGATTTGAATTTAAAGCAGAGTACATTGAGGTATTCAAATATATTTCGTTGTCGGATGTCCCATCTCATTGTTTTTTGTATTTATGTTGGATTTTTCTTTTCCATTTTTTTTTTTTGTAATTGTTATCAATGTTTGTTTATTTGCTTGTTTGTTGTTGTTGTTGATTTTGTTTGTTTGTTTATTTGCTTGTTTGTTGTTGTTGTTGTTGATTTTTGTTTGTTTGTTTATTTGCTTGTTTGTGCTTATTACTTATACACATCTAATTTATTGGGTATTATTTTTCGTTGCTATTCAAACCATGGAGTTTTACAAACAAGTACCGGTTAGACAATACAAAACATTATCATACCATGGATATAAAGTTTTCCCATGACTATATTTGCTTATAAGATTTTTGATGGAATCTATTAGTTCCGATTATAAGATTATGTTATTGTGTTCATTGAGAATCAACGGAGTTGTGTGAATTCAAGTGTGTGATGGAAATCAATAATAATAATAATAATAATAATAATAATAATAATAATAATAATAATAATAATATAAGGCACCGATCTATTCAATTATTACTACAGGGAGCACAGGGAGGGAATATGAATAGTACCCTTTAACATAAATGTGTAGCAATATAAAGAATGGTACAAGTTATGAAAGAATGCGAAACAGTATGAAACCGTCATCATATAGACTAAATAAATAAATTGAAAATACGAAGGTTACTCTTGTTCCATCATTGTAGTACTTACATCAAGCTACTATGGTGAACATTGATCGATATATCCCTCGGCAACCACATTGTAACGTGAATCGTTTTTGCCTTGTGTTTATTCCGCCATGTTAAACAATCTCTAAACTTACCTCTTCATTGGCAGTATCCCACGTGTAAAAAATGCTAAATAAAATATAACAATGTGAAGCTTACCAAGCCAATATTCCGTGTTCACATCACCAAATCCTCCTTATACGAGGTCCAGTTGTTTTCAAAGTTCACTGAGCCGTCAAATCTTCTCTGAAATACCTGTATAATATTAGGTAAATATATAAAAAAAACTATATCATGGAATGGAATATATTGACTTAAGTCTTACACTAGGAACAAAAATGACAGATTTTTTTCTATCTCATGATATAGTGTAAAATAAGGGTGAAGTAGTAAAGTAAAGTAAAAATCATCCAGAGGGCATCTGAGAATCTATTTAACACAACCACATTTAACAGTTCTCTTCCCAAGGAAGTACACCAAGTCTTATTTCAAATTTACAGCTAAAATATTTTTATGATAATTCGATATTGACAGAAAAATGAACAATACTTATAATTTGGTTTCTGAAATGTAAAAAAAAATTAGGGGAACTGTGTTACAAATAAAACAGTAGTAATAAAAGATTTAAGTAACAATGAATAATGGTATAAAAACTGTTATCTTGTTTGTATTTTATACCCTCAGTAATAGTGCAAGAAGTGCAAATGTGCAAGAGTCTGCAATTTTGGACTTCTAAAATCGGCCAAGGCTTGCGTTTTATCATCTATTGCTCTGGAAGTGGGTAATTTTATTATTCACTACCGGATCTCATTTACTAAGTTTCTGTATCTTTTTACATATTAAGTGGTAAAGCGATTCAGTTTTCTAATATATATATATATATATATATATATTCGTTTAGATATCGTAGGACTGAAAGAAATATCACCATATACATTATAGATATAAATATAAAAACACATAAAAGTACAAATAAAACATTCATTTTAAAAAAGAAGAAATGAATTTTATGAAAGGAATGCAATTATAAAAAATGAAAAACAAACAAAAAATGAAGAAACTGGTATCAAGTGGTTATGGCACTCACAACAATGTACTAGAGCGTACAATCATGGACCCCTGAATTCAGAGGTAAGACCAGGGTCCGGTGCCATAAAGTGAGAAAATACTTAGGTAAATTATTTCATTTTACTTTATTCCATTATCAAATGTTCAAATCAATTGGCATGCAGAATGGTTTATTTCTATTTATGAATAGAAAGAAACATAATAAAATCCAAATCCCTGTTATTCATTCATTGTTATTTAAAAGAATTGGAAATTATGACTTAAGATGGCACCGGTTCTAGATGCTCGGAAAAATAAGTATCAATAAATGAATGAATTAATCATACATAAATAAATATATAGATAAATAGGTAGGAACTTTTAAATTTAAATACATAAATAAGATAGAATTTACAAAATACTATCGCGATAGTGAGAAGTGAAAAAAGAACTGTTTATTTATAAATACCTAAGTACATATCTACGCAGTATTTTCAAAGGTATGTTTCAATTTTTGTTACATGAAACACTTAATTAATAAGTAGTAATTCACGTAAATATGGTGATATTGATTGATTTCTTTAGATACATTTTATTTGCTTTATCCATACCACGGCGTAGAAAATCATGTGAACGCACGGCAGGATCGATCACACGCTACAATAAATTGCGTTTACGCACGTTACCTCCCGCAATCAACCCGAAGAGCGCACGTGCGTTATGTCAAGTGGTCCTGGCACGTGTAATAATGCAGTCTTCGTGATCGCTTTTCATGTAAACGTGCACGTTATGTTAAGACTGCACCCATCTGTATTTTTCTACAATACATGACAATACACATCATAGATCAGGGACCACTGGAGGAAACAAACGTCTGATCAGGTGCCCAAGAGGCCTTAAGTTGACAAGCTACTTACTGGTCAGTTATTTTCAATGTGGTGCAATGGTATATTTTAACCTCATACTCGTATTACTTTTAATAGTCCAATCGCAGTCACACTTAACAAAAAGTTTACTGTAATAAAGTGTTGATACTTTACAACACAAATACAACGGTCTAAAGAGAATTACAACCTGAAAGGGAAGAACGTTTCCATGATTTGCGAGTTGATTTTTTTTCCCAAAGAAATCAAATCGATGAATCCAAGTAAATCCAAAGAAACTTACCATATTACTTAGTCAAAAGGACATGTTTTGCATAGACACATACATGTTTTTAATTTCGGAAACTTATCGGCAGTAGTTTGTAAACCGTATACTTTATACAAAACGGAGAATAAATGTCATAATCTAATGCTTCATATCTTTTTTTATCTTGAAAGAAAGAAAAAGTAAAACCAAAACCAAAAATACCAAACAAATTGATAAATACATTACTAATAATGATAAGTTAAAATATATAAAAATTAAACACGAAACAAAATATAAAACACTTTTCACCTGCAGGCTGTCGATTCCGGTATGAATTGCTGCTGATGTATGGTACTAATGTGTCATACATGAATTTATACTCGTTTGTCGTTGACATTTACATATATATGGAGTTCAGTGAAAGTGCAACATATTGATGATTTCTGATGCCTGCACAATTTTCTTTTTCTTTTCAATTTTTCGTTATGGTAGGTGTATAAATGAAAACAATTTATGTGTATCTCTCAACACATATAACAATCAGCTAATATAAGTATTAATCAATTACAATGTAACATATATAGTACACTTAGTATGTAATGGAAGAAGAAGAATCTTCCTGTCAATACAGATCAAGTATCCGATTTTGAAAATGAGGCATTATCATCCATTCTTTTATATTTTCATTGAGATATGGTCTGGGAAGCATATTGCATATGAAGTGCACAAATTCTGGATGCAGTGTGGTGACATGTCAAGTTCCAACTGGAAGAGGGATCTACTGGTGCATTTGATGTAAATAAATAGGCTACATTAGGTAAAGTTGTCATTTTGTATTTAAACCATTAATTATTCTGCATTTCACTAAGATGACTCATGATTAATATAAATAATAACATGATCTGATTTCAGAAATAGTGACTTGTAATTGCGTTGAAATATTTTATTATATGTCTTTGATTTTTCTAATGCTAGTGAAGTCATTCTTTGTATACCAACATATTTGAAGTTTTTCTCACACAATTCAAAGGCTTCATGAGTGAGTTATATTCACAGTTTTGTGATAGTTGTGACTGTTGACTTTCACACTTTCAATTTTATTCTGAAGTGTCAAGATAAAAGTCCCTGCACTACTTTTAAATTTGTGTGTTTTTTACCCCTCCATCAACCAAGATAGCTGCCAAGAGAGCAATGTCTGTGATTGGCTGTCCTTTTTATTTTATGACTTTTTTTATGATTGCCCAGGCTGCTTAAAACTACATCTGTATCAAAACTTTCAGGAGTAATAATCAATCAAGTAATTTTACTGAGTATGCATATTTGTTGCATATACAGAACAGCAGCATTTTGTGACATTTATCACATTCTAAGGGATTTATATTCAGATTCTGAATTTTAAAGGTGTTTGCACTAAATCTCCTTAGTTGAGAATGTGTACTTTTCATCAATTTCTTTAACTTTTTATTTATTGTTAAAAAATAACTAATTCTTATCCAGATAACTTTGGGAGAATGGGACCAAGTTACTGAAAAAGGAAAATTTTTAAAGTTATATACATGTATATTTTTTCTTGGATTAAATTAAGATCCTTTGCAATGTATTATTTCAGGTCATGCTACAATGATGTGGGTAGTTACAGATTAAGCTGGAATCTGATCATGGTTAACCTACCGGGTACTTTTGAATTAATTATTTCCTTGTCAGGAGGAGACTGCATTATAAACAGAATGGAATTTGTGTTTTGCTCACCAAATTGGAAGACCAGGGTTCAACTGAGCTACAGTGTATTGTCAAAGTGAACATATGTGGTCCTACTGTCAACAATCTGTAAACATTTTACCTTTTAATTTCTCTGCAAAAATATATATGTATATCTGTGCCATAACTTTTGAATGATAAGTGATGAGGTTTATATTTAAGATGTGAATTCCATGTGGAAAGACTTATTCAAGGTCAATTTAGAGTCAGTTTGACTTAGATTTTGGGTTTTGATCTACTGTTAATTTAAAAAAAAAACCCAGCAGAATCCTTAATTACCAACATATAACTTTTCAATGGTAAAGGGCTTTCATATTTCTTAATATGTATTTCCTTTGGGCCAAGAAAATCTCATACCATTTCACAGACTTTTTTTCTAAAAGGGGGGAGGGGGCTGTCATTTTCACAAACACATTTGGTTGGTAGTTTGATGTTATTATATGGTAGATCAAAGTGACACATTTTTCAATACCCTTAGTGGTTATTAATTTATATGCAGGTTATGTACTATAAATCAGTGTTTTTTACAATGTAAGTATAAATGACATAATAAATCTGAAAAATTGAATCAAGAATTGTGTTTTTCTAGTGGTTAATTAAGGTAAGGAAAGGGGTTAGTTGATGACTACTTGAATAGTTACATTGGAATTCAAATTGTAGCCTTTTAGTTTAATTTTGCTCATCAAAGCCAGTAATACCTTTTGCATTCTTATAATAAATCCTCTAAACACATACCTGATAAAATTTGTTAAGATTGTACTATAGTCTAGATTTGTCAGTAGGTGGTGCAACAATTGAGAATACTGTTTGTCACCAAATATTCTCTGCCTTTGTTTCAATTTTTCTTTATTTATGCATAAGTGATATATAAGGATCTATTTCAAACATTTTAGATTACATCTTATTCTAGAATTTCATTTCATTACAATTTTGACATCATTTGTCTTGGTCATTTTCATTTGTAACATTGGGAATTTGGTGAGCAATTTTGACCTTCTCGGGCCTCTTTTTTAATTTTTCAATTTAGAAATTGATCATAAAATGTGTTGAAATATATGATATATTGTTCTCATTCAAAATCAATTAAAATTAAATTAATTTTAAATGTTTATATGTGTTTCATGTTTTATATTTATATGACGATTCCCAAATTGGACAATTTTCTGACATGTCAAAATAGCCAAGATTTGGTGACCATATTTTCTGATCCTGTGGATAAATTTTCTTCATACTCATAATGTTGTGCAATTGGACACTAAGGATTATAGATATAATTTTTCTTGAAAATTGAATTTGCAGATTTTTGTAAAATGCTGTTTTTAGGGGAGAAAATAGGGGAATTTTTGTACTGATTTTGTATATTTACTGAAACCTTTCTAGCACAGATCTTGAAATAAGTTCTTTCAAAACAGTTTCTCCTTGGAAATTTTACTAAAACATTATTCCTTTTCTGATATTAATTTGTGTTTTTGATATATATTTACATTTGGTAAAGTTAAAAGATATTAAATTGACCTTGTAGTACCTTTCAAAGGAACTCCAAATATGCCTCAGAGGGAGCTTATTCAAAGTCAAATTTTTCAGAACTTTGTGGATAAATTTTTTTCATACTTTGCAATTTAGTAGATATCATATTCAAATACTAATTATAAAAAAATGAAGAAAATTGAATTCGGGAGTCAAGTGTTTAATTCCTCCTTAAAAAGTTTCTACAAGACCGGTCACAGAGTGCCATTTTAGGAGAGAACATCACTGAAGGAAAATACAAAGCGTGGTTGTTTTGATGCTTTCATGGTCATACTGTCGATGTCGATGTTTTATTTATTTATTTCATTTATTTGTGTGTGTGTGTGTGTGTGTGTGTGTGTGTGTGTGTGTGTGTGTGTGTGTGTGTGTGTGTGTGTCTTTTGTTTGTTTATTTATTTTTTTTTTATTGTTTTACTTTGAATCGGATGAATGGGACGAAACTATTATAACCGATTGCATTCTGTAGTGTATATTACTAGATCAACTTCTAATATATCAAAAGATCTTGTTTAATTATAATTTTAATTCTGTTTAAATTCTATGGTATCGGTAAACATGAGTCCTACGTTAAGTCGTAAAGTGCTAGGATTTCTAGCAGTAATCAAGAATTATACTTGTTCCTGTTCATGTAATGATGACACAAGTTTATAATAAACATTACAACTTCTTTTGCCATTGCAAATTTCCACGGTAAGACTCGATTTCTTAAAGTAATTTGTGGATCTCTTGTACTGTTAATGAATTTCATGCATTATATGCAGATTTCAAAAACTTGTATCTCTTTATCTTATATCTGAAAGCTATAAATAAAAACAAAGGTCATCAGTGGGATAAAATCGTCATATGGTTTGTTAATGACCTACTAAGGAAGCATGTCAGTAAAATCCATAGGAAGTTCAGCTTTTGGCCTTAACCCCTATGCATTTTACTGACCCTCTATGTGTTCGTGGTAGGTCAGGAACGAATCATATAACGAATGATATTGTGTTAAGAAGGAAAATACCAGTCATGTTTTATTTGACCGATGATATTAGACAATGAAAGAGGGGGCGAGACATAAGGGATGAAAGATGAAAATGAAAGAGGCATGTCGAAGGGATTACAAAAGCTATACTTTGCAAGAAATATGGAGATGTGAGGAAGCGAAAACGGAAAGAATACTGCTTTGAAACAAGGCAAATAAAAGTATTCAAGAAGGTTTCAATAGATTATGATATAATACAATTATCCATATAAACGAAAAACAAGAGAATTATTAAAAGAAAATATACAAAAAGGACAATAACTATCGAAAAGAAAGCTAGGTTCAATGCCCAGTATACAGCGCAAAAGTTTTTGTGATCATCAAAATATCAGATGATAAAGTATACATTATCATTATGCATTTTAAACGTATCACATTAATATTGGCAGCAGTTACACTCAATTTGATTGCATTCTGCTATTAAACCCAGCATTTCGTGGTTCTACACAGAAAGTCAGGTTTAGTCGGGACATTCGTTCTTTTGTTTATTTATCCAGTTATGCACGAATGATAAAGGTATGTACTGCGCTCGTGTGAAAATATGTACATAGTTAAACATAAGATTCCTTTTACCCTGATATATTTCGTGGTCCTGATACAATATCATTTTCAATCGAAACATTTTCTCTAGCTGCTTTACCCAATTGTGCACAGCTGGCAGAGATGGAAATTAAGAGTGACTAATTTTCTGAGAGACGAAGGAATGTAATGTTGCTAAACGCACCTGCAATGGAAAGACTGAATATAGTTCATTAATGGACAAACCCCGATACATACCTCAGTATACAAAGTTGCAACTCAAACGGCGCGGGAAATATCACATAAAAAACGCTAGCGCAGTATCAATATTATGAATATATAAAAAATCCCGTAAGTGGGCCTGTAAATTACGATCGTCGTTGTCTGTTCCTTTTGTCATCGTCATACACGTGGACAACTACATGGGATTAAAACCCAAGGTCAACATCTTTTGAACTTGCATAAATGAAAAACCAGAGATTCTTATGATTTACCCGTCTGATTTCCCACACATGCTAAGGGTCTCACATTGCATTGTACCTATCGATCAAAACGTTGTGGCGAGTTAAAGACCATGTTTTGATTTTAGGGATTTTCTGTTTATGCCACTTCCAATAAACACCTTTTGGTTTTAACATTCTATTTTTGTGGCCTTTCTGAGACCTCCGGAATCATTGAGATTAAGTTTTCTGTTTGAGCAAATTCAGATCTTTCAGAATATCTCTTTCTCGTGAAAAATAGACGTTTCCTCTGTTTTTTTTTTTTTTTTTTTTTTTTTTTGTTTTGTTTTGTTTTGTTTTGCTTTTTTTTTTTGTTTTTTAAACATATTTTCGAACGGGGCACTGGCTCTTTCAATTATAATCTTGCATCAACAATTTACAACAGTCCTATTTTCAGCAACAATGCGAAAATCAAAGGTATATTTAGAATAAATTATAGAACCAATACAGGGTGAAATGATTATAAGAACTGGTCGATTAAAATTGGTAGTCTGTTCACAATTGATATCTATGGAAGAGTCCATGGAAGGTTTATCTCACACACTTATATAGCATAGTCATTTTCGACAGTTATATATGCAGCAAGCCATTCACATGATAATGAAGTCATATAATCAATGACGACATGAAACATGACGCATTGTTTAACGTGTCTCCTCCATACATCGTCTTGGGATCTTTTTTTTATCTCAGGTGTTTACCTTAATAATCATTTATTATTTATTATTACAGTCTGTCTCTACCAATATCCTTTTTTCCTTTTAATCCCACTTCTTCTACGCCCATCCCTTTTGACATCTCATGTGTATCAATACTTATTTCTTCTCCCGTTGTTATTCTTTTCTTAGGGGGGAGGGGGTGTTGACGACAGTTACTCTGTCAAATACAGGTTTGATTGGCTGTTGCTCCGTCAATAAAAAAATAAATAAAAAAAAAACTTGACGGACAGTTTCTGACATATATGCATGTGCAAACATCAGTTAACATAGAGATTTGTACGACAAATCTTCGTAAAGGAATTTGGTATACTAGAAAACACAAATTAAAGTTGAATTTCTTTCTAAAACGGTTTGTGGTTTCATGAGAAGCATGCGGTAATGACCTTTCAATTGATATGTTTTGATGATGTATTGTTTACATATAACTAAAACACAGGATAAGAAAATTTAAGTCTAACATAAACATTACGTTAAGTTCATTGTCTATAAAGATTTTGGTCGCACTAACTAAAACTCCTTGTGTGAGGGTTGATTCACTTCTTTGATCGTAATTATTGTTAAGAAGTTTGTATTGCAATAAGCAGGTGTATTTCTTCAGGCGATGTGCTGAAGGATCCTGGGTGCAATGTCACAGTTGGTGTCCCCTGTCAAGTATCCATCAATGCCTCAGATGGATTCGTTCCAAATGTATAAATTTTTATGCAAAGTATAAGGCAAATGCCGTCACCATATACATACAATAGTGGTGGAGTGACGTAAAACAATTATCAGTCAATTATATTATCAAGTATTTGAAACAGAAACAAAAAAGAGTTTACATTTTTACACAATCAAGCTTATTTTGCCTTAAAATTTCATAGTTTTGCATTCTCTCATCCAAAACGAATTGGTCACTCAGTAATTCAAGTCACTGGTATTTTTCTGTTATACATTTTTCTCGTCTTTACATTTCAGACTTTTTTCATCCTTTTGAAGCTTTTCATAAAACTCGCTGACATTTGTACAGAGTTTGTCCATTTCTTCATTGACACAGTCTTTTCAACTGACATAACAACTCTTCGTTTAGTTTTTTTTTCAATGAATGATTTATCATTATGGCGCTTAAGTTGTTCAATAATATTTTTATTATTTTATTGAGTTGAATCCTTTTTGCGTTACAGAGGTTTTTTATATAGGCAAATGAGCTACTTAAATGAAATGGAAATTTAAAACAAAATTATATTCTGTTCACCCACAAGCAATGACGTTAATTAGTTTCTAAATATTAACATCAAAATTAATACAATTTTTGACAATTTTTTAAAATCCATCATGGACATAGCGTACAAAGTTAGACACTTAACTAATTTGTGACCATATCTATCCGACAATAACATTTGATTCTGCAATTTTCTCAGCTGTGCAAAATTGGATGAATCAACTTGAGAATATATGTTTGGTAAGCTCGATATTGTGTTCAGTACCACATAATACTAGATTGTAAACCTATTCTTGCATTTAAGTATGTGTCTTTTTGCACACGAATAATATGCATAACTCATTTATTCGAGCCTAACTGGATGAGTAACACGTAGCTGTTTTGACTGAATTCGTCTTTATATGCATTACCTACTAATATTCCATCCTAGTTAGTCCAACTGTTGTTAATAATTGTATGATAAATTCATTCTAAATGCATACATAAACATGTATTCTATATACTTAAATATTTTTCATGAAGTGCTTAATTGTTATTCTCACCACAATTCCGTTATCTTTTTTTCCTTATATTTATTGTGAGTTGGTGGATTCACCCATTTGCTTTATAAATTTGTACTTTGCCCGTCGTAAGAAAAAAGAGGAGTTACCGGCTCAGTTATGTGGCAGAAGTCACCATGGAGCTATACAATACATGAATATAAATAATATAATAGAACATTTAACACATTACAAAAATATTTGATTGTAGTGCAATTACGATACCGACTTAGGACGGTCATTTAATTTGACAAAAGCCAAACAAATGGTGTGGTTAACCGGTTTACGGGCCCACCTTCCCACTCACCGTAATAGCAGAACAATCAAAAGACGTACATTTAAAAATTTATAAATAATCCTCCATGTAAAGAACAAGGATCAACAGATATCGCATATTGAGAGGTCATAAAAATATAAACACGTAAGGTATTGTAAAACACATAATGGTATAAAAATATATGCCACATCAACATGATAAACCGTGCTCTGCCAGTCTGAAAGCGAGCTAAGACCCTAGATCTGAAGGAGTCCCGACTAACAGTCAGAGGGGACGAGGTTCAGGACCATGTCTCCTCTGAAAGAGGTTTGGACAAGGCCCGTCATATAGTCCCCACCGCCCTGTTAGTCAGCGTGCAACGTTCAAGTAAAAGTCTGCATAAGGCTGTAGAGGGGCCAAATACAAGACCTATAGTCTTTTTGATGATCTCAATATCATATTGTCTATTTAGGAGACGTTTGACTATTTTATTACATGATAAAATAACGTTATCGGAGCCTTTTACTTTCCTTAGTTTATATACGAGATCACCGTAAAAATTAGGATGGGAAATTCCATTGGATACATACTGTTGAAAAGAAATATTTCCAAATTTAGATAGAAGTTCTGAATAAGATCTGAAGAATTTGCCGAATGTTTTTCTTAGCTTGTGATATCTGTAACCCTGAGTTAAAAGTTTAGTAGTAATTTGTAAATTTCGTTTATGAAAGTCCAAAACATCGGTGCAGCCTCTGACAAATCGAACTAATTGAGATATATAGATACCATATGATGGGAGTCGAGGGATATCGCCATCCAAGTAGGGGAAATTTACAATAGGAAATCCAAAATCCTCACGTTTATCATAAATATTAGTATATATTAGGTTGTTGATAATTTTGATGTTTAAATCTAAGAAAGGTGTAGATTTATCTCAAGTATTAGCTTTATTCAATGTGAGCTCTGGTGGATATATTTCTGATATAAAATGTTCGAATTCAGGGTTATCGATAACCAAAATGTCATCCAGATATCTGCAAGTATTATTAAATTTGTCAATGAGGTCAAAACGTTTTGATTTTTGAATAGAAACCATAAAATCCCTCTCATAACAATAAAGAAATAAATCTGCTATCAGAGGCGCGCAGTTAGTACCCATAGGAATCCCAACTATTTGTTGATATATCTTGCCATCAAATTGCACAAAAATATTATTCATGAGAAAATCTAGTGCTTTACATAATTCCTTGCAAGTGCAGTATTTATATGAAGTATATTGTTTGTTGGAAAAGAATCCAGAGTTATTGGAAGTACATATGTACGTTTTAGATTCTCTGTGAAAACACCATTGTATAAGAGACAGCAACTTGCTTTTAATCAAATCATGAGGCAGAGATGTATAAAGTGTAGAAAAATCAAATGTAGAAATTTGAGTCGCTTTGAAATTTAGCGAAAGAAGTTTGTCTATAACTTCATGAGAATTTTTAATCGACCAAAAGTAATTGATGTTACTATTATGAAATGCGACATCACAATATTTGATAATATGATCTTTTATAGCAGTCAGAGCAGACGTAATATGTTTCGATAGTACCGTAGTAGAGCAGTGGCTAGAATTAGATATGAAACGTGATTTAAATGGACTTTTATGTAGTTTTGGGAGCCAATACATGGTAGGTAGATCAGATTTATCAGTTTTAATGTTGAAGTCGGACATGGTCATGAGGTGATCGTGCAAGGTGCTCTCTTTTGAGGTAGGGCTTTCAACATATGTATGAGTGGAGTTTAATTCGTTATTAAGTACTTCAATATAATATAGTTTTCAAACAACTATTATGTTATTACCTGCTTTATCAGCGGGAACAAAGACATATTTAGCATGTAAGTCAGCTATCTTCTTTTTAATAGAATTTGTCGTCAATGTATTAGGCTGTTGAAATAAATGCGGAATTTCCGTAAAGTTCTTAATACGGATATCGACAATTCTTAAAATCTCGAATTTCCAATCATTAAGAGCATGAACATTTACTTGTTCTTTTTTACACCAACGTTTACAATATGTAGTTAAAGCATCTTCTATAACGTCACTGCATTTATTGAAATCTATCCTGGACGGTAACCTATATTTAGGTCCTTTTCCAAAAAGGGTGCGCAATTTCTTGTCCGAAATACAGTTTAGGTCACCAGTAATAACATGACCTGCCGGTTTATAAACATATTTAGAATTTTCACAAGAACACGACGAAGGAATAGAGTCTGAAACATCAGGGTTAGATGTGACTTTATTATAATTTAAAATAAGATTTCTTATAGGCTTTTTGTACTGGTAACATATAAGTGGAGGTTCTAAATTCTCAAAATATTGGGGGATTTTAGATGTGACTCTATGATCACGGAAAATATTAGTAATGTTAAGTAGATCGAAGCCTTTATTAATAAATTTAATTTTGAGAAATTGCTGCTTGGGTGGAAGAGACGGAATACAAGGAAAGAGTTTATTATATGAAAATAAAATTATATCAATCAGAATTGCGTAAACTTCGAAGATCAGCTTCGTCCAGGATAGGTTTCAATTTATTTACCGGAATAGAGGATAGTGCATGCAAAAGTTCATGACGGCCATTATTTTTTGCGATAAATAGAAGATCGTTTAATGACCTATTTAAACGATTACGTTTTCTGATGTTACGATTACGACGACGACCATGTGATCTACGTTTTCTAATAGTTTTATGTCTTAATGTAAAAATATTGATCTTATTCTGACGAGAAGAAATATTACCTTGTCGATATATTTGGTCGTTGAGACCGAGAGGGTATGGGGTTTGTAGTTGTTCAATCCAGTAGAGCTCGGTTTCCAAAAGTCGTTTTTTAACATCTGATTTCGTATCACCTGGTAATTTAGAGATATTTTCTACTGGAGTTATTTTCACATTATTAATATTATGTTGGTATTTATTAAAGTGGTTATAAAGAAAATTCTGGTATTTACGTCGTGAATTATTACGAATTTTATAGGAATGATTTCGAAAACGTTGTTTCAAAGTTTGAGAAGTTTCCCCGACATATTGAGCCCCACATCCTCTAGCTTCTCAAGTGATGACATATATAACATTGTCAGTATATTGTCTATGTCTTTGTCTAATTTGGTGTTAAATATATTTCCATTAACCGAAGATTCAATATTGGACTTGCAGTTTAAATGATGGCAAGTAAGACATTTCTTGGCGTTGCACTTATTAATCTTAGAAAACCCTCTGCGTATAGAATTGACAGCTCTGTAAGAATTTATAGGTGTGAATGTTTTTGAAAATGAGATCGAACGTTTAATAGGGAAACTACTTTTAAGTGGAGAAATAAGAACTTTAGTGGTGCCGAATAATTTTCTACAAGAAATATCAGGTATATGAAGAGTGGACACAGAGGGCAATCTAAGTGGTGTGATTATAACTATAGGAGATTTGTATTTTATTTTTTATTAGATTTGAAGCCATTTTAATGAAAAGGGGGGATAAGGATGTACAAACCCTGGGGAAAACTCCCACACAACCAAGTCAGTAACTATTGGATGAATAATAACACTTGAAACACCCAGACACGGGGAACCTTTTTACAGGCTCCACGCTGCATCTGAGAATAAGTGTAGATATGAAAGAAAAAAGAGGAGTTATCGGCTCAGTTATGTGGCAGAAGTCACCATGGAGCTATACAATACATGAATATAAATAATATAATAGAACATTTAACACATTACAAAAATATTTGATTGTAGTGCAATTACGATACCGACTAAGGACGGTCATTTAATTTGACAAAAGCCAAACAATGGCGTGGTTAACCGGTTTACGGGCCCACCTTCCCACTCACCGTAACAGCAGAACAATCAAAAGACGTACATTTAAAAATTTATAAATAATCCTCCATGTAAAGAACAAGGGTCAACAGGTATCGCATATTGAGAGGTCATAAAAATATAAACACGTAAGGTATTGTAAAACACATAATGGTATAAAAATATATGCCACATCAACATGATAAACCGTGCTCTGCCAGTCTGAAAGCGAGCTAAGACCCTAGATCTGTAGGAGTCCCGACTAACAGTCAGAGGGGACGAGGTTCAGGACCATGTCTCCTCTGAAAGAGGTTTGGACAAGGCCCGTCATATAGTCCCCACCGCCCTGTTAGTCAGCGTGCAACGTTCAAGTAAAAGTCTGCATAAGGCTGTAGAGGGGCCAAATACAAGACCTATAGTCTTTTTGATGATCTCAATATCATATTGTCTATTTAGGAGACGTTTGACTATTTTATTACATGATAAAATAACGTTATCGGAGCCTTTTACTTTCCTTAGTTTATATACGAAATCACCGTAAAAATTAGGATGGGAAATTCCATTGGATACATACTGTTGAAAAGAAATATTTCCAAATTTAGATAGAAGTTCTGAATAAGATCTGAAGAATTTGCCGAATGTTTTTCTTAGCTTGTGATATCTGTAACCCTGAGTTAAAAGTTTAGTAGTAATTTGTAAATTTCGTTTATGAAAGTCCAAAACATCGGTGCAGCCTCTGACAAATCGAACTAATTGAGATATATAGATACCATATGATGGGAGTCGAGGGACATCGCCATCCAAGTAGGGGAAATTTACAATAGGAAATCCAAAATCCTCACGTTTATCATAAATATTAGTATATATTAGGTTGTTGATAATTTTGATGTTTAAATCTAAGAAAGGTGTAGATTTATCTCAAGTATTAGCTTTATTCAATGTGAGCTCTGGTGGATATATTTCTGATATAAAATGTTCGAATTCAGGGTTATCGATAACCAAAATGTCATCCAGATATCTGCAAGTATTATTAAATTTGTCAATGATGTCAAAACGTTTTGATTTTTGAATAGAAACCATAAAATCCCTCTCATAACAATAAAGAAATAAATCTGCTATCAGAGGCGCGCAGTTAGTACCCATAGGAATCCCACCTATTTGTTGATATATCTTGCCATCAAATTGCACAAAAATATTATTCATGAGAAAATCTAGTGCTTTACATAATTCCTTGCAAGTGCAGTATTTATATGAAGTATATTGTTTGTTGGAAAAGAATCCAGAGTTATTGGAAGTACATATGTACGTTTTAGATTCTCTGTGAAAACACCATTGTATAAGAGACAGCAACTTGCTTTTAATCAAATCATGAGGCAGAGATGTATAAAGTGTAGAAAAATCAAATGTAGAAATTTGAGTCGCTTTGAAATTTAGCGAAAGAAGTTTGTCTATAACTTCATGAGAATTTTTAATCGACCAAAAGTAATTGATGTTACTATTATGAAATGCGACATCACAATATTTGATAATATGATCTTTTATAGCAGTCAGAGCAGACGTAATATGTTTCGATAGTACCGTAGTAGAGCAGTGGCTAGAATTAGATATGAAACGTGATTTATATGGACTTTTATGTAGTTTTGGGAGCCAATACATGGTAGGTAGATCAGATTTATCAGTTTTAATGTTGAAGTCGGACATGGTCATGAGGTGATCGTGCAAGGTGCTCTCTTTTGAGGTAGGGCTTTCAACATATGTATGAGTGGAGTTTAATTCGTTATTAAGTACTTCAATATCATATAGTTTTCAAACAACTATTATGTTATTACCTGCTTTATCAGCGGGAACAAGGACATATTTAGCATGTAAGTCAGCTATCTTCTTTTTAATAGAATTTGTCGTCAATGTATTAGGCTGTTGAAATAAATGCGGATTTTCCGTAAAGTTCTTAATACGGATATCGACAATTCTTAAAATCTCGAATTTCCAATCATTAAGAGCATGAACATTTACCTGTTCTTTTTTACACCAACGTTTACAATATGTAGTTAAAGCATCTTCTATAACGTCACTGCATTTATTGAAATCTATCCTGGACGGTAACCTATATTTAGGTCCTTTTCCAAAAAGGGTGCGCAATTTCTTGTCCGAAATACAGTTTAGGTCACCAGTAATAACATGACCTGCCGGTTTATAAACATATTTAGAATTTTCACAAGAACACGACGAAGGAATAGAGTCTGAAACATCAGGGTTAGATGTGACTTTATTATAATTTAAAATAAGATTTCTTATAGGCTTTTTGTACTGGTAACATATAAGTGGAGGTTCTAAATTCTCAAAATATTGGGGGATTTTAGATGTGACTCTATGATCACGGAAAATATTAGTAATGTTAAGTAGATCGAAGCCTTTATTAATAAATTTAATTTTGAGAAATTGCTGCTTGGGTGGAAGAGACGGAATACAAGGAAAGAGTTTATTATATGAAAATAAAATAATCAAATTGAGTTTATATCAATCAGAATTGCGTAAACTTCGAAGATCAGCTTCGTCCAGGATAGGTTTCAATTTATTTACCGGAATAGAGGATAGTGCATGCAAAAGTTCATGACGGCCATTATTTTTTGCGATAAATAGAAGATCGTTTAATGACCTATTTAAACGATTACGTTTTCTGATGTTACGATTACGACGACGACCATGTGATCTACGTTTTCTAATAGTTTTATGTCTTAATGTAAAAATATTGATCTTATTCTGACGAGAAGAAATATTACCTTGTCGATATATTTGGTCGTTGAGACCGAGAGGGTATGGGGTTTGTAGTTGTTCAATCCAGTAGAGCTCGGTTTCCAAAAGTCGTTTTTTAACATCTGATTTCGTATCACCTGGTAATTTAGAGATATTTTCTACTGGAGTTATTTTCACATTATTAATATTATGTTGGTATTTATTAAAGTGGTTATAAAGAAAATTCTGGTATTTACGTCGTGAATTATTACGAATTTTATAGGAATGATTTCGAAAACGTTGTTTCAAAGTTTGAGAAGTTTCCCCGACATATTGAGCCCCACATCCTCTAGCTTCTCAAGTGATGACATATATAACATTGGCAGTATTTCAATCTATGTCTTTGTCTAATTTGGTGTTAAATATATTTCCATTAACCGAAGATTCAATATTGGACTTGCAGTTTAAATGATGGCAAGTAAGACATTTCTTGGCGTTGCACTTATTAATCTTAGAAAACCCTCTGCGTATAGAATTGACAGCTCTGTAAGAATTTATAGGTGTGAATGTTTTTGAAAATGAGATCGAACGTTTAATAGGGAAACTACTTTTAAGTGGAGAAATAAGAACTTTAGTGGTGCCGAATAATTTTCTACAAGAAATATCAGGTATATGAAGAGTGGACACAGAGGGCAATCTAAGTGGTGTGATTATAACTATAGGAGATTTGTATTTTATTTTTATTAGATTTGAAGCCATTTTAATGAAAAGGGGGGATAAGGATGTACAAACCCTGGGGAAAACTCCCACACAACCAAGTCAGTAACTATTGGATGAATAATAACACTTGAAACACCCAGACACGGGGAACCTTTTTACAGGCTCCACGCTGCATCTGAGAATAAGTGTAGATATGAAAGAAAAAAGAGGAGTTACCGGCTCAGTTATGTGGCAGAAGTCACCATGGAGCTATACAATACATGAATATAAATAATATAATAGAACATTTAACACATTACAAAAATATTTGATTGTAGTGCAATTACGATACCGACTAAGGACGGTCATTTAATTTGACAAAAGCCAAACAATGGCGTGGTTAACCGGTTTACGGGCCCACCTTCCCACTCACCGTAACAGCAGAACAATCAAAAGACGTACATTTAAAAATTTATAAATAATCCTCCATGTAAAGAACAAGGGTCAACAGGTATCGCATATTGAGAGGTCATAAAAATATAAACACGTAAGGTATTGTAAAACACATAATGGTATAAAAATATATGCCACATCAACATGATAAACCGTGCTCTGCCAGTCTGAAAGCGAGCTAAGACCCTAGATCTGTAGGAGTCCCGACTAACAGTCAGAGGGGACGAGGTTCAGGACCATGTCTCCTCTGAAAGAGGTTTGGACAAGGCCCGTCATATAGTCCCCACCGCCCTGTTAGTCAGCGTGCAACGTTCAAGTAAAAGTCTGCATAAGGCTGTAGAGGGGCCAAATACAAGACCTATAGTCTTTTTGATGATCTCAATATCATATTGTCTATTTAGGAGACGTTTGACTATTTTATTACATGATAAAATAACGTTATCGGAGCCTTTTACTTTCCTTAGTTTATATACGAGATCACCGTAAAAATTAGGATGGGAAATTCCATTGGATACATACTGTTGAAAAGAAATATTTCCAAATTTAGATAGAAGTTCTGAATAAGATCTGAAGAATTTGCCGAATGTTTTTCTTAGCTTGTGATATCTGTAACCCAGAGTTAAAAGTTTAGTAGTAATTTGTAAATTTCGTTTATGAAAGTCCAAAACATCGTAGCAGCCTCTGACAAATCGAACTAATTGAGATATATAGATACCATATGATGGGAGTCGAGGGACATCGCCATCCAAGTAGGGGAAATTTACAATAGGAAATCCAAAATCCTCACGTTTATCATAAATATTAGTATATATTAGGTTGTTGATAATTTTGATGTTTAAATCTAAGAAAGGTGTAGATTTATCTCAAGTATTAGCTTTATTCAATGTGAGCTCTGGTGGATATATTTCTGATATAAAATGTTCGAATTCAGGGTTATCGATAACCAAAATGTCATCCAGATATCTGCAAGTATTATTAAATTTGTCAATGATGTCAAAACGTTTTGATTTTTGAATAGAAACCATAAAATCCCTCTCATAACAATAAAGAAATAAATCTGCTATCAGAGGCGCGCAGTTAGTACCCATAGGAATCCCACCTATTTGTTGATATATCTTGCCATCAAATTGCACAAAAATATTATTCATGAGAAAATCTAGTGCTTTACATAATTCCTTGCAAGTCCAGTATTAGCTAAGAGGTTGTTTTTACCTTTAAATACGTAATTTATATCTAGTGTTTTATTCCTGTATTGCAGGAAACAAGAGATCCAACTCCCCTACAGGACTTAATCTGCCAGACATCATGAAATCATAGTAGAACATAAAAAACTATATGAAATATCGTAAGTAGCTTAGTTGACAATAGTCTCTTAATTGATGGTTATTAACCATACCATTTGTTTGGCTTTTGTCAAATTAAATGACCGTCCTAAGTCGGTATCAGAATTGCACTACAATCAAATATTTTTGTAATGTGTTATATGTTCTAGTATATTATTTATATTCATGTATTGTATAGCTCCATGGTGACTTCTGCCACATAACCGAGCCAGTAACTCGAAAATCAGAGTAAAATTGGTAGATGGTGCATTACGGCTTATAATTTTCAAAACATCAGCCACTGAAATATCTGTTACCTGCACTTCATAAAGACACATAAACAAAAACTGTCCATTCACTAACAGATCGTTGGAATCCTAACATAACATACACGTTAACGGGATAAAGCGGTCACGATGACTGCTTTAGCACCCGCGCAAGGACTACTAGACGTTATGCGAGTGGGCTCCTCCCGCGTAAACCGCAATTAATACCCATAGGAATACCAACAATCTGATGGAACACTTTCCCACCACATATCACAAAAATATTATCTATAAGAAATTCTAACATTAGGATAATCTCTTTTTCTGTATACTTGCTGTTGAATTCAGACTGCTCCTTTACATAATATGTGTCGTTGGGGCCTAAACTAGATACTTATACCCGCGAATTCCTTTTTTTTTTTTTTTTTTGTTATAGAAGGCGTTTTGAATAATTGATGTTATTCTGTTCTTTGGTTTTTGATGAGAAATGGTTGTATAAAGTAAGTATAAATTGCAGGGAGTTTCAGTTTCACTGGTTACTTCGGTACTTTACATTAAGTTATTCTTTCGGTTATGCATAATTGGATAAATCACCATTAGGATATGTGTCTCTCAATTCCGACATTGAGTGGAGAAACAAATTCAAAAGTGAAAACGTGTTCTTGTATTTAACAATGTATATATCTTTTGATGAATGCTGTAGATAATTCTTTTATTTTCACTTAATTGAATGAAAAAATAATAGATGTAGTGACTGAACCCGACTTTACATGTAGTACCACGGTATGCAGAGACATCTACAAGGATTTTAAGTGCAATTGCTGCCAAATGATGATATTATTACTTTCAATACATGTACATTCATAAACATAAATGCTTTATACTAAAATATTGTGGTCATCAGGTGCAGAATTGTAAAATAATTCCTCTGCATAACAAATTGTAGAACATCACAAAATTATACATAATATAGTTGCGACAGTGACAGTGACCTAGAACAGTAAAATCTAAATTTTGCGACTAATTTTATCTGGTACGCTGGCCTTTTGTCCTGCATTTTCAAGTAATGTGAGCTCATAATACCACTAGGACTATTCATTCTCGGTGTGAAACTTTACTGTATGTAAAGAATACATAAAAAAAACTTGAACCATCTTATAAATAAATAATCTCTTGAGCGCATCTAGAAGCATACGTGTGTGCTAGAGAGCAAATACATTCACTGCTTACGTCTATTTGAAATGCAAGGTTCCTTACAACCCCTGTGCATGCTTCGTATTTGTCTGTTGCTCTTGAGGGTTTTTTTTTCGGTTATTTTGTGAATAGCTTTACATTACAATCTATTGAAACCTTTTACAATATCTTGTCTCGTCACGCTGGTCAACGCAAAAAGAAGAGTTCTTATCTATATTCAGTTATTCTCCCTCGCTTTGAATTTTTCTTTTTTTTTTTTTAGCTCACCTGAGCCGAAGGCTCAAGTGAGCTATTGTGATCAATCGTAGTCCATCCGTCGTTACCTTTTCACATTTTAGACTTCTTCTTCAGAACAGCTAAACAGAATTTGATGACACTTGGTAAGCATGAAGTACTTATGGTCCCTACAAGTGTTGTTGTTTTTCGTCCATATCCGTCAACAGTGGCGCCACCTGTTGACGGATCTAGACGAAAAACAACAACACTTGTAGGGGACCAGAAATAGGTCACAGAGGGTATCCCCCTTTAACAAGATTCTTCAGACCGGGGACATACAGAGACAAACCAAATGCATAAAATGGTCTAGAGGGATATGTGAAGACGTGTTGTTACTTTTGGTAATGAATTTTTAAGACTTCCAAATGAAGGTGTATAGGAACAATTCTTCACATTTTTTACTTCTCCTGAAAGATTTTAATGAAATATGGTATACATGAACTACTATAGGTCCATTTCATTCAAAATTGATCAACAGATGGTGCCCCCATGTCTAAATAAGAGGTCTCACAATGGTACATATACCACTTGGTAATTAAAATATGGAGAGTAGCGGTTCAAATTCAGCTGTGGTTAATTTTTTATTTCATTTCTTTACACATCTAAATAAGTTTTTTAGATGTTTCTCAACACTCAACATATGAAATTAGGCTATTTTAACTTGGATCTGGACAATATTTGAAACAATTGTTGTTCATTACCCAGACTTGAACTCAGTCAGCAAATGGCCCCACCTAAAGAAAATGATTAATTTGTTGCCCTGAATCACATGTTGCAGAGACAAAGCACACATCAGAATCACCTGGATGGATGTGCTAAAAAGTGGGTTTTTTTATTCTGGTCTGAAATAAAATTTGACATATTTTCAACATTTGTGTTGACTTAGTCATTGTAATGCAAAAACAAAAAATAACTCCTTCCTTCCTGCATGACTGATAATCTCAGGTGAGCGATATAGGCCCACTTGGGCCTCTTGTTTTTTCCTAAGTATGTCTTTCCCATTCTCTCTTATTTGCCTCTTCTATCCATTTTTTTTTTTTTTTTTTTTTTTTGTTTTTTGTTTTTAAAGACACCTTCAAATGCAGTCACAATCAGTTGATAGTCACTTTTGGTATGAATTTTATATCACGGCACTACGAAGTGGGCTATTCACAGAGAAGCCAGAAAGCATTTGTAATGAGAAATTTTCAGAGTCTGTATTGACATATCAATAAAAATAGTGATAAAGTTAGAAAAAGTGAAAAAAAGTGAGCAACTGAATATTATCAATATCACATGTTGCATTTCCTCTGAATTCATATATATGTAAATGCCAACGACAAGTGTATAAATACCTGCATGATATGAGAGTGTATCAGACGCGCCGGTCAATAGGTAAGAAGTTATACTGTAAAAGTTTTTAAGTTTTTAACGAATATTCTATGCTTATCCTTTATAATCAATGGAATAAAACGAGTAGTTGTAAAGAAAAGTTTCCAAAAATTACTATGCACTTCAAGCAGGGCAGTAATTTCCAAACTGGTTATTCTATTGGAACGAATATGAATATTTAGTTTGAATGAATTTACAAAACAGCCACAACTATTAATAATGAGATATGAACCATTCATATTTGTCTTCATCTTTTTGTATCGCGTTTTCAATTCTTAAACTGCAGTCGATTCTTTTTCCCAAAACCGTTTTGTGGCTGAAAAAAAAAAACCCCAGAATACCTGAAGGTGTGTTAAAATTCATTATTGTTTACCATATATGGAATATCCCAGCCGAACTATTAAACGGTAATAATCCAAACGTATTCAATTGAATTATAAACAATGTAAGAAAATGAAAGAACGAGATTTCTCTTGTTTCGTTTAATTTACAACAATTTTATATTCTATTTTCATACGTATGTATATATACTCCCTCACTTAAGTGCATTTTAGCTAATTATACGAAAATAAGAAAAGCGTCGATTCTGTATTTTTATATAAATGAACGCTTGAATTGCATGAATTTGTAGGAGCCATGCCTTTCGAGACACCTCGTGCTGTTTGCTCACATTATTGAAAGTGATCACCAATACCATTCCTTTCGTATTCTAAATAGGATTGTGTGTTATACTACTCTGTCACATGATAAATTATGTTCAATGTAAGTTGAGATCAGCAATTTAGTCTATTCCATTAGTGTAGCTAATTGGTTAAACAGACTGTTCTTCTTAACACAAAAGCTGAACACCAAATAATAAATAAATGATGTATATATCTTTTATAGCGATAACGTTAACGAAGATGAGTATATTTGCAAACAAGGGATGTGACGAAATGACTCCAGAGTGTTTTGACTACTGTTTTGAGACGAGAAAGGATATATTCCAGGATATATTAGATTTTTATCACAAATGAGATGACTCAAGTAAATATTGTATTTCAACAACATTTATGTTGTATAGATGATGTAGCTATAATGATCATAACGATTAATAAACTATATCTATAGCTGGAAAGAGAGTATTTATTGGGATTTCAAGTTAAGTTTTAGTTAAGTTTGAAGAGACATGGTATGGAATCTTAAAGCCAATGTCATGACTTAGATAAACATTTTCTTATCAAAAGCCTTAAATTCCTACAATAGGAGGCTGTAAGGGTAATGAGAATTACTCCGTTTAATCTTTTGAACGTTAGCAATCTTATGGATTGAAAATATGTACTAAAACCAAGCTTAAACAGTAACAAGAACACTTTTTCTGGACACCTTAACTAACCTCTTGTTTTTCAGGCCAACTTAATAAGACAATCTAAACAACACAGTGAAATACTGCGCATTTTTTAGTATTTGATTTTTTTTCACACTGATTCCTTTGTAGTCATGAGGGGTTCAATACTTGTAACCCCTGGTCTGATGTTTTTCACAGACACATTCTATTCTACTAAGTCTACATTTATCTCATGAATGCAGTATTGATTTACTCTTATGTCGTTGGTGTGAAATAGACGCTTCCTTCTTCCGTTTCCAGACGTCCACAAGTGTCCTATGTAGTAGGTGTTTCGTGACTTCCACACTGACAATGGATATTTTTTATTTTCATATTGTATTCTTGTGGTGATTAGTCATAACTGTGGTGAATAATGCAAATAAGAAATAAGACAAAATTGTGGCCAGACTCTAGAATGATGTAGAGGCAGAGGCCTTGGTGTAAAAAGATTACAATTTACAAATTGATGAGTGAAATAAACATTGAGCAGCGTTTATGTTTTGTTTTCTCAAATGATGTTATGATAATTCAGTAAACAAATTAAATGTAAAATGCCAGCTTACTGAGCGGAAGTCAAACAGGCGAATCTATAGTACAAGACAAAATGTAAAATATGGGCATTCACGAATCCGGCCATAACTAGATATGGGAACAGGTGCCAAAGAGGAGTAAGCATCAAACGCTGACCAGTTCTATAATCGCTGCTGTGATGATTATACAGTACAATATATTGAAAACCTCATCCCCACAACCAAAAACAAAAAGGGTGGGGGGGAGAGAAATAAATAGGATTATAATGATGAAATCAATGATAAAACATGATGGATAGGTATGCAAATCATCATACCAAACAGTTTTATCAAACTATTATCAAAATCGGAAAATATCAAATTAAAACTGGCCGTCATCCGTTGACTCTCGATTGTGTGTTTAACGTCACTGATAACATACTAATAATTGACAGAGAGGCCGTCAGTAGCACAAAGGGCGAATCCTTGAGCAGTATAAGGTATAACTTTTCGGCAATTTGCTTTTCTCAAGTATCACCTAACATTAAGAATGTGTTAACAAATCAGCAAATATCAAACCAAAAGTTCTCTATGCCAAACTTAAATGTTTTTCGTAGACATGATGTTTATGTATAATAATGGTATCTGCATATTTTAAGTAGAAATTGCAGCTTAGGTTGCTTTAAGATTTACCATTTCCGAGTTTCATTTCTTTTAGTATGAAATCTGAACTTTAAGTAGAATTCTTTGTCCGTAGACATATGATATGAACAATATCCCTTACGATTACTTAATCCAAAAAGATTAAATTTTAACAATCCAAAGGGAAACAGTAATATCTACTCAATACTTTAAAACAAATCTGCACTTGTTATTATTTGAAGTTATAGAAATTCTATAATTAAAACGTACAAAGTTGTCCGTTGTCATGTAATTTTTATGGTAATATTGAAGAACTCAAAATTTGTCTGCAATTTTACGTCTAGATAATGAATATTTATGAATCATCAATCATGTGACCGCATCAAAACAACAAATAATGTATTTATATCCTTTTCATCTCCAAATCGCGAAAGAACTTCTCTCTTCCACTGTTTCCTTTTCACTTTTTCCATTTTGATGATACTTTTGTATACGTCTCGTATGTAAAAAAAAAAAGGAGGGGAGGGGGAGATATTGTACAGAGGAAGAGAATAACTTGTGTACAATTCTTATTCTCATGACTAAAATATTATAACTGTCAAAATATTCCATAGGGAACGACTTGAATTATCTGTTAGTTGAAGCTCTTTATTCAACGTTTCGGCCAATGACCTTTATCAAGATGACTCGCTCAAACGATTATTTACATTCTACTTCTTTCTACACAACTGAAAATTAAAAATTGAAATACATGTGTATTTGACGTCACTATAAAATTACTGCGGGGAATCATTTCCTGACGTCACGTCGCATTTCACAATTGTTGACGTTGTAATAAAGTCATAGACGTCACCGCGCGAAAAACTGCTGTTGTATCTCCATGTATTTAACAATCTGGCCACAGTATTCCAAATTGTGATTTCTGTTAAGTCCGAAAGGTATGGCGGTATTTAAAGTCTCAATCCAATGTACTTCTCTCGCTTTCCTGTAGTAGTTAAAATTCATCCTACACATCTGTATAATAATTAATTTTACATTTGATATATTATGTTCTATAGAAATAAAATGTATTGAAACCGCCTTATTTCTTTTGTGTCGGATGTCTGCTAGGTGTTCTTTTACGCGTTCGCCAACTGTCCGTTCCGTTTCTCGAACGTATACAACCTTATCGCATTTATCACACCTTAGCCCATATACAACATTGATTGTTTTGCAACTGACATGTGTTTCAATCTGCCCTATGTGTGGAATTTCCAACTCCGAACTATTTATAATGATACCGCAAACTACGCATCCTTTTGTACCACACCCGTTAAATGTCTATACTTTTTGTTTGAGTATTTTATTATGTTTAGTGTATAAAAATGTCAGTGAGGTTCCTATCTCTTTTAAAGCCAACTATGAAACAATTGTGAATATTTTGTATATAACATAATTTTCATCGAAACCGCAAAATAATCAAATTCAAGTATAAAACATTAAATCAGTGCACATTTCTTCCGTTTTCAAAAAGAAATCGTATTGGCTCTATTCTTTAAAATGTGAATATATGTGATCTCTACGTTTTGGAAGCCGGTGTGGCCTAGTGGGTGAGGTGCTCGGCTCGCGACCTAGAGGTCCCGGGTTCGATTATCACCCTGGGTAACACGGATGAAACAATAAAATCCGAGATCCCGTTTCACGGTAGGCATGTCACGTAAAAGATCCCTCACTGCTTCGGGCGGGTCCGTTGCAAAAGTTTCTATGCAATGCATCAGGCTGATGCCGTCACCATATACGTGGAGTGACGTAAAACAACATTCATTCCATCAGTCAATCATTACATTATTGTATTGTGGTTCTGATTCTCCTTGCACTGTTTGAATTTTTGTAGAAAAGTATCATATTTTTTATAATAATGTAAGTAAAGTCACACTTTTAAAAGTAGTCAGACTACAAAGTATAGGAACTCCAATGATCCTTTGGCATCATCACGTTATAGGGTGGCCTGACACATTTTCCATCTGAGTAGACCTCTGCTTCTCCCAGGGGTCCGTGGTTTCCTTATAATATATTTATCCTGAAATAATTCCTATAGATTATTGAATTCCACAGTAGTATATTAAGTGCGATATACACCTCTTAGGGTGTCGGGGTTTTGTTGCGCCGTTGCTCTTATAACAGGCTGAAGTGTACGGACGTGACCCGTGAGTCATTGCATCCCCACGCCACGCTGACCTACTTTATAAGCGTCCCCACGCTAACCTAGAATGTACCCACGCTACGCTGACCTATTACCCCATTTCATCGCGTAACAACGTTGATCTAAGCTCGTCTTTGTTTTGTTACGCCAGGGTTCATCGAGTAAGCGTACTGACGCTATCAGTGGACGTTTTACGGTTACCCTGTTTTGTGTGCGATTAAATAATTGTCGATTTGTAAACATCCTAAAATACTACATAGGTTATGCTCAAATCTAATTGATTTATTTTATTATAAGTCACAGATAATTGCTCAATATTTTGACAGTCCAGTAGTGTATGCATTTATATCATGCAGATTGCATAAAACCTTGATAAGCTTTAAAATTTATTGCAGTATAGCTACATTATTCACATTTCATGACTCCCGCTCTTATAACCTAAATTTACACCGCTTCCAATAAATAAACTGAACATGTTAATATGTTAATGGGTAGATTTAAGGGTCGATTAAAAGGTAAATAAATACTCGGCCAAATGTGGTGAGAATGTGCAAATAAATGATTTCGATTGTTGAGGCCTACATACAAAGAGAGAAAAAAGGGGTTTCTTTTCCTGTGACCTTTAACGATACGAAATATGTGAATGCTCTATGTCACATGATGTCGCCGGTTTCCCCCATTGATTCAATGTTAAACGTTCTTGAAAATGTGAAAGCGCCCGAATCAAAAGTAATTCTTATCAATTGCAATGTTATCTTTGGACGAACATGAATACAATTTATTCCACTACTAAGGATACTTTGAGATCTATCTGATGATATAAATTAAATCAAACAAATGTGTTTAAATTCGAAAGTTTTACCAGTATCCGATTTCTAAAGTGATGTACGGTGACTGAGACTCTTCAAGGTTTCCATTACTTATACATTGTCATAGGCGGATCTAAATGTTTTTTGAAGAAGGGAGAAAAAGGGGGGGGGGGGGTTGTAGCTTCTGATACGTTTCTATGATTCAGTCCAGAAAGGTGGGATGCAGCCCTAAAATTGGCAAAATTTCACTTTCTTTCGGTAAATATCATCGACCAAAGGCTGGGGTGGATGTAGGGAATAAAATGTCAACCCGACATCTATATATACCGAGATGTTCTAGATAGTTCTAACTTCTAAGCATTTTTATATATCACTTACTATTCAGTAGTACTTTAAAAGTAGTATTTCAAGGAAATGAAGGACCGAAAAGCAAAAAGCTGAAAACTCCCCTTTCGAAAATTTCTAGATCTGCCGATGTTTATTTATTCTTCATTAGAATACTAAAATGTAAAGTCGAAATAAGAGTACACATACATGTGCCCTGTGCTTTGCAATGCTGTTTTAGAAAAATTATTGTAGGCTTCTCGACGGAAGCCTAAAGGGGACACATGCAATATTATTTCTATGACGTTCCCACGAGATATCATGTCGTTCCCACGAGTTATTATCTCGTTCGCACAATTTATTATGTCGTTCCCACGAGATATTATTTCGTTTCCAAGAGATATTATATCGTTCCCACGCAAAAATATCTCGTTCCCACGAGATGATTAAGTCGTTCCCACAAGATGATTATGTCGTTCCCACGAGTTATTATATTGTTCGTACGACATAATGCTGTCTTTCGATTAGTTGATTATCTCGTGCGAACGACATATTAACTCGTTGCCACGAGATAATTAACCAATCAGTAGAAACACTGGTTTTATACGGCCAGTGCTTACAAATGGACTACCTAATAGATTGTATGATTTGAAAATGGATATTCTCTCTGAAGTGGCACACAGCATGGACTTACTGGTATCTTCCCTTAAATTTTTCAAACCCAGCATAAAATTCACTTTATGATAGTCTTTAAAATCAGAAACATATATAATGACTAAACGGCCGCTTGGCATCATGAATATGCAGTCTACAGTTTCACTTACAGCAATCAAGGTTTCTTGTAATTCTACAGTCTAGAATCAAGCCGGGTGCATATCTATTAAGGAAGGGGGATGGGTTCTGAGACGGAAAAGGGGATGGGTTGTTCCAACTGATATAAACAAAACAGCAATTTTCGCCAATCTAGAGTGTGTTAAATTTTATGTAACAGTCTACTGTTTTTACCTATTCATCCACAATTTTCTTACCATTATTTCCCGAAGGAAATCGGCAAGATGCCCCCCCCCCCCTTTTCTCCCTTAAAGAGACAGAGAGAGAGAGAGAGAGAGAGAGAGAGAGAGAGAGAGAGAGTATCGACCCAGAAGGATTAATTGCAGTGAAAATGCACAATTATTAGGTCCCTAGACCCCTCGCTTGACTTCGCCCCCTATCCAAAACTAGGATCCGCCCCCTGTATTAGTTAATTATCCCGTGGTCACGAGTTGATATGTCCTTCGCACGAGATAATCAACCAATTGAAAAGCAGCATAATGTCGTGGGAACGACATAATTATCTCGCGGGAACGAGATAATATCTCATGCGAACGAAATATCTTGTGCGAATGAGAAAATATCTCGTGGGAACGACATTAATATTTGCACGCGTCCCCTCCATGCTTCCGTACTACTCTTGTGATAGGCGGATCTAATGTTCGATCTAAGGTGACATCTATCTACAGTGTGGGTTATATATAGATCTCTCTGTAGCTCTGTCATGTTCTAATTTTTGAATTGACTTGGGGGTGGTAAATACAAAAATCAGAACAGTTGTCATGTTCTAATTTTTGTATTTACCACCCCCCCCCCCACCCCCCAAGTAAATTCAAAAATTAGAACATGACAGCTCTACTGTCCGTGCAGCTCACTTCGAAAATCGAAAAATCGCATTTTTTTTATTGTAGTATTAAAATTGATAAAAATGGATACTACCCTTCTATTATTTATTCTCGTAACTAGATACACAAGGCAAAAATTTCAAAGTGCAATCATTCCCGACTTCTGACTGAGGTGTGCTACGCAGACACTAGGTTCAATACTATTTCGGCCTTCACCTGTATGGCCTTCAAAGTGACGTCACATAAATGATGTCATTATGTTATCTTTGCCATCTGGGTCATAAAATGGAACGATGTAGAGATCTAATCAATCCTCGATATGTTATTGAAATTATTTTTAATATCTATATCCACATATACATCATTTTATTACAATTTATTGTGTTGATATTAACCTGTAACTCCTCGGAAATCGCATCGTAAAGCTCCAAAGGCCTCGACCTTGTTTTGAAAATAGATCTACTTTTTCTTCTATATTTTCCTCTGACTTCTTATCATAATTAGCCCTCGGACTGCGACACCGGACATATATGTCCTTTTACCGCTCGCTGCGACATAGGACATATATGTCCCTCGACCGTTGTCAACGTTCAATAATCCGTAATTTGCTTAATTCTGAACAGATTGAAGTGAAATTGGTACCGTTGGAACCGGCAAATTCTCTTCTTCATTTTTATATACAACATGTTGTGTTATAACATAGGTTCATTCGAGTTTTAAGCTGAAACCCCGAAGAACGGCTACTTTTAATCATTGTCGTAAAATGAAGTAATGACGACGTCATGAGCACATGTTTCAAATAGCCTGGTACCCGAGGCCTTCCGATGTGCCAAAGCACGAAGGCCTGGAAGCGGGTACCGAATGGCTGCCCCCATAGGAGAATTCAAAATGGCGTCGACTACGGTAAGTTAGCATTGGCAGCATATAATTCGGGCCAGTTTGGTCAATTCTCACTGGTTCATTTTTATTCTAACAGCAGATTTCAACATTTAATGATAAGAAACATACATTATAGCTGTTCTTTTGACAAAGAACCACAATTTTATTGAGAAAACAGTGAGTGAAGCGATCGGCGAGATTGCGCAATCACACTGGCTACGCATTCACAATAATAAAACCTATTTTATTCGCACAAATGGTCATCTTTGTAAGGCTGTACTATTGCAATACAGAATATATTGACACCCATTGATTGTGATGTCACTGAATAGGGAGTGACATGAAAATAAACTGCTTTAGTGTAACTGGATAGCACGTCTCATGCATACATTTTCATTGCAGTGAGAAAGTCTAGGTTCAAATCCTAGGGGCAGTTAAATGTTTTACTTTAAAATATCATTTTTAGAAAAATATATATATGTATATGTTGGTGACAACATTTTTGAATTGTCCAGCTTTTTTTTACATCTCTTTAAATCTTGCTCGTTTAATTTTGAGGGTTTTTTTTACAGTTGACAGAGCATGATATTGAGGTCGCTTTGGATATACATACAACAAGCGTCTTCTATCTATCTCTTATGTTTTGATTTAAGCAGATGTTGAGAGAAAAACAAGATTTAGCTTACCTAAAAATGCCATTTCGATGATTACCAATTCTATTTGTGTTCAGTTCTTTATTCATGTTGGTGGCACATTTTCGCTAAAACTCTTTTGAAATACATGTAGTACCAGGAAGAGGGTTTCTAGATAAGTATTTAGAGATGAATCCTAAGTTCTCTTCCTCAGACCATCCAGAGGACTGCAGAAAATCAACACTTCATACAATAAAGGCAGACATTATTGTGAATAAAAATGTTTGTTTAATATTACAAATGAATTGACATAGGGGAAAATGTGTGAGTATGTGTGCATGTGTGTGTTACCATGTATGCATGTGTGTTTATATACATATGTGTGTGTTTGCATGAATATATACATAATTATATTTGGTTGGTTGATTGGTGTTTTACGTCACTTTTAACAGTTTTTCAGTTATATCGCGACATGGAAGCAGGAGGTTACCAACCTCTTAAACATAGTGGCACAACCCCCGAATCGAACCTGGATCGTCGGCATCGCAAGCCAAGCGCTTAACCACTACACCAAGCCTGCCCCTTACATAATTATAAGAATGTAGGTATATGTATGTGTGTACATGTATTGTAATTTGTATATATAGTATAACTGTTACACTACATAATTAATATAAAACTTTTAAACTGCTGTATGGCATGGATAATTATTGACCATTGCTACATGTAAATGTTGTTGATTTTTCTTTTGTAATGAGTTACAGGGGTTAACCCAGTTCAATGATCTCAAGCTGTCATCTGGCAAAATTTAGTCAACGCATCAACTGACATTATATACTGATAAACTGGGGTGAACAATATACCCAAGTTGTTCTAAAAACATGATGCCCTCATACAGAAACTAAAAATCTGAACCAAAATACATGTAATAATGCTATAATTGTCATTAACAACATCCATAAAACATGTGATGATGTGTAAATAATGAAGCCAATTGTAAATAGAGTTAATTTGCAAGATTATTAAGATAAATAATTAAACATATGCAAAGTGGATTTGATTGTATCTTTAAAAGCCAGATTGGTGTATTCCCTGTGGGTGTCCCCCTCATTCTTTTCCTGCTCTTCATGGAAGAATGATCATAATCAAACATAAAGAATGAGGGTACTTTTTCCTCTGGCAGTAGATGCAAATAAGAGTGAATTTTAGTGTTAGCCTACAATATCAACAATTCCTATACTTGCTCACCAAAGATTGTGTGATGATTTAAATGTATATATTAATTCATTTCACTGCCCCTAGGATTTGAACCTAGACTTTCTCACTGCAACGAAAATGTGTGCATGAGACGTGCTATCCAGTTACACTAAAGCAGTTTATTTTCTTGTCCCTATTCAGTGACATCAAATTTACCTGTAGTACAAAAATCTGGACCTTACTATGCTCTAAAACCTAGTTATTAGTGACCCCTATTAGCTGCCTTTTTTTTTTCTTCTAAACTGGTAAACATTTCAATATATGAGCAAATCAATCAACGGTAGTCACTATATTCTGTATTGCAATAGTACAGCCTTACAAAGATCAGAGTATATTGAACTAGCCCTAAAGTACAGAGATTCCGAGAAAATGTCATGCATATTTAACAGTCTAGTCATACAGAGTAAACTCTAATAACGTGTTTGTATGTATGTAGTGAGTGGTTACTGACCATTTGTGCGAATAAAATAGGTTTCATTATTGTGGATGCGTAGCCAGTGTGATTGCGCAATCTAGCCGATCGCTTCACTCACTGTTTTCTCAATAAAATTGTGGTTCTTTGTCAAAAGAACAGCTATAATGTATGTTTCTTATCATTAAATGTTGAAATCTGCTGTTAGAATAAAAATGAACCAGTGAGAATTGACCAAACTGGCCCGAATTATATGCTGCCAATGCTAACTTACCGTAGTCGACGCCATTTTGAATTCTCCTATGGGGGGCAGCCATTCGGTACCCGCTTCCAGGCCTTCGTGCTTTGGCACATCGGAAGGCCTCGGGTACCAGGCTAATGTTTCAAACTGCATTAAAGAGAAAAACTTATAAGGAAAATTTCTTTGATTTTATATTATAATGGTGAAATTCTTAGCGATTATGATGATATAATCTCAATTTTTTCAATTCCTCTGTATACTTTTTCGAAAACAAAAGAATCGATCTTAAAAAGAAATTTTCAATATCACAATTCAATGAGAAAACTTATCAAAAAAGTGGTTCCGATAAAATTTTGTGAGCGAGTGAATTTAAGAGGAAACTTTTCTTAAT